>BMAU01020752.1:115000-235000 GCA_019973935.1 Trichonephila clavipes
TCTGATTCTTCATTCTATTTTAAATTACTTCTTGCGTCTTAATTTTTTTGAAATTTCAAAGTGTTGAAATTAATTTTTATGTTTCTCTTACATTACATTTTTTCTAACACTGAGTATAGATTGGAAAGGATGCATTACTGTCATTTCTATGTCAACAATGGAGATTGGAATCCTTACAGGGCTAAGTGCTCCATTGTCCGTCGAACGATACTTACGGTTTTTGTCTTGTGTAACGTTGACGTACCAGTGTATGTTATTGCATTTCGTATTATTCGTATTAATAACACTTATTCGAAAATTTATAGATTTCGTGACCTATTATTTATCAAGAGATAATAGAAATTTATGTGACGTTTTTGTATTAAAAGACATTAAATCGAAAACTTTGTTTGGTTTTTTTTATTCTAAGCAGGGTTAGTTGCAGTTAAACAAAAGAAAGATTATATGAAATTATTTATAGTTTTGTTTGCTAAATACTGAAAGTTATTGGTTCTCTAATATATCAGTATTAAATATTTCATAAAGGAGCTTCCTTCTTTTTTTTTTTATTCTTTGGGCCATTTAGTTTACTGGCAATCTAGCATTCTTGGATATTTTTGTTTATCTTTTTGTAAATTATTAGATTCTAGATCTGATTTATGCTTGCATCTTCTTCATGCATGGCATTTATGAAGTAAATGTTTCTATATCTTAGAACAAATTTAAAATATAAATGCATTTACTCTTAAAAATTGAGCTCTCTCATCGAACTAAATTTTTGTGTGTTAATTAACATATGATATTTAATTTATGGTTTTATTGTTTCAAAATAGCGAAGAAAACAACTGAAGAATTACTTCAAAACTGAATTTTAAAAAAGGGACGTTTAAGGTAACATATCCACTATTGGATCTTGGCTGATAAAGTTAAATTATTTGTAATACCAACACAAAATTGCTGTTTCCTAAATTGAAAAAGAAAAGTTATATGTATTGTGTGTAACGAACGAAGTAATTTCCGATGAACGATACGTCCTTATTTTCACTAAGTACATCAGTTATTCTCTAATCAAGGTTTTGAATTAGTACCTTTCCTGTAAAATTATATTTCTAACTTAAAGTATTAGAAACACATTTGAATGTTGTAACAATTGAGGTACTTAGGATTCCGTTTTTATGGACTCGGTAAATGCTCATGTGTGAAATAGATTTTTTATTACTTTGAAAATTAGGTCATATTATCCTTTGTAAATTCTTTCGCGAATGATATTGGAATGTCTATATTGGTTACTAAAAAACTCACATAGTGTGTATGAGATATACGTATAATTTTTCCTCAAGTAAAATATTTTAGTAAATCGAGGAAAACCGTAATGATTTTTAATAATTTCCTACATAGCCTTATGAATGTATTTTCTTTTGAATGGAAACACTCTGTGATTGATAAAATATATCCGGGTGTTGTTCCGGTGATACATTACGAAATAAATAGAATATTAAAAAAATCAGAAAAACTTAAATGAATGCTTTGAATTGTTATGAAATGCTAAAAGAAATAAAATTAAGAACTTCACTCTCTGTAAAAGATGAATAAATCAACTACACTATTTTAATACTTTTGCCGAAGTCAAAATGTGTTAGCAACAGATATTTTTCTGCGTAAAAAGGGAGGTGGATTATAATCAAAGGTATTTTGGAGACCATTAGAATGTTTGTGTAACACGTGTGTGTGTCTTCCTCTTTCTAGCAAAAAAAAAAAAAAAAAAGCAACAAGAGATGATTCTCAAACTTAATCAAGTTTGAGAATCACCGGAGCTACATTTGCGACAAGATATCAATGAAAATTGAGTGGTTTGTGAAATCGTACGCTATATGAAGCGAAACTAATTAAATGGCATCTTCTGAATTTACTACCATCGTTTAATTTGACATTATAGTCAAAAGATATTCTTTCAGCATCTAAAAAAGTAGTTTTTACAACCCTTTTTTTGTGTTCCAATTATTACTTTTCAATATTTCTATAGATTTTTCGATGAATTATTAAGAGATCGAGGAGACAATTTTTTTTTATCAATTAAGTACAGTATATTTTATATGGGAACAGAAAATTTTTTGAAATTTAAATTTCCCTAATTCCTCAACTTTATATAAATTTTACTTTTCAGTATTAAAAAAAATATTTAGACGGAATGTTATTATTTTTTTTCGTTAATTTAATGGTACACATAATTAGGGTACCTCAAAGCTTCTTTTCTTTACACCACTGCATTGAATCTAAATTTTTTAATGGAGATTTTGTTTTAAAGTAAAGTAATAAAATAATAAGGAATGAAGAAAGCGATTAAAATTTTTTGCTAATAAATTCCTTTTTTTTCTTTTGTTCTTTTGTTTTTTTTTTTTGCTTGAAGCGTATTTTTTTCTGCCATTAATTACTTTCTGAAACGTTCTTTATTTCTGTGACATTTTGTTGAATTTATTATTCTTTGAAATTTCTGAAAGTGAGTATCTTATCTTTTAAACATCTTTCTAAAAAAATTGACATGTGCTTCACTTTTTAAACATATATATATTTTTTAAATTTCATTTTAAAAAGAGCAATATTTTTTTTTATATATTTTTAAATCGTTGGTGACTAGACAATTTTAAGTTTTTTTATATATATCTTAAATTGTTGGTAATGAAACTTAAAAAATGTGTTATATATATATGTTTTTCTACTAAAAGCACCTTTTTTTTAAAATTTTGTTCTCTGCCGAATAAAGTTTGACTAGTTTTATGTAACGATTTCTTATCTTTTTTTTTTTTTTAACGACACCTCTGCATCTTGCCTCTTCTAACGCCTAAATGATCTGAGCTGGTGTGATACTTATCATGGATGAATACAAAAAGCAATATGATTGTTAATGATTTAAAAGAGAAGAGTAGGCTGCCGACGTTACTAATACCTGCTCCTAGGAATTTTTTTTTAAAGAAATGTTTTAATATTTTAAAAATAATTTGCATAACATAATCGCAACATTTTGTTACTTTTGTTACATTGTTAACCTCTGAGCATGCATTGCTGTAAATATATATATTAACTCTTCATTGTGTATATTAACTCGGTTTTCTCCTCCTCGACAAGTTGTGCGGAACGACTTTCTCAACCTGTTTTTTAGATTGATAGCGAATTTTTAAAGGGGTGATGGTTTCAAAAAAAAAAAAAAAAATTCTTTTTCTATAAATTGCTTTCTTAACATGTCAAAAATAAGGTGCTAAAGTGATTTTTTAAAATTCAATGTCGTTATAGCATGTGTTTGAAGAGCAGCTGTTCGGCGCGCTAAGTTAAGATTTTCAATGTTTTAACGGGACTTGAAACTTTAAACGCGTTTTTCCCAAAACTGTGTTCTTCAAACTTTCCTCCATCATATCTCAAGAACGGTTTGCCCCAATGACTTCAAATTTATAGGGTAGACTCAGCACATATATACGCACCAAATGAAGTACGATCATTCCAAAATTCCAAATATTTCTATTTTTTATAACAAAAACATAACAAAAAAACCCCATGAAATTCGAAACTTTTTCTTCGGAAGTCTACCAAAAATCAATTTTTTGATATTTTCAATTGAGTGTAGTTAATTTGGTGCATTTAAGCTTATAGATTAAAGCGCGATTATTTCAGATAAACCAATCAGCTGAAATCGTGGAGGAAGTGAACGTCCATTTTTTCGAGGCGAGTGTGTTCAGAGCGTTATAACTAATGGGCTATTGGATATCTTTGGCTAAATATTTATACACATACTCTTAAAGCACATATAAATAAATGACAAAAAAACTTAAAGTTCTATCTTTTTACTGGTCGTAAAAAAAAAATTCCCTAAGAATGCTTAAAAACATGCCGTCACGTGGGTGAACCCCCTTAAGATCTACATTTATTAGAAACTATCATCCTTACGGATTTATTTATTACTTTCAAAGACCCGCCTTGTAGAGGGATTGATGCAAGTTAAGTCTCGAAGTCCGCACTTTGCCGCCAATTCAGGTGTCATCATCGTCACTTAACCCATAGTACAAAGGTAAGAAGTTCCTCGTCTACAGCCATCGTCTCTTGCTTCTAAAAGTACGTCATAAACTATCAATCAATATTCTTATTTTCAACCAAACTGTTGTTTTGAAAAGAATTCAGTTAAAGAGTGTGTGTGTTATTTTTAGCTTTTCTCAAAATCCTTTTAACGATTCCTCCCCCCGTCTTTTATTATTAAATCAATGAAGGATCATTGAATTAAAGCATTAGGGAATCGAAGATGTTAGATATTCTCTCCATTTTTCTTTTATCGGATAATTTTTAACTTTTTCGGCCGATATGAGTAATTTGTGTTGGATGCTCCCAGTGTGATTAAAATCTCCTTTCTCTTCCGACTTTTACCTTTTTCTAGAGATGACACCGATCGATATTCAGAAAGTGTAAGGGTTAACTGAATCTGTTTTTCAAAAACCGGAGGAATGTGTGAACATTGAGAAGCAAAGCTTATTTTTAACTTCCAAACAAAGTTGTAAACATTTTTGGGTTTTAACTTTGAAATACTGAAGTACTTGAATGTACCAAATTATATTTAATTTAATATTTGTGACTTATGGTATCATTTCATTGAAATTTATTACCGTTAGACAGAAAATTTTAAATTAAAGCTAAAGCTTTTTAGATAAGACTTCTACTATTAATTTTATTTACAGTTTTTTAATATTGCATTTTACTGTTGATATTGGGATTTTTTATGTCAAAGCATCGTTACTTTCATAATGTGTCTGTCTAATGTGTCTGTCTAATAGTGTATTTTTGTACAAGATTTTAAATGTACAATTATTTTTTGTCTTTTGAAGAGTAACGATGTACCCCCAAATAGCCTGTTAATTGTTTTCCCATCAATTAGTAAAGAAGTTCAGATTTATAGTCATGTTTACCAGTTTTATATAAATGACTATATCGAATAATTTATACTATGAAATTTTGACTATCTTATATAATAAAATCTAATAGTTTTAAAAGGTGACTAAATATAATTCCGCATTTTATACTCCATGTACGTTTAACACTACAACTATTAGATTTTATTATATAAGATAGTTGTTTAAAATTTTTATAATTACCGGAAAGGGAACAAATATGAACATACATAGTCTTTGGAAAAGCTAAATCATTATATGAGTAGTTAGAATTTTTTTTCAATGTTTTGAATCATTTATTATGCAGATGGTCTTAATGCATGTCTATGGAATGGACATACTAAATGCTATCTATAGATTCATGTTAAAAATGATCTTATTAACTGATTATTTCAGCAAAACTTGATAAAAGAGTTTTCCGAATTTAGGGGTATTTAATGAAGATAACAAATCAAAATTAAAGTTGCATTTGGGGCTGATGTAGTCTAGTGGTCATGGTCACGAGTCCTGATGCCTCTGAAGACTCTCAGTGCCAATGCAGGTTTATAAATTGGGCGCTTGAAGCGAGCGCCCAGTGATCCGGATAAGTTTGACTTTACAAGATATCCTGGTTATTATATCTGGTTTTCTGGTTCCAAGGGGGCCTTGTGGATCTTCTGCGCCCGGGGTCCGAAATGAGTGTATAGGGAGGCCCAGTAGCCTGGTGGTCAAGGTTATGGACCATGCGTGGCGTGTCATGAGTTCGTGCCCAGTACCAGTGAAGACCCACCGTGTACGGAGGGCGATGCACTTTAAATCTGTCAAGAGATCAAACGTCCTCCTGTTGGTGCGGTGTGGTAGTTAGGAGAGGAGGTGCAAGCTCAGTTTTTGTCCTTGTCACTTGACCAGGGCTCAAAATGACCCCCACTCCTTGTATAGGCACTGATTCACTTTAAATATGTCGAGGCTCTAAGTGCTCTTGTTGGTGTCGTATGAATGTTTGGTGAGGGGAGTGCCAGTTTAGGTTTCGTCCTCGTCACTTGACCACGGTTCAAAATTATGAGATTCCTCGTCACTGGTTCGCTTTGCTTTAGAATGCGATGTTAATAAACACTCATTCACTTAGTTCGTATTAACAGTATCCATCAGTACAGTCTATCTCAGTTTTACTTGCGTTTTTTTTAACGTAATCTGATTTTTACTTTGAAAAGGAAACAATAAAATTTTCGTACGAGTACTCAAATATTTGAAGTACATTATTAAAAAGGCAGTTTTTCATATTTTCCTTTTTTTTATTAAAATGAGTCTTGTGGTTTTTATTTGTGAACTAAAGAAAATAAAATTTAGAAATTTTCCATGATTTTAATAAAAAGAGAAAGCTTCGTGTTTTAGTTTAGTTTTACATTAGTAGGGTATTGAAATTTTTGAGTCGGGTGCAAGCTAAATGGTCTTCCTCGTCATTTGACTGTGACTCAAAATTACGAAGTCGGTCGCTAATAGGGAAGATATATATTAACGCCTTTTTTTCTCAGTGAGACGTAAAAAACAATCAGTCATTGGTATTTTCAGTAAATTCCTTAACGCCTTTTTTGGACACAAATTGATCGAGTTATACACAAAACTTTTATCTCCTACTTGCATTGTAAATGTAAGATAAAAGTTCCAATAAGTAAGATTTATTCAAAATTAATAAAAGTTTTTAACATCATATCTGGCAAGACAGCCCCTCGTGGACCAGTGTCTTCATTTGAAGATTTCTACATAATTATACATCATGTTTACTTTTGTCCTCCAAGTTTTCTCGTTTATAATCCCAAATTCTGATTGCACTGAGTCTACCCATCTCAGCCTTGGTCTTCCACCCTTTCGAATCCCAGTGACTTTGAACTGCAGTACCTTTTTGACAACATTATCATCTGGCATTCGAATTATATGGACCATCAAATTCATTCTATCTATTTTTATGTATTTAATGATGCCAGGTTGCTTATAAATTCTATATAATTCAAAAGTTATCTCTTCTTCTCCAGCTGTTGTTTTCTTTTACACCTCCAAGTATACTTCGAAGTATTCTTCTCTCAAAAGGTGACATTCGATTTTCTTCCAGTTTTGTTATTATCCAAGTATCAGATGCATATATCAGAATTGGTTTAATAAGAGTTTTGTAAATTAAAAATTTTGTGTTTCTTGAAAAAAAATTTTAATTTAAGAAACCTCCTCAGTCCATAAAAAGCCTTATTTATCAGGTAATATCGATTCTGAATTTCATGAGATATTGTTATTGGAGGTGATAATTGATCTAAAGTAGGTAAAACTCTTTTAACTGTTTCAAATTTATATGAATCTATTTCAAGATAAAGATTTGGGATTCTGCCTTTTGAAAGTATCCAACATATTTTTAAAATAAGTTCATCCTCGAACAATTCAGCACCAAACATGCTATCGCAGAAAGTCAAACCTAACATTTTCTACAACAATAACGGGTTCCTCCATTTTTTTTCGCCTCATTTTTGAAAGAAAAAACAATATTACAAGTATCTTTGAAAGAACTAAAAAATTCTTGAAAGTTACTGCGTGTGTTTAACATGTATTCGGTAACGTTTTTATGAAGGAAGTATCAACAGTAACAATTTAAAATTACCTATGCACATTCACGCATGAGTGAACTTCTAATGTACTGAATCTGAGTATCATTAAAAAAAGGATTAAATAAAATTAGAATAATTTTTAGCCTTGTGAAATTCAGATGAGCTAAGCCTATGGATAAGATTTATAATTTTACCAAATGTATTTTTAATTACATAATCATTTGGCAACAGTCCCAAATATTTTGTTTAAATCTTTCAATTTAGTTCATAGGTTTTCAACGTAGGCGATAACGCCCCCTTGTGAGCGTTTGAGGCTTTCAGGTAGGTACTAAAAGACCTATAGTAACTTAGGGGGTTTTGAGATGGTATGGGCATGGTCAGATTAACCAAATGTAGTCTAAAAATAAAAAAAGACTTTAAAAAAACACGCTGATTATGAACTAACAAAAGTAAACTTTAATACTGGTTACCTTACGTTGATTACGTATTTAACGTATATTTTATGTATTTAAAATTGTATATTCATGGCAATGGGTATTTCAGATTTGTAAGTAAAAAAATTAGGGGGCTTTAAAAAATATACTCTATTAGTAATAGAATATTTTTAAAAATTTAATTCTTGTTTTCACCATGTATTACGTACGCTCTTATTTCTCTGGACGGGGTGGAATCGAAATATTCACTAGAAAAGGGAGCGCTAGTTCAAAAAAGGTTGAGAACCTATGATTTAGTTTAAACACCAAAATTCTTTTAGAAAGGGGATAATTCTGTCAATTAAGAGTTCTTTCACACAACTTTATATTATTATTTCTTCCCTCGAGATTCAAACACAGTGTTCTTAATGAAGAAAATAAAATTAATCCATTGCCAATGACTACCACTAGCATCGATTCGTTAATTAAAAGAACCCATAATAAAAATTTCCCAATATCCGGTTGGCAAATTACTCTCGACCCCAGCGAATCTCCTATTCATTATTTCCTTGTCGCATTTTCTCATGCATGAGCTACGGAAAGCATTAATTAAAAGTATTCACCGTCGGTCCTAATATTCGCATATGAAATGCATTCCTCTCGATATTCGCTTCTCGAATTCTTATCATACCGTGATTTCGGGAGTGAGCCGGTATGCATCGCCCCTAGACATAACGCGAGAGTCGTTAATCCGGTTTAGTCTCTAACATGTGGCAACCTTGCATATTTATCGGACTCATAACCGTAACCTCCTTCGTCTTTTTTTTTATTTCTTCCCCATCGTTTATTATTAGTTTCCTCCCCCTTTGCATAACCCTCCTTCTTTGCAAAAATGTAGTGTATTGTGAATAATATTTTTTGGGAATCTGACTTTCTTTAAATCCAGAAAATGTCTTTCCCGTTATAACTCATTGTTAAACACATGTAAGTGGGACTTGTTAGAAAAACTGATGTTAAGTATGAATTGTAATTGTTTTTGGTTTGAAATTTTTCCTCTTTTTTTTGTAAGGTATTTGATATTTTTCACATAAAATTTTGATTTAGAAAATAATCATTATAAAAATAAATAAGTGTAATTGGGTTATTTTTTTTTCAAAAACATTCTTTTTTTTCTTTAAAACAAAAATAAGGAAAAATTGAAGGATATATTATACGAGTCATCATTCTAGTTTTGTAAAGAACATCACGTGAAAAACTTCTATTATGTAGGAAAGAAATTTATTCAGATTTTAATGGGTTTGTTAAAAGAATCCGTTTTGTACTGGGAAACATTTGGCCATAAATAGTTTCAAAAATAATGTTTATTTAAAGAATTGTAATATTTTTAGCTGAGATGGTTTATAGTTTTGCTTCTTTAAATTTCAATTCCTTGTATAAAGTAATGTGCTAAACTAATATCATGTACATTTTTTTAATTGTTTTTTTTATTGTGGTGACAGCTAAAATAAAATTTTTCAAACACTTCTCAGTCTTTTTTTTAAAAAAAATCTAAGCCATGGAGGTTGGAAATCACAATACTTTAAGTTTTTTTTTCGTCAAAAATTTGCTTATTGCCTAATTGTAATATTTTCCTTTTCATTCAAACCAAAGTAAATGTTTACTGAAAAAAAAATTAAGTAACGTAATTTTACGAAATTGTTTTCTTAATTTTTCTTTTGCTACATATATAGTCACTTATATTATAAAAGAAGTCTGTAAGTTTAAATGTAATTGCGGGATATAATCTGGTATGTAAATATATATAATCAGTTCTCACAAGGTTTTGTGATAATGTAATTTCGTAATCAATGGTCCTCCGTATCCGATTCTTCCGATTTCTCTTTCTTTCGTATTACAATATTCATTTATGATGCATTCCTGATTGGCTAGGGTTTACCTCTCCCACTGTTCTGATGATTTAATTCTGTTATATATAACTATTCTACAGTACCCAAAATTTTACTTTTATTAATGAATTTGCTTTAAACTTTCAAATATTTTTTACAAAATTAATTTCCTTCTGTTTTAATTGATTTTTTACAACACTGGGTAATTGGAGAATTTATCACAACCATCTTAAAGTGAAAAAAGGGGATTAGAGCCCCGGCAGGACTAATTCCTCCAGCAACATCTCACTTCTTTATTTAGAATGTATGTTAAGAAATTTCTTAGATACACCGTGATAAATGCCGTCATCGATTAAAACAAATTTTGTGCAGTTGATTCATGTAAAAAAATGATGCTTCGTCCTAAATCTAAGGTACAAACATATTCCTTTAAAACAATTCACTTTTCTCGTATTTGAGAAACAAAGAAACCACATTTCCGAATGTGCTATGAAAAGTAACAAGGTTGAAAATGTCACAATTGTGTTATTGTGACTCAGTTACCGGTTTTTCTTCTACTGAAAGTTCTCAAATTTCTAGAATGCAGTTAAAAAGAGCTTGTACATTTTTTGCTTATGGATTAGGGTCTATGAAGTGGATTAATGTAAGATAGTATTACAATACGGAAATCGCTGAACTTCTCAGCAAGCGAAAGTTAAGCATATCTTTCTAAAGGAAATTAGTATTATTTAACTGGGACACATTGGGATAAACTAGTGTTGTACATGCGGTATTTGTTTTACTAGAGGCAAATGATTTAGCTATTTAAACTTAAGTTTGTATAAGAAAATGGGATTAATATTAAAACTGATATAATGTATTTGAGTTTTAAACGGCTAGTCAAAAAGGGTCGCGTTACGCTTTTCATTGATCCAGATACTTAAATTATTATATATAAGCTTCAGCCATTTCATTGATTCTGACATAGCTCTCAGATATGTTACCCGTTGTCCTAATTATTTTTATAATTTCGTATTTTCTGCTTTATAGGGGTTTCGTTTCTAGAATGTTTAACTAATCAACATTAACAATGTGTAATAGTCATTTCAAAATTTGTTTGCTTTTGTGTATGTTTTTATAGAAAGCTATTTCTGCAATTTAACATTGTCATTAAAGTTAACTTATTACTCGAAATTTTCTTTTTTTCTTTTCATTTAAGTTTAATTTACACATGGTTTGATTCATTTTCTAAAGCAGAAATGATCTTTGCCATCTACATCTTGATGCGTTTGTCATGGATTTGAAAACTCGAGCTTGGCTGATGAATTTTGTTTTTGGAACTCTCTTTTTGTTTCTAAACAACTGATGGAAAATAAGTTTTTCACGAGTACTTTTATATTTGAGTCATCATTCTTTTATTCGACTTCTAAATTTAAAGAATTAACTCGTGTATCTCCTCCCCCCTTCATATAGTCTAAGTCTTGATGAAGGGCAAAAATTTTCTCTGTCTTGCATTCCATTTTTAAAAGAAACGCACTGTATTTTTGCTTTTTCCCCCCCTTTCTGGTTGCCTGGTTGTAAAAAATTTCAAATCTTCTCCACTCCCTCCCAACATTTTCTTTTAAAATTTTCTTGTTTCACATCACGTATGTTCGATAACAGAATTTCTCTTGTTACAATCTTTTTTCTCTCTCTTTTTCTCTAACCTCTTGTTTGTCTATTTCTACTTCAGGATTGTGTGAAATGCGAGATTTTTCGAATATTCATGTGATTTCAGTAAAAAGGAAATGTGTCACGATCACACACACATTTTAGTATTCAAAATGTGACTCCATTTCGTTAGGTAACGAATTTTATTTTTTCACAAAACTGCTGGAGCGTAGAAAAAATTTATTCCCATGTAAATTTTTGAAATGCTATTTTACACCAGATCCTTATCGACTCTTTCTGAATTTTACGAGATTTTTCACATTTGACGTATTCGATTTGAGGAAGATACTAGACTATTTTGACATCTGTTTTCTTTATCGCAAATGGTTGATAGAAGTTTTAGTAAATGGGGACATTTATTTTGATTTTTTTTTAAAGTTACAACTTTTATTGTTATGTAATTCCGGTGCAGAATCATGTGGATCTACATTTTTTTCTTAAAATACAAAAATATGTTATTTCAATTAAAACATTTCCCTGTATTTTTATCGAAAGCTTAAAAAGTATGAGTGAACTAATTTACTGATGGCTTTTTCTAATTACTTCAAATAAACGTTTCAGTATGTGAACTAATATTTTCATTCTTAGATTTCTTTTGATAACAATTGTTATCTTGATTTGAATTTTTAAAAGACTTAAAGGATGTGAAAAAGTCTTTCAGTACTTTTTTATTAAATATTTCCATGATTATTGTGTAAGGTTATAGAAAAGTTTTTTTGAATAAGTGAATAGATTGTTTTATTACGGTGTGTTGTTTTAAAACTTGATCTGCATTGAAATTTTTTCTTATTAATTTGTTAAAAAACGGCATTTTTTATAAAACGAAATTTGGGAAAACTCTTAGTCTTGTATTGTTTTATTTTGAATTCGAGGTGTGTTAACTTGTAATCTGTTTTCATTCACATAAACAGCAATAGATTAAGTCTGTCTTCGGCTAATGTTAAAGTATAGGTTAATGTTAAAGTAAACTTTAAAGAATATGACCCAAATTCGGAATATTTTTTCTTATATAAAAGTACTCGAACATTAAAACTCTATTCTGGCTTCACTATCCTGTAGAGAATCACATATTTTATCATACTACTCATTTTTATCCTAGTTGACACATTTTTTCTTTTATAAAATGTGTTTCAAAATTTTTCCCTATACCGTAATATTAAATGAGCTATCCTTTCACATTTTAAAAGGGAAATCTAATTATTTATGAAATATTTTCAAATTTTAAAAACACTATATTATAAACAAATACATGTGTGAGTTATAATTTCACAAATTTTTATAAAAATTGAGGCATTTTTTCTGTTTGAAAATGTGCTCCGCGTTAAGTTCACGCTCTCGTACATATGGCGAAAACAGTCGTATAACAAAGCGTTTTACCAAAACTTTTAAAAATATCTAATGAAACATTCAATCATAATTCTAGTGAAAAAATACTTTAGTACTTATTTGTTTTCAGAGAACTAAATTAATTTTATATCCCTTACATTGCGAAGTTTTTCTGAATCATTTACAAATGATATACTATTTTCAAATGGATTATAATAACTTTAACTTCCCGAGTATAAAATAGTTGTTTTTAATCTGACAAAACATTTTAATTCATTGCTCATAGGCGTGCTTGGCTAAAATTATATTGTATTTCATTCTGAAATGAAAATAATTAACTTTCTCTTAATAAAATGTGTGCTTAATTTTAAACTTCGCCTTGACTGAATAATTTTTTTTTGGTTCAAACCTGTACAATCTTACACTCTTTGATTTTTTTTTTTTAATAAATGCTGATAACCCCAAATTTCAAACGCGCGCGTACGAAATTTATATTATACATACTTTTACTCTCTTAGTATTCAATTTCGTAACTTTTTGTGAAATGGAAAACTTCCCTGAAAGTATACTTATTTGAGAAGTACAATTGTGTTTTCTAGTTTTTAATTAATTTCTAAAGAAAAAGAGAGAGAAAATATTAAAAAGTTGATGAACGTAAATATTACAGAAGCGCGCAGTAATTGCAATTGGAATTTTTCTGTTAGTCACTGTAAATGTATTTATACGCACAGCTGTCTTGTTACCGTTGTTTACCCACTGATGTCTTAAAAGTTCCATGTCATTAAATATTTAGAAAGGTCATTCGTTTTAAATGCTGATGTAGGTGTAATAATGTCTATGCTTCAATTGTGGAATAATTGTCTCGTTTTGTTTCTATTCTACAAGTATTATTCTTACTGATTGCGTTGTATTTCTTCTTCAGTTGAATTTATTCTTTTTATATAAAAATGTTTCACATTAATCGTAGTAAATATAAAGTAGACTTACAATATTTTTAACGCACGGTTTCCTTATACAGTTTTTAATTTAATTTTTTTCTTTATTAAATTAAATTATTATTTGGTATGACATGGTAGAGTAAGTTTCATGTATTTTAACAGTTTCCTCGTCTCTTTCTTAACTTCACCAAGCATTTTTTAAAAAATTAATTTTTAAAAAGTGATTTGAAAATAAATAGATATATATGAGGCAAAATGATTGAATAAATTACTAATATAAATAAGTATAGTCATTTGAACAATTTTTTTATAGAACTTCAATCGCTTGATTAAAAATATTAGCTTTTATACCAATTGATACAAAAAAATTCAATTACTCCGAAGCAAATATATTAAATCCATTGAAATTAAAAATGCATCTTAAAGAATCTATATTTTTTTGTATTGCTTCCATCATCTAATTTTTCTGAACTAAAATTTTTAAGAAGAATAATGTTATTATATATAAAAAAAAATGCTTTCATACTTGATTGGAATTTCGTTTTTAAATAGCTTTCGATTTGCATTGATGCTTCTGGTAAAAATCATGCATATTGTTTCCCCACCTCTTGACGTTAAAATTATAAGGACCTTTACGTTACATTGAAATAAAGACCAGTCCATTTATAAAATAGGATTCGTGTCTGTTTATTTGATAAAGTAACGAACTCAAACCGCATCGTGGTTTTGAGATTTGTCCTCCTGCACATTAAATCTGTTAGGGCTCAAAGTCAGCCCTCTTGGAGCTTGATTGTTACATTAGGGAAGTGCTAATTTAAAAGTCGCTCTCGTCCTTCTCATTTCAATATTTTTAAAAATTGTATGGGCCATCACCTAATACCCTCATATCATTTCTATTGTAACGTTAACAAATAACCAATTATTTATAAATTAAACTATTGTTATAATTCCTGCCTTGTTCTCAGATTATTTGAAAATGTACAAACTCTCTAGATGGCCCTTAAGGTATCCGACTACGTTCGGAACCGTGATTTTGCAAAACTTTATAAATGGATAATATTTATGATATTTAGTGTCACTTAGATTAGAAAATGTGTATAAAATTGTTTTAAGAACAGTATTACAATAAAAATTATTTAAGTACAATATTTTGACAAAAAATCAACATAGAATGACCCATTTTCAAAATATTCTCCGTTTGTGAAAAATGTTTCTATTATAATAATATTTCGTCTGTATACAGCTCAGACCTCTGTACAGAGGCTCAATTAGAATTCTTCAAATACATAACTGAGAAGTGGGGTTATCCATGTTTTTCGACAACAGATGGGAGAAATTAAAGAAAAAAAAACGCTGCTAATTATTTCAATTGTTATAACTTTGAAAATAATGGGAATTTTTCAAAAATCATAGTTGAGCCTCTGTACAGAGGTCTGAGCTATATTCAGGCAAAATATTATTATAATAGAATCATTTTTCACGAAAGGAGAACATTTGGAAAAAAGGTTATTCTAAGTTAATTTTTTGCCGAAATATGGTATTTAAATAATTTTTTTTGTCAAAATGTCCTTAAAACAATTTTATACATGTATTCTAATCTAAGTGACACTAAATATCATTAAAATAATCCATTTTTCGCTTTTTTAAAATCAAGGTTCCGAACGTAGTCGGATACCTTAAAGAATGACAGCTATTACTTCACTTCGTCACTGTTGGTAATTAAATTGAATGCGCGGTTTTAAACTCGTAATTTACCTGTTTCAACATCTCCTGACGCTGACACAAAGTCAATAAATGAAGCTGTGCAAAAGGGATTTAGTTCCACATATCAGTCAAACAGAATATAAGAAAAGTACCTTTTTCTTCCGCATCTTTAAAAAGAAAAGAACGAGGAAAAAGAGTTAAGAACTTATTTCTCGTTTTCTGGTTCTCTTTCGAGTTTCCTCTATAGGGGGCGCACACCAAAAGGACGATATTTGTAGCATTTTTCCTTTTTTTCCTTATTTACCCCAGCGATAATTTCATCGACTGTTTTGTATTATATAGTTTAGGCCTCCAGTAATCCCGTTTTGCCAATGTCGTTCCCTGTGAATAGGATGCGTACGTGATGTGTGTGTGTGTGTAGGGGATATTGATTTTTCTGGTCGCCGATGGCTTCGGCTACTGAAAAAAGGCAATAGAACCATTCGGTCTTTTATTGGTTTTTTTGTTACTTTTTCTTATTTTATCTCCGTTTTGCTAGAAGAAATGTCCTCTCTCTTATGTATAACGTTTGATGCAAAGAACTAAACCAATTTATATACTTAACTGCATTTTTCGTTAATTTAAAGCGTTTTCGTGTACGATTGCTTAATGATTGCGAGTTTTAATTTTTTTTAAACCTGTGACTTAATTTTTTAAAATGTGTATGAATCAAGCAGGAACTGAGAAATATGCAGTTGACGTTTTTGAAGCGTGACTTTGGATAACGGTTTTGCAGATGTTTAAGAAAACTAAGTACATTCATATTTCCAAATATTATTGAAAGTAAAACCTTTGAAATCTGATCACATAACACAAAAATTATGGTGGTCTTGCAAGTGTTTGTCATATGGAGCAATAGTATGATATTTAATTATTGCATTGAGTAGTTCAGTTGTTTTCAGGAACGAGGAGGAGTTGAACGTTTTAACGGGGCAGTTGAATGGAGATATTATTGAAACCGTTAGTTTAGCACTGTCTTTGACAAATGTAAAAGCGCCCAAACTAAACTTTGAACATTTTCAGATAGAAAATTTCTTAATTTCATAAAAATACATTATTGTTGTAATTGCTTTTTCAAAATTTGAAAATAAGCAATTTTTTTTCTTATACCATATTAATCCGAAATTCAGTTAGCATTCCGTTATAAGAGATAAAATGTGGATGCGATAGCGGAGTGGTTAAGGTCGCAAACTCGTGATTGACATTGGGACATAAGTCGTGGGTTAGAGTTCTGGTGCCAAGAAAGACACTCCATTCCGTGTAGTGTTTGATACGTATTAAAATCTGTCACGTTAGCATGGTGTGGAATTTTGAAAAGTGGTGGCCAGCGCAAAAGTCTTTGTGTTACATGACCATGATTCAAAATTAAAAAGTCCTCCACCAATATTCTTTCATGTTGTTTTAGAATCTATTGTTATTAAACAATCAATCAATATGAAACACAAATGCCAAAAAAGTAGATAAACTCGGACAAAAATGAGTAGAATAGTTAAAATACGCTGGACACACTATTATGTTACTATTGTTATGTTACTATTACTTACGTTACTATTACAAAATGTTACTATTTTGAGTTCTATTCTTTAACACTGGAAAACAGCCTTGAGGAATGTGGAGCCTTTTTTTTTTTGCTCTCAAGGTGGGCTTTTGATAGTTTTGACTACTTCCTGCTACTATTGGGCAATTATCTACATATTTTTTTAAAGTCCCGAACTACATGCGCATTAGGAAGCTGGGTATTAGAAGTTTCAGCCCGTTAATGCGCCATTACAGGGCCGCACGTATGAAATCCTAATATGTAATGTGCAAAATATTTAAATTTTCAACAGGTTAACATGTAATTCGAATCTCAATTTCATTAAGAATCTTTGTGGCTTTACTTGTAGGAATTATAAGTAACCAATAATATTTGTTTGAAGCAAACTTTGTAGCTTTCGTTAATATAATCTTGTGCCGCTAAATAATGCAAAATATGTTTTCGATAGAAACCTACATTTACGATCTAATTGAAAAAGTTTATATTTAACTTACTTTAAATGATGTTTATTATACTGAAATTGCGACTTTGTCTAATTCTTTATGTCTATTAGTTATGCGCTCTATTTTTTGTCTCGTGGACTGTAAAATATACAAATTAATTTTATTATTTTACCAAAAAAAAAAGTATTCATTTACCACTTTATAGTGACAAGTTTGAATTGCTACAATTTCTATTTCTCAGAGACTGTTGGATCTTAATTAATGTCTACATTTTTGCGTTACACTGTATTTGTTAATGTTCATTTTAGGCAAACTTTGCTATATCTGCCTTCCTTTATCTTAAAGTTAGTTCCTCTTGAACCATTTTTTTTATTTATGCTTGAATTATTTAATAAAGGAACGATACGATTTTTTTTTCCTTATTTTTCCATGTAAAAAAAATGTTTTGTTTGAAATATTTTTTTTTTATTTTCAACGATTTACTTTCCCCTCTCTTACGCCCTGCACAAATGTGATGACATTTTTCTCCCCTCAAATTTTTGCCTTTTTTTCCCCCCTCCGTATCTGTGTGTAAAAAACTCAGATTAATTAATTTAAAGAATTTGCTCTCTTTTGAATTTATATTTTCGCTAATGAAGACTTAATAATGGAAGAAAATGTTAATTAACGGCCAGTGAATGAAATGGAGTTAATTGTTTGAAAAATTATGAGCAGATGTTAACATACGTTGTAATTTGTCAATCTCGAGTACATTTTGGCTTCCGGAAATGTGATGAAAATAATTGTTCCACAATATCGCAAGGATTGATTTTCGTTATTTGAAATAATTAATCGAGAAAAGTACTAGTAGTTGTGTATCTGATTTTAAGAAAATTGCACGCAAAAGATATTTTGAATAACTGTAAAAAAATATTTACAATAAAAAATGGATTTAGAAAGCAGATGTCATTTTAAATTGTATTCTGAATTTTAAGTTTTATTGTTGATTTTAGAGATTTTTGATCTAAAGCCTTGCAATCAATTTGATTTTATCATCCCTTTTTTATTGCGAACCTGATAATCAATATTTATTTTTAGTCGTTGTTTGTATTTTTTGTAGCACGTTAAGTTTATATAATACTTAAAATAATAAATAATTAAATTTTTCTAATAAAAAATGTGCACAGATCTGGCAAATGTGTTGGTATTTATCATTAATAAAATAATTATAAAAATTAAATATTATTACTAAAATTGTAACTAGTGTCGATATTGTAATTCTTATAGTGTAACAAGTTATTAAATTAAATCTAAATAAATAGATGTCTTGTAAATATTTCTTCAGTTTCTGTTTTTGTATATTAAAGTAAAGGAGATAATTTAAATTGAGTGTATTATAAAAAATTTTATCTATTTATTTCGCATTATATTTTAAAAGTAGACTCATTTTTTTACTGAGAGTTTAACTGAAAAATATTTGCATTTCCCTAAACACATTTTTTATTATTTCAAAAGATATTGAAGTGACCTTTCAAAAGAAAATATTTCGGGCACGTCATTGGGAAGAGGTGAATCAGACTCAGCTGCCTTTCTAAGATTTATTTATTTATTTTAGTTTTGTCGGGTTTTTTTTAAAAAAAAGATATAAACATATTTTAAATCAAGAAGTGTGAGAATGTGAAGCTTATAGAATAATCTGTGATTGCTGATTTTTGTTGCAGTTCAGTTTATTGACAAACTACTTTTTTAAAAAAAATAATGCATACAGTATGTTTTTTTTTAAATGAGGGTTTTAGTCAAATTTCTTGCTCTGTATTTGATAAAAATTGTGGCTGTTTTTTACTACTGTAGTGTTTTAAATACAACTTTTTTAAAAAAAGTTTAAATATTACTTTTTAAATCGTTAAATTAATTGTTTCCTTTAAATTAATTATGCAAATAATTTTGTCTTTAATATCTAATTTTAAACTTTATACAAAGTTATATTCTTTATATTAAGGCGTTTGTTGATTGACAGAACTGCAAAATTCGTACTCTTCGTACTCTCGTGAATCTTACGATCATCATAATTTCACCTTAGAACATCATACATTATGCAAGGGTGTTATGATCTTTAAGCATTAATTTTGCGAATTTGTTTTACGAACTGGACATTTCGAGACAGGGAAACGTGTTGGTCTGATTTCCTTCTCAGTAATATGAGTTTTATCTTGCCATTAAAAATGTCTCGGACGTTAAATTTACTATCTTAACTATTAGATTTAACTGTTTTACGAAAATACATTGGACGTCTTGGATGTAGAGTTCCTTCTCTTCTCAACGGAATAGATATACACATCCCTAGTAGCCTAAAGGAACATTAAATTTAATTACAGGTATTCACCTATTTGCTTTAGCTGTTTCTTGACAGATGTATCATTTTGGTTTGCATTCACGGAAGCCTTTTGCATGCATTGCGAGTTTGCAATTGTCTAGAAAGATAAGATTAGTGTAATGAATATAGTTGTCAGCAACAGTAATCTAAAGGTACGAATCTCGATTTACTGTTGAAAGTGATTCTGGTCATCAGTTAATGTGGAGAGAGAAAGCAATTGATTGATTATCATGACTAGATTATCCATTAAGATGCTCGTTGTGTAGGCGTGCATCTCGGACTATATCAAGGCATACTGCTTTACATCCTTAAGTAATTAAGTATTGTGGAATATTAGTGGTATTGCTCAGTAATTCTTTTCTTATACGTCCGGGGTGGGCATTACGTCGATCGTGATCTACCTGTGGACCGCCAAGACATTTTGGGGTGACCGCCTGAAGATTTTAGTAGTTAGTAATTATATACGGAAATATTCAAAATTGAGACGGAAGTATACACATACTATATATAAGTTTTCTACTGACTATAACAACAAAAACTAACTGTAGATAAAAATGATTTATTTTTTTATGCTTTTGAATTATTTGATTATAAATGCATCATTTAATATCATTATTTTTGGGGCTGTTATTATTATGTTTGTATCTTGCGTTTTGCTTTAAACGCGGTTTTAAAAGTGTTAGTTTTAAGTAAGTTACATATTCCGTTTTTATTATTAAAATATTGTAGACCTCCTTTCCTACCTCACTCTGGGAATTGGCGCACCGAAGAATTTTTCGAGGGGGAGGTCTCATATCATACCCCAATACGCAGCCAAACATATTATTTTTTGATTTTGTAGATTGTCGGGAACAAAAAGCAGTAAAAAATAAAATACTGAATAAATAATCAGCATTAATTAATAGAATTTATTAATAACAAGTACTTAAGTTACATGCTATATACATGGGGTTATAATCAATCGGTAAAAAAAATCAAAGGATATGGGGAAGGATCCGGAACCGTGGACGCACCTCCCCCTCTTTGTGCGCTCCACTAACACTGGGTAGACCGCAACACCTTGAAAAAGTTAGAAGTAGCCCGTACCCTGGAAAAGTCTGCCCACCCCTGTTTTACGTAATACAATTGACTTGTTCATAGCTGACACTATACATGCTTTCTTTTTCTCACACATTTGATTGCTGGATAGTTTTGAGTATAAGAACATATTGTGGCAGGACATGTCCTTCATATTCTATGGATTTCAATCTTATTGAATGTATCTAGGATTTTTTTGACAGATATCTTGCTTGTAGAAATCGTCCTTTCTTCTAACTATACTGATACTTAATCAATTTGAGAGACGAAATCTCTCATATTATCCTTAACAGAGCATAACAAATACCAAGTGTACATCTGAGAGCAGGCATCGTATCGATGGACTTGCATTTATTCTTATTTCGTGAAAAAAGCATTTTGTGTGACCATTTTTTAAATGTAGAAAAGCTTTTTCTTGCCTTGTTTTTTGAAGTTTCGAGATGTTTACCATTTTGCAAAATAAAACACGCACAATGCCTCTTCTAACACGCTTTAAATTTCAATTCTTAAATCAATTTGTATTTTTTTTTTTATTCCAAAAAGAATATTAGGAATTGTGTCTAGGAATATATTGTTTTAAGTTGTCTTCACAGTTAATATTAAGGAATAAAACAGATACTTGGAACACGTTTTCAGATACAAAAATGCTGCCCTATTAAAACAATTTAGTGTGTGTTTTATAGTACTTAAATCTTTATCAATTTCTATTCTTAAAATCTTGAAAACTCTAATAAATACACAAAAAATTATACTGATACTGTGATAGAAACGGAATTTTTTCTTTGATTTTTTTTGGACCACTAGAGAAAATATTAGAGAAGATTTTAATTTTCAAAATCAGATGACACTCGATGAACGATCACAGAAAAACATATTTTTACTTTAGTGACTTAAGAATACGCTCCAATTACTTCAATACATAAAATATACGCAAACATCATGTCCGTATGTGGAGCGGAAAGGTTTATTTTTTTCTTCTAATTTCAGCTTTTTTAGAAACTTGGAAAAGGCGATGCCCTAATTGTTATGTGTTGAATCGTTGGAACACCTTTTCTTGCGAGAACTCGTCTTGAAATCTAATGTCTTCGCTTGACTTCATTTTTTTAAATCTTTTGCCTCTACTGCATCGTTTCAGTATTTCCTTCATGCATATCCCCAGGCTTGTTTACTTCTTCACTTTCTCTGTTTATAAAATTCAGTGGTAATGTTTCCTCGATAATTTAATCTTTTTTTGTGAAAACAACTTAATTCGAAACCGAAAGGGAAAATAATAATGAATTTTGGTTGAAATTATAGCTTTAAAAATACTTGTCTCCTCAGAATTACATTTTAGTGACATGTTTAAGTCACAAATGTTTTTTTTCCTATTTCAAGTTTTTTATCTTAATAACTTACATGTACATTTAAAACAATTTTCTCCGTGGGTGGAGAACCCGCTGTGTAGAAGAGCCGATGATGTTTAATTTGTTATGGCTCAAATTCCTCTCGTTGGCATGGTGTGGAAGTTTGAATAGTGGTCAGTCAAGTATTATAGTCTTCACTTGTTCAAAATTGCGAGATCTGTCTACAATAGCTTCCGTGTTGCTGCAAAGTACAAAGTTAATAAAAAAATTTCCACCAGTGGATTTTTTTTTTGCGAATATTTCAATTATAATGTTAAGATTGCGGTATTCAATTGGGGTAAATCAATAGCTTCTAAAGTTCTTGCAATTTAACTCAATTTTTCTCCTTACTTCTGAATATTTTTCAAAACTAAAAAATGTTGAATTTTTAATGCGTTTTGTGTGTTTTTTTCAGACATTATCAATTTTGCTATCAGTAGTATCAGTTTTACTACGGCTAATAGATGTCTAAATGAAATACGAACATATATGGAATCGAGCGTAATTAAAAGAAAAACAAAGGTTCTATTCTACAAAAAGTCTTTTAAAATCAGTATTAACTTATGCTCGTCAAACTTGGTTCATGTCTCGAACAGATGAGAAAATGATAGGTATCTATGAAAGGAAGATTTAAAAAATTATTTTTAGCGAAATTCAAGTAAATCTCACGTGACAAAAAAGATAAAATTTAGAACCTATCATTCATATAAAGAATCAGACATCGTTCACTTCATCAAAGTACAACGAATTAAATGGTCAGGCCATGTTGTCAAAATGGACGAAGACCGCACTACTAAAAAAGTTTTCAATGCCCAACCAATTGGCAGTTGGGAAAGAGGCAGGCAAAATCTAAGATGGATTGATGAAAACCTCCTAGTTCCGAGAACTGAAAATTGTAAAACACTAGCTGGAAGAAGGCTGGTCTGGAAAAGGCTTCTTGAGAAAGCCAAACCTATAAGGAAAAAAGTATCAATTAATAAATATTTATTCTGTGGTATTTTTTAAAGGCAGTTTATTTGTGTTCAACTAATTTCATATTAACGGACAACATTAATGTTTATAAAAGTGATTATTGATTAGTGTTTTTTAAAAGAAGATTGTCCCCCCTCCTGTTGAATATATATATATATATATATATATATTTAACAGGAGGGGAGAAAATCTAAATCATACCTTCTAATAATTCTACCTTTTAAATTTTATAAATATTAATTTAAATTATTAAAAAATAATTAAATTAAATTATTAATTTAATTATTTATTTAAAAAATGTGTATGTATTCAGTAATAACATTTTTTATATGTGCGATATTTCAGGATTGCGTATTTGTTTTTAAAAAAATCAAAATTTAATGGAAAATTGGAATAAAACGTTCGGTCTTTCCGCAAATTTCATGTCTTGAAAATATTTTGCAGTGGAATAAGAAGTAAAATTTAAAAACAATGTAAAATGTCAGTATATGGGGCAAAATGTTTGTATAGTTGGGCTTGTTTTCCTGTTAAATTATCCTAGTAGAAAGTCAACACGAGATAAATTGACGATATGTATAAGCAAATTCTTGGAGTCCTTCAAAAATATTAATACAAATTTATGAATTGATTTGGAAACAATGCTTGATTTTCTTTTTGTAATCTTCATATAGCACAATAATTTTACTAGAAATCGGTATTAATTCATCTATTATTATTCCATTGCTGAACATTCTTGGTACTTGACTGTATGTACTGAGGAAAGCTTTTGGAAAAAGGTTGCATTAATTTATTTTTTGTGTAAGAAAGTGTAGGTGTAAAATGTAAGTTATCTGTATTCTGTTGCATTAAATAGCGCGTCAGAAAATGTGATGTCGCTAAAAAAACTGTTCCAAAGAATGGCAGGGATCACAGAAAGGGCCAACTTCTTGCTTCGTATTTTACGCTTATAAAGGGTTTAAAAGTTCCGGTCATTTGGCTTTGACCTCATGATGATAAAACTGAGTCATTTCTCTCTTATGCTTTCATGAGCTGCTGGCTGTTCTCCAAATGCCTTATTTCCGTTACGTTGCAGTTGTATGAAAACACACTTTTAGTTAAAAATATTGTTGAATTTCAAACATTATGTCATGAATCGAATTTAATTCAAAGGTGTTCATATTCGTCACCTTTTCTATTTAATTCTGATACTTCATTTTATGTTTTAAAAATTTCTGTATGTTTTCCCTCATTTCCTTTTGAATAAATATATATTCTCATCTGAATTGATACATATATAAATACTTTAAATTTATCAATCGTTTCCAAAGACTAAGGCTCTTGTTTAGTAAAATATATTACATAGGATTTTTGTGTGTATCGTCTTACAAATATTTGATTTATGGATGTGTGTATTTTTTAAAAGAAATTACCGTGATCTATCTGTGCAAGCTATGCAAAATAGTTGTCCTTTTTTTATGGACGAGAAGAAACTTTTTATCTGTTGAAGGACATTAAATTAAAACTAATAATTTCTTATAAAATTGTACTGTTAATTGTTAATGAACCATTTTAGAAATTTTTATCAACCATCTCGATAAATGTATTGCTGATTAGATTATGTCAGAGATGGGAAAATATAGTATTTTTGCGGGCCGCCAAGTCCATCATAAGAAACAAAATAGACAAAAACTGTTCTCTATATTTGGGTCAACATATTTGTTTGCACAGTTTTTCTTGCATGAAGATAAAAAAAAGAGTTAATGTAAATGCAAGTTCGCTGAAACTAACTTGCAGGCTGTTATTGACTTTCAACGAGTAATCTCATTCCTAATTTCAAAAAAATTGTAGAAAATGTGGTAGTATACATTTGTCTCATTAAACTGATTCGAAAATTAAGTGTGCTTGCAGCTATAAATATGAAAGCACAATAAATAAATTAAACAACACTACCACTTTTTTATTTAACTTATATTTATTGATTTTTTTGTTCAATTTATACATTTTCTGAGATGCAGAGTTAACTAATGAATGCAATTATTGTAATAAAGTGTGGCTCTTTGGCATCCTCCTCTTATACTCTGTGGCCCTCTCCATCCAAAACAATTGACCGCCCCTGGACTAAGTGGATGTGTGCCGAGATTTGGCGTTGCACCCATTACAAATCATGCTTTAGTATACAGTTATGCTATTCGGTGAATAAAATATGAACTATATAGGAAAATATTAGAAAAGTATTATGGGACTTTTTAAAAACTTTTTATTTGTTTTTTAAGTAGCATTTTCGTTTTGTTTAAAGGAGATAAATCTTGTTACGCAGTACTGAATTAAATAGCTTCAACGACTTTTCGACTCCGAATTGCAAAATTTTTTTCCCACGGGAGACATTTATTTGATTGAAATGTAGTTCTTAAAGTGGGCCCTACTCTTCTAAAATTATCAAATGTGCAATTACGGAATAGGGTGAAAAAGTGTTAAATGATCCATGTCATAGGATATATAGGCCATTTAACTGAACAAATTGCAAAAAGGCTGTGGGTGGACATGTTCTGCATTGAGATTGATGATGAATTGAAGAAAAAAAAAAGGTTTTTGAAAATCTTATGGAAATTGAGGTTGATTCCACCGTTTATCGTACATTTTTCTATGAATCTCATCATCTGATTTATTTAACAGGGTATATTTTAAAGCTGCTCCTCGTCTGGAAAGTGTTATATTGTTCTATGTAATGGAAATTTCATAAAATACAGTAGAGGTGCCAAAACTCGGCCTATAACGGGGATCGGAGGGTGGTCGAGTTTGTGAAAATGACAGTTTATCGAAAATGTGATTAAAAAAGAATAGTACGAGTGCTTCCTCAGAAAATGTTGTACTACACTTGTATGTATTGTTTGCTTGAGAATACAACAGAATCTAAACTGCCCAACCACCCGCGAACAAAGGACAAGTACGTACTTTATAAAGGCATAAAGCATTTACTGCATGAAAATGAATGAATACGTAGTATACAGTAATTTGCCTGATCAGACACACCTCAGAAAAATACTTTGACTGCATAAAGCTGTCTATAATGAAAATTAAGTAGCCGAGACTTTGCAAAAACTGGCTACTTTTTTTAAAAAAAGAAATGCATAATGTCCTGCTGTTTGCCTTAATGCACTCTGCGTTTTGCTACGTCATCACAAGAATAAAAAGAAACTGTAAGCCCGAGTTATCCGGACTGCCGGGTATCGAGTGCCGAGTTTTTAGGACTTTACTGTAAAAATGATATCTAGAGTTATATATTAAAACTGAAGCAGGAAAAAAGTAAAGAATTAATTCTGAAAAATGACTGTGCCATATAAGTAGAGACGAAAACTTTCTTGGAGTTATATGTATATATATTTAATTTTATAATAAAGTCAGTATTGATTTTTTAAAATTCATTTTGTTGCGCGTATAAACATAGGAACTGTGTTTGAAAATTTTTATTAGATTTTATGTTACAACTTTTTTTTTTTAGATTCACATTAAAAAAAAGGTGCATTTGCATCTTGGTTCATTAAAGATAGTTTGTTTCTCATGGTTACTTTTTAAAATCAAATTCTGTTTATTTGAAAAGGAGAAAAATATTTGTTTTTCTTGTTAATTCCTTGAATTGCAGGAAGTAAATTTCTTTTAGAGTTTGTTTACACTCGCTGTGTTTTGATTGAATAAGCGACGGAAAAATATTTTTTCCGAAATTTAGTTTGGTAATAAATTTGATTTACAGTGGTACTCCTTTTAAATATTTGTATTCCGGACAGGATTGCTCCCAGACCTGAGTTTCCTTTCTTTCTCTCTTGTGTAGGATTTTAAAAAAATTTGGAAAGGTTTTTGTTTTCTCTACCTTTTTATTTTTTCATTTTCGTAGAAAAACAAACCCAAATGAATTTACTTATTATTTTTGCAAAACTGTTATGTGTATATATGTAATAAATTACGCTGTGTGTGTGTACACTCTAAGACAACGAATATATCCGGAAAAGTTTGAAAGTTTATTGTTCTTTTTATCCAAATATAATAATATATATGACACTTTTGCTATTTCAGTAAATTTCTAAATGGACCTTATAAATAATTCATCTTAAAAGTGTGAAATAATAATAATTTTTATAAAACCTTTTTATATTATCTGATGTTTTTTTTATCGAATCAAAATTTATTCTTTGTAAGTTACATTTGTTAATATAAACATGAGGATGTTATTTAATATTCGAATTATACCAAAGGGAATCTATCTATTTTAGTAGAAGTAAAGATGTTAATATCAAAGTTGAATTCTTGTTAAATCGAGTTTTTTAATACACGAATTTTAAACATTGGCTAATAATAGTGTTTTGTTTAACAATTTAGGGTTATTTAATTTTAAGCATTAAAATCTTGCAGGCTGTATTTTTTTCTTTCATTAGTTTTTTTAAAAAAAATAATCTACATTCGAGATCTATTTTTTTAATACTTTTTATGGATGGGGCTTTAAATTCGAATAAAATTTTTTGATAAACTGGTTTTTAATGAAAAAATTGTGTGCATGAAATGTATTAAATAAAATATTCGAAGGAAAAAAGTACTTTACCTAGTATTTCTGTAGATATATTGCTATTCTGCGACATTTTATTTATTTTTTTGTTTTGTTTCAGAAATTGAATTGGGTACAAAATGTGTTGTGGAAGTGGATCAACATCAAACTATTTTACATAATCCTAATTCAAGAAACAGGTTAGAGTTCAGAATTTTATTTATTGTTGTTTTATTTAAGTATTTCCTTGATCCCGTATGTTTACAAAATATTTATGTTGTGGATTTAAAACGTGGCCGCAATAGCCGAATGGTCATGGTCGTGAACTCATGACCGGTGTTGTGCCGCTGAAGATCCGCCATATAGAGCAGCTGATGCATGTTAAATCTGTCGACTAAGTCCTCACGTTGGCGGGGCGGGGAAATTTAGAGAGTGGGGTACTTGCACTGGTGTCATCCTAGTCATTCGACCGATGTTCAGAATTCCGAGATCCGTCGCCAATAGCCCTCGCATTAGCCAAATCAAGTGAATTTGAAACATTTTGGGAAATATAGATTTTCACAAAATAAATCTTAACTCATATTCATGTTATTTTCTTTTTTTTTAAAAAAAAATCATTTTTTTTTGTATGCGTCTGCCTTACTATTACGGTAAAAGATAACTATGATAAAATGAATTGCTTCTTTATGTCATTCCCTCCCCATTTAGATGTTGGATTAGATTTTTGCTAAGTTGCAAAAAGTTTTGTTTGCTAAGTTGTTAAGTTTTGAAGTTGCTCTGCTTATCAGTGAGTGAAAACAAATGAACGATATATAGTGACATTTTATAGTGATTTCTATTGAAATGCGTACTATTCATATTTTTAAATGCATTGAAATAAATAAAATGACTTTGTATTTGTGAGAAATTTTTCTGTATTTTCTCTTAAATTTTTATTAACTATTTGAGTACGAATGATTTGGAAAAAATAATTACATTGTTTTTACTTCGAAAAAGAATGATCACTTTTTTGTTTTTAAAATAAATTTCCTCTTTCCCCACAACAGTATAAAAAAAATAGGAAGTTAATGCACGCTGATTAAGTATTTACTGTACATAAAAATAGCCTTACTTTTATTTGCCACCTCACTTTTTCACAAACTGTGTTGAATTGATCAATTTTGACAAATTATTTATAAACAATAGGTAATTATAAATAAAATGTTAAGTGACATTGCTGACAAAAAATATGTATATAAATTTCGCAACACTGCTCTTGAGGTGCATTTAATAATTACACGTACATGGCCTTCTCGTACCCGCATTTCAGATATGGTTTAAAGCAATATTTTGTATTTTCAACGATAGGTAAAGGTTTTCCTGTTCGCACTCCATATGTGTTTTTTATATTCAAATATGTATATGCAGAAACATATGTAGTTTTATGTATACTTGACGTGAAATGAGATGAAAAATAGAATAAAAAACAGAAAATATCCTTGACATCCTCAACCAGAAGTATCTGTCACTGATCGGTGAAAAGGTGCATGGCAAACAAACAACATGGAACGAATAATTATTAATGACGTTTTGATTTCCTTTTGAATATGATTTTCTTTGTCTTTGATGTTTTCGTGATGGTAAAAGATTGCATTCGTGTGAAGTTTGATAGAATCTTTTGTTGTTTTCCAAAAAATTCCTTATAGTGCGAATTCTTTACTTAAATAGCCTTTTGAAAACGCCGATTATTTCACTTGATAGCTTATTTTATTTATGTGAAAAAAATTTCGTCTTTAAATAATGATCTTAAGTGAAATGAGATAAAAATTCAATAATAACATTAAATTTTAAAACCAGGATCATAATTCGTCCCATAAAAAACTATACGACCAGTGGAGTTTTCAAACAATTGCTTGAAAATAAAGCACAGTGTAGACAAATTATTTTATACTTAATATAAGATGACCAGTAGCGCACACAGGAATTTTTCAAGGGGGGGGGGAGTCCGGGGTCGAAAGTTCACCATTCTTGTATCATGCTCCTTTCGATTTTGTCGATTTTCAGGAACAAAACACAGTAAAAAGCTAATTATTTAATAAATAATTAGCATTAATTAATAAAATTAATCAGTAATAACAAATATTTAATTAAATTTTACATACTATATGCTTAGAATTATAATAATCAATCGGAAAAAAATCAAGGGCTTTGGGGTGGGGGTCCGACCCCCAGGAACCCCCCCCCTTGTGTGCGCCACTGAAGATGACTATAAAAAAAATCCATTGCTATAGAATATGTTTGTATCAAAGAGAAAACGGCAGACACATTATACTAACTACATAATAAAGCAATTTTGTATGTTTTATACTGTGCAAATATTTTATCTTTTACCTTTTGACGAAATTAAATATTTATACAACCACCATTGACTTCTCCTAACTTTTAACAATTTATCTCTGAATATATTCTATAACATAAAAAACGATGCATCAAGAAGGAGTTTCTGAAATTGGATGAAATTGTGTAACTTCGTGCCATACTGTTAATGATTACTGAATAAGCAAGTTATATTCTGGCAGCTAATGACTGATTAGCTGGAGTTCAGCGCATTACAATGGAGCATCTAGATCAATGATACTCAATCTGCGGGCCGCATATGGCCCGGTGGCCTTTTCTGAGTGGCCCGGCTATGGCTCATTGCACTAAAAAATTCAATCATTTAAGAACAATGTGCTAAAAATTTAGCGGGAAATTCTATCAATAAAGCAGTCAAATCTGTCAATTTTTCTATCGTTTTTTTAATAGTAGAATGTAAAAAAGATGCTTGGTTAAGAATGAAAGGAAATCGAAACAACCCCATTACTCAGAAAAAAAATTGCATAAAAATAAATATTTTTTGTGTGTGTTTGAGAGACGGGTTGATAAAGTATTAAAATAAAAGATGAAAATCAGAGTTTTAGTATTTTGATCAATTTTGTTTCGTCCAATGTTGCTTTGATCTCCCCATTATACGCATGTTGCGGCCCACCTGTCCACCATGTTGCGGTACCTGTCATATGTATGTGGCCCGACGGGAAAAAAGTTGAATACTCCTCATCTAGATGGTCTATAAAACAGAAGACATTCTATATTAAGCATGCTAATTTAAGTTAAGGCATAACTTTCATGCGGATCGGATATGATGTCATTAGTTCGGGACTAGTACCGCTGAAGACCCGCCGTACAGAGGGGCTGATGCACGTTAAACATGTCGAGGCTGAAACGTCCTCCCATTGGTGTGGTGTGTGGAAGTAAGGAGAGTGCCAACTCAGGAGTCGTCCTGGTCACTTGACAATGGTTCAAAACTACGAGGTTCGTCGCCCAAAGCTCTTGTGCAGCCTTATAGTTCGACGTAAAAATGTAACTCTCACTGTATGAGGATATGGTTTGGTCAAGCCACCTGGACTGTACCAATGTAGATAGCTAAAAGATAGCTTTCGATGAGGAACGACAACCGAACTCGAGTAGAGGATGAGCGTCCATTTGGTTCTTACAACCTCTGATTCATCATTATCAACAATACAACGTATAACAGTGACTACAATGAACATCGAGAGACGAGGCTGCGAATAGGGGGAGAGTCTGATCATGGAGGCCATTGCTTCGTCTGCCTCTCACCGTTGCACACCACTAGATGCGTTTTCAATAGTGCTGAGCGCGTTCAACCTGTAGCAACACATATGTCGCTGGAAGCAATTCTACTCCGAGTCGAATTTCAAATTATGCCCCGATGACTAGTGAAAACATGGTTGGGAAAGTCTTAGACAGCAATGAAATACTCACATGACTGTCGTCCACTGTGCAAACTACGTCCACGAATTATGCAATGATGTGTCGTCGACGAGATTCTACATCCCAAAGTGTTGTCCTTCCTTTCACGCACGCCTCACTTCACATTTAAACAAAATGCATACTCACTCTCATATTTACTGCTTATTTTCATCTTTCTGCGGCACGCTCTTGGCTTGCCGGTGGCCACGGTAGCCTAGTGGTCATGGCCACGAATTTGCCTCCCCTGTTATCAAGTCGCGGATTCGAGTCTCGATGCTATTGAAGACTCGCCATCTTGAGGGGCTAATGTATATTAAATCTGTAGCTAGCTCTAAGTCCTCAAGTTAGCTTTGTGTGGAAGTTAATAGAGTAGAGTGGCTCAAATGTCATCCTCGTCACTTGACCACGGTTCAAAATCACTGGTCTATTGCCAATAACCATCATGTTGCTTTAAATGCGACGTTAATAAACATTCACTCATTCCTGGCCAGCACGATTGTCATTTCTCTTTCCATTCTGGATTGTGCCGATCTAACTAACCAGTTGCATCGTGTATGGCAAGTAATTCTGTAGGAGAACATCTGTCAATCCAACCGGATAATAGTTTGCATCAAGGTCAGAAGAAGGTCAACACATTATTGATCTTTTCTTCGCTTTTTGTAGCTGTATTTCCTAAATAAAACATTCAATTCCTACAATTTTTTTTTTTTTTTTTTTGCATTTCGTTTTCAATATATGTACATCACGTCTATCGATTTTCGTCCCATTCGGATTCTTCATCTTTTGAAAAGACGACCCCCTCCCCTCCTTTAACAAACGAGTTTTTCCTTTTTCTGAAAAAATTTCGACGTTAATGCAAAAAAACAATTTTAAAATAAATATTATCTAACTAATAAACTAACTTAAATAATTATTTTTCATTTCATAAAAAAATGTAGAAACTGATTTGTATTAAAAGCAAAATGTATTTGAAATATTATATGTAGCATTTTTTTAGCAAAATATCTTGCCAATCTTGCTTTTTAAATCGATTTTTTTGAAATTCGAAATTGAATGGAGACCATTTATATTTACATGTTTAAAATTAGGTCCATATGTTCATAAGAAATCCATGTATTCACATAATTAAATCACAATCCATGTAAAAATTCTAATATAAGATTGTTTTTTTTTTTTTTAAATATAATCCTGAAACAGAGATGCAGCTTCCGTCTTCCGAGAATATCTACTTCATATAAAAAATCGAATGAAAAAAAAACTTTTTTGAAAATGTGAAATAAATTGTTTAGATTTTTTCTAAAATTTGTAACAAGTTGCACAAAACCTGAAATGAAGTTCTAAGAAACTTTCATTTCTTTTCTCAATGACTCATTCGATTTTTTATTTTTAGTTACCTCGTATTACCAACAAGTTTTCATTGGGATCTATTACTCATTGTGGATTTAATGCCTTTTTTAACACCGACCATGAAAAGTGGAAAGAAAAAAACTTGATTAAGAAAAAGCAATACAGTCATTATGTTTAATGGATACATTCATCAGAAACCTACGATTTCCGTTCTTATGATACATTAAACATTTTGCTTATTTACTCTGAATGAAATCCGAGATAATGTAAAAACTAAAAGAACTTTAAATCGTGTTTTATGTTTTTTTTTTTTTGTATAGGAAAGCACAAACAGCTTGTTAGTAACATAAACAGGTGACTTCAGTATTCGAAATATTACCATTAAAATTTTTTGAGCTAAAATAAAATTAATAAAAAAGAAAATTAAATTCAGTGTGAGAACTAAACATTTCAAAAATGAGGAAACAATAAATTGTTCATCCATTATCAGGGGCGTAGCTACCGCCGTATCAATGATACGGGGCCCCAACATACGACTCTACGGTCCCACTAACAGGGCTCCCATATCTAAAAAAGGGCCCTGAAGGAATTTTGATGTAGGGTTCCCCCAGTGCTAGGCTACGCCAGTGTCCATTATGTATACATATATTCCATCCATTATATATGTATTTGTTCATTTTCATTATGTAACATAATATAAATCTAAATAATTAAATATATATTTGGAACCTACCAGTTCCATGTGTATTTATTCTTGAACTCCTCCTTCTAATGGGCTGCGTATTGGCAACTAAACCTTTGCAGGCACAGCAAGTCTTGCATTTCATGGTGGCACCATCTAGTGGCGGCCTCGCTACCTAATTTGGATGCTTGAACTAATTTATAATTCAAGCTCTCGTCGGTTGTTAAATATTGCTGTGATTTAATTTTGCCGAGAGTATCAGGGCCAAATTGATACTCAAAAGATCTTTTATATACCGAAAAAACAATGACATACGTGCCTATGATTTTCTCATCCAGAAAATCTATCGACTCTAGCCAGGATCGAACCTGCAACCTTATGCTTACCAAGCGGGTACGCTACCTCAAAGCCACCGAGCCGACTTTATTATTAAAGTAATTACAAGTGTGATATGACTCATAGATAGGTATAAAAAATTTTATGAAAATTTGTATGAAAATATCTTTATTATATAAAATTTACTACTTAAGTATTTACATTCACAGTGTTATCTTTCGATTTGGAGCAAATTCATATAAACAAAACTTAGTAGTTAACAGTTATACTATCTCACGAAATTGATCGTAAGTTTAAATAATAGCTAAAAATTGTACTTGGAGTAAATAACTAACGAAAGTAATCACTATCGCCACACCATGAGTTAATCTCATTCATGAAACATTAAATGCAATTCAGTTATTGATTTAGTGACACCAGAGAGTAGCAGCCGGTTCGATGCTTAGGATTACGCTGTCTGATACCCTATTCTACTGGGAGGAGAAAGCAATCTTTTTGTCACATATAGAAGAAAATGAAATTGATACATCGAATGCATCACACACACATCTGAGACATGAAAATGCGTTTCCCCATTTCTTTTTATTGCTCTACCTGTCTTTATTGTTTTCTATTATGTGATGTCATTGCCGCTTATAAGTAGTGAAGGTGTGTGTGTGAATTGTGTGGATTATGATGTCGTGAGTTTTTTCTTTGTCTCTGTACATTTTTATGTCTTTCATGCTGTTGTCTCGAGAAGTCATGCTTGTTGTGAAAGACGTTACCAGAAAGAACATTCGAAGAAAGTATTTGCCAAAAGTTGAAAAGAGAAGTAAACTCAGTGGAATTTTAAATGTAGAAATACATTAATAAAAATAACGTATAATTATATGCTTGCTAATATATATACGTATTTTGATATAGTATGCAATTCTCTATCCATATACTCTTATTTAAAGTAAAACCATTATGGTCTTACCTTATTCATCGCCACTTTTGTTTCTAAATGAATTCTCATGGTAAATTTCCCAAGGAATAAAAATATGCATCAAAAACTGAAAATATATAATTTTTTAGAAATTTACCAGTATGATTGAATCAAAGTGGCAAGAATAGAAAACAAGTGCTTCCTATCATTTAGTTATCGCTTTGAAAACAAAAAAATTCCCTCTTTTTCCTATTCTTATGTTTTAACACAAGATGTGTTTTTATTATATTCTATTATTTTTTTTCTGAAGTATATGTTCTTAGTATTATTAAATCATCATAATTATTCATTAAAAACTATTAGTGTATAGGTGTTATTAAAGTTTTGTTACTTTTTATATTGTTAAAAAAATTAGTTCTTTCTAATTTGTTTTTCGAGGTTGCGTGACTTTTAGTGAATTGTTCTACATGGTTTGTATATGAAATTTTCTCTTGTGTGTGTGTGTGTGTATCAAAATTTATTTTATCTAATTATTTTAAACACTTCTTTTCTTTTACTATCAGTTGAAAAATATTTCATTATGTATTTTTACCATGAAAATATAATTTTTGATTAATTATAGTCACGTTCTAATTATAATTTGAATCTTCGGTATTGATTGTTATTTATGATATATATATTGCATTAGACCATTTATTAAAATGTATTTAATACTCATATAATAAATTCATTTATTTTTGAAGAAAATTTTTAGCTCCGCCCAACAACTGAATGAATTTAAATTGATCAATTTTGGAAATTACTGAAATATTAAACTTTGGTTATGTTTTGCTGTCGACATTATTCACTGGGAAGAATAAAGTGCGGTGAGTGTTATATCTTGATCATATTGAAAAGTCACTGGATCATGATATGGTAAAATCCGACTGAATGTTAAATGTAACATTTATTATTATTTTTTTCATTTATTGAAGCTTTCATCAAATCCTGTATGGATTTTCTTTATCTCTTTTGTGAAATTTACTTTTTGTTCACACACATTTTTACTCGGGATATTTTTTTCCTTTCAAAAAGATACCGTCTCTCTTGCTTTTTGGAGATTACTTTATTTAATTTACACATGTATCTTGCATACGTAGAAGATGCTTATATGTGAGTACGGGTGAAGTGATAGAATGCTGTTTACCTAATTTTTGAATGGAGAAACCATTTCACTATAAACAATATTATCTCCCATTAGTTGTTGAAGCGCATTGTGAGGTCATTGTCTTAATTTTTGACCTTATGAGATATTGAGACCAATATAGAAAATGGGGAGACTTCTTTTGATAACTAGAAAATTTACAAATTTGAAAATGATCCTACGTAATTCTTATGAAGATTTGAATTAAACTTGTAAATAACCTGTATTCTTGACGTTTGCTGAACCGCAATAAATTCAAAGTTTATCGCATAGTGAAAATGAAGCGTCTTTATGCTGATAATAATCACTGTTCCTTCTTCGATTTTACTTATTAACTCACACTCTCTATATACTTATTTATTTATCTTGGTGGAATTTTCAATCGTTAATAAAATACATTTTAAAGCGCTCAATTGAGCTGAAATTTAATATACATGATTATTTTGGATGACAACACAATAATTTAATTATAATTAATAAAAAATAATTGATTAAAATTAATTAATTAAAGAATTGCAAATAAGCCACTTTGGCGAATAAGCAACCATTTTGGCGACTTGTGTCAAAACTTGAAAAGGTTTTTTTCTCACGTTTTAAAGCATTAAGTTGAACTGAAATTTTATAGACACGATTGTTTTGGATGACAAGACGATACTTTAATGATAATTAATAAAAATTAATTACCATTTAATGTTGTGATTCTGTCATATGTATATACATATTTATATTAATTGTAACTATTTAATAAAAAGTAGCTAAAATAAAAATTTTCTTTGTTGATCTAAGAAGAAATTGACTTAATTTTTTTTATATTGCTTGTTATTTTTTTATTTGTCTGATACAAAGTTGGATTTTTTGTTGTTTTGATATTTGTTTCTTATATTAATTCTCCAATGTTTTTCTTTCTTGAAAAGAATATAGCCCTGCGTAATAAAGTTTTCAATTCACTCATATATGACATACATGTGGCTTAAATCTGAATATTTCAAACTCTTCGCGATAAACAAACAAAAAACATTTCCCATTTCGATTGTCGCATTTATCTAATCTTTGGTGATTCTTTTCTAAAGGTCAAGGTCATGTGTGTCCCTGTTGAACCCCAAATGCATGAAATAATAATGCTGGTATTCATTTTTGGTGAACGTGACCCGACAAAAGAACCTTTTCTTAGCCTCTCGAGATTCTAATTAGAGCGGCTAGCGTCTTAACAGCGGAAGCATTTCATTATGGGCAAGTGGCACTCCACAGCGCCTTCCCGAGTTTTATTTGGCTGCGATAAGGAACATCGCTGCAGGATGTTTGAAAATGAATTATTGTTTGAGGTTTTTCTTTTTTTATTGACAAACTAAATACTGAACTGGTATTATAATGAGATTCATGAAAATGTATTTTTATGTGTCTGTGGTATTTGAATCTTGGAAGTTTTAATTACAATGTAACATTGGACCCATTTATTCTGAAAGATAAGAGTTCTAGTTATTAATATTAAAGTTAATTTGTGCGGAAACAATTAAATTTTGGGTTTTAGATAATGTCACTCTGAAAATGAATAATTACAATCAAAATGTATCGAAGTATGAATTGAAAGAACAGTTTTATGCGCTGAAAAAAAGATCGTTTGAATCGCACTCCTTTTATCAAATGCGCATTGAAGAAATTTTCTTCTGGGGTAAAACAGTATACGAAAAAAGAATTATGTGAATGAGATCAAAATCGCTAGATGTGATTTTTATATATTTCTATATGTAATAGAAATATAGGAATTTAATGTGTTTTTCAGTTAGTTCATCTACATATAGTAAATCAGTCAATAAGATGACCCGTTTCTGACTGCCATGTAAGCTGCTATCCATTTTGATATTGTTTAGTAGAGTTGGTAGTTATTTTCTTGCAGAATTTCTTCATGTTTCTTATTAAATTCTTTCATATTACCGAGTTTGATCGGAGAGACCGTGGTAAGATTGGGGGCATGGGGCCATCAGATTTGAAACATGCATTATAGGGAAGCATTTTCCCCGGTGAAACATGGAAAAGAAAGCTCCGTGTCTTGGAGATCATCGATTAAATCTGTAAAATCGCAATGTACCCATTTCAATCAATTGTTAAAACACTTAATATTTGTATTAAGTTCCATTTTAGCAATACCTTAAAACAAACTAAAATCAGCCTTTCACTTTTAATGCATGTATATCTTTTCTATTTAAGATAAAGAGAGATGACTTGTGTAATTTGCTGCGACACTAAGGCTGCCCTAGAGGCAATACTGCAAAGACATTCACACCAACACTGAGAAACAATCAACCACAGGTGCACTATGCAATGGATACATGGACATGTTGGAATCGATGGAAACGAGAGGCAGCCGATGAAATGACTAAAAAAGCAAAAAATCTCAACTCAATCGCCATCACTCTTGAAGATGCTGATGTCATTGCCAGATATAGACTCAAAGAAAAATCTATTAAGAAAGACAATGACCATATTGAGAACCCGCCATTTTAGAGGAATGAAAATTGTTGAAGATGGTACCAGATCATACAGGACTTGTATAGAAACTGCACCGAGATTGAGTTTTCTCCAGATCACATCTTCATCTGTTCGGCAATATTTGCAGCTCTGCAAAGCTTGGGGAAATTTCCTTTCCAGAGAGTTATTTAGTGAAAAGATTGTGGAACTGGCAAAAGCTGTGATTTCCACGCATGGAACCATTTGACTCTTCAAAAAATACGACACGAACCAAACCAACATCACTGCTACTGATTTTTCTTCCATTCGTATAACTTCTTGGGGCGTCACTTTTTGTTACGGACTCTGTAAATTAACATTTATTTTGGTGACTTAAAGATCGTAGATTAGGAGTGGTTATATTATTAGTATTTCAATTAAATGACGATGAGTATGATTGACACTTTTTTTAATAATTAAAACTTAGGGGGAATTACTGAGAAATAATTTTCCATTATTTCAGTAGTTTAATGAATAAGTAAAAAAGTGAAAAGCAGTATTGAGCCTTATATTGATGTACATTTTCGCGATTGGCTTAGCATTTTGGAGATAATGAAAATATCCGATTTTTTTCTCAATATAGAGACAAGCGAGATGTCCTCTTTATGTTACCTAATTTTTTACCCTCTTTGTTCCTTGATGGAAGACTAAGTCCGTCAATATACAGTGTAAAGTTTTTTGGCCCCAGTTTTCAACTGAATTTGTCTAATTGTCAGTTATTTTTTGTTAAGAAAATTGAAAGAACTTAAAATAATTTTTTCTACAATCCTGATCCGTAAGACTGTGCTAGATATGATGTGGAAAGCAAAAAATTAGATAATATCCTTATCGAAGTATTTTCAGCAAAATAAACTAAACAAATATTTTTAAATAAAAGCATTGGAAATAATGACATTTTAGTCATGTAGCATTTGTTAAATACATCATGTGAACATGTGAAGCTATAAATTCTGAATCTGATTTTTTGTACGATACCGAAAATGACATTCATGAAAGTCTTGTAAACAAAAACGTTTGTTGTAACTTACAAATAACTGTTCTTCGCGATGGTCAAATGTATCCTACAAAGATTATGATCTAAAAATGTAACGCACATACTGTCTCCAAATCTTTAAAAATTGCATATTTAAACTGCCCTGTTGTCCTAAATCCTCTGCGTCGTTTTAAATGCCAAATTATTTGGACATGCAGTTTTAGCTGAAAGAGGAAGTGAAACGTACTTGCTGTTTTAGTTACCTATCACAAAAGCAAAAAAGTTGCTATCAATATTTGTAAATTGCAAAGAAGACTCCTGCGGCATACTAACAGAAATATCCCCTCTGGGTGAAAGAAAAAGTTGTGAAACAAATCCTTAAAATAAAAAAATCGGAATATTTTTCTCTGAAACTTAGAAAATAGTGAATGACCGAACCCCAATACTCGGAATGTCTTATTCCAGTGCTGCAAAAAAAGAGCACTCAGACAAATATCACTGATTTTGAAACAAAAACTTAAATACCTATCACTCAAATTAAATAAAATTCTTCAACGAACAACACACACATACAAAACTCCACCTTGTACTCGACCCTCCGCTTCTAAAGAAACTAACTCTACAGTAACACAATCAATGTAACCCAACTGCTACATAGATAGTAAAATACTATTACTCCTCCTAGAATGACAATTATAATGACGAGCAAATACCAAGGATGGCTGAATTTGAATTTGGTATTTGTGTGAATTGATCAGGGCTGGTACGAAAGTGTGGGCGCTTAAGGCCTTAGAGTATTGTCTTAAGATCTGAATGACAACAAGAGTCAATATCTATTCCGACGCCAGGTCGGCATGATCGAGTCGTGTGTTTGAGTCTGGTGTCACAGAAAACCCGCCCTATATTGTGTCTGGTACACGTTGAATCTACCATGGCTCAAAGTCCTCCTGCAAGTATGGCTTGGAAGTTCGAAGTGTACTGCCGGTTCAAGTGTCGTTCTAGTCATTTGAATGCGGCTCAAAATTACGTCGCCAATAGTCCTATAACAGCTTCATCCTTGTCACTTGATCAAAGTTCAAAATTATGAAGTTTGTCATCAGTGGCCTCCTGTGACGTTTGAGTTCGACCTTATTACAAATCAAATCAATTAACGCCATGCTGGTTTCCATCAGGAATCCATGATGTAATCTTTAATTTCTTTGTAGATAACGTTTTTGAGTTTATGTTATAAGCTAAACCAGAGGTTCTCAAACGTTGTCTCATATACCCCTTGCCATGTTTTTCTGTTTGGAGTAGACCCCTGCTTAATTAATATTGAATTTTTGAAAATTTATCAACTTATATGCCTTTTTGATTGCTAGCACTACTACTACTACTTAAAAGAATTGAATTTATAACTAATGAAGTATACAGTTAAAAAGTTTAAAAAGCATATATGTTAATTAGTTAAATTAAAAGTTAATTAATATATAAAATAACTGTTAAGTAAAGTAACCAAATAACACACAATTGATTTTAATGGGAGGGATGAATCTGGCGCTACAATAACAAATTTTCAACATTTAGGATTAATCTTGTCAGGTTTAACCTTAAATCTCCTCTGTTAGTATTGTCCAGTTTCTTTTTTTGTTTTGGAGATTGGCAACTGCGCTGCAACTCCTTCCTACTAGGAAAAATAATTGAAAACTTCCTCATGATATTCCATAATTCGGGACAAATAACAGGTATGTCTTTTTAAAGCCAAAATTGCTGGCATCCGTTTCTAACTTTAAAATCTTCATTGGTTTACATCATTAGTTCCTGTTGTTCATGTGACATTTTTTTTTCAAAATGATCATATAAATTCATTGCCTACTGTGGTATTACCATAGTCAAAGCATTCTCAAACTTGGTTTCAAAATCTGAATAAAAGGCAGTTAGATGTTGAACGTAGTTTAAAACGTGCTGACAGATGGTCTGGGTTAATTTGAGAAAATTCCGGACCTCCAGTATTATCCTTCTTTAGTTTAACTCTGGAAAGAAACGCTGAAATAGTTCCTGTTTTAAAAAAAAATTATGCTGTCACCTTGTACGGGCAAACTAACCTCATTAGATTTAGTAAATAAACCTGCTAAATAAGTAACATTTGGTTTCCACCACTTGATTAAATTTTCTTTTAAAATTAAAGTCACGATCTAGTTTAATGAGAGCCAATATCAGATAGACCCTCTTACACCTAATCGAACCCCAAATTATTCTTTTGCTGACGTAGACCCCTTACAGGTCATCATAGACCCCTGGGGGTCTATATAGACCACTTTGGGAATCACTGACCTAAACGAATGGATTACCTGAATGTATGAGTTTTATTTTCTGATGTGCTTTTTATATGAACTGTTTTCTAAACCATGCTATCCGCGTTTTAATAGTTTAACGGGAGGGTGAAAGGACCTACTGAGAAATTCAAAATCACTGATTTTTCAGTGAATAAAAACATTTAAGTTTTGGATATGATTAGTATCAGTAATTTCGAAACTAATTTTTGTTAACGAAATATTTAATAATACGTTATCTTTTTTTCTTGCAACTAGATGATTTTTATGAACTAAACAAGTAGTAACTCATCGATCCAGCTGCGAACAAAGATTGAAAAATAGAGCCGGGGATTTTATAAATTTATTTAAGTAGAGTAAAAGGTGAAGAGGTTAACTTCAATTCGATTTTGTGTTGTTGCCAATATAAGAATTAGCAGCATCTTGTTGAATTTGATGAATTTTGTACTAACCAATTAATTCTTTTCTTCGACCGCGTACTTAAGAAATATTAACAACTAAAAGTAAAAATTATTAATTGTAAATAGTTATAAAAATGGATTACACTTTCTAGTAATCAACAATTAAATTCTTAACAATTAAATTCTTAATCGTAAAATTCAAATTAATGTAATAACTATATGTAAATAATTATTAAAAGTGAAAATCTCTAGGAATTCATTCAACACATTTCTTATGCATCTTATCTTAATCCAATCCATAAACATTTTCAACTATTAGCGTTTCAAGATGCTCGGGCAAACATTTCAAAGGGTATGGTATGCATTATTTAAAGAATGAATTAATGTGTATATTTTTTTGCAAGATATCAAACTCAATTATTTTTAATATAGATGTATCTAAATATTGATTTTTCTCTTCACCATGTTCCTGGAAGAGTCTTCCTTCTTTTGAATTAAAAAAAAAAATTTCCTATTTATTTTACTAATTGTGTTATGTAAATTTGTTTGGGTATCAAATTGAAAATTTAAGAAATATTTCCTTGAGGGGATATTTGTTTTTTATTTCCTATGACTTTTTTTATTATTATTTAAGGCAAAGTGCTTTAAACAACACCATACAGCTCGTATGAGGGTTATTTCCTGCGCTTCGCTATCTTAGCTAAGCGATTAATAGACATCAACAAAATAATGGTTGTTTAATATAGGGTTAACGTTGTGTAGATTTTTCTATCCATGCAAGCATGGTTATTTTTAGAATAGAGAGGTTTAATTGTTTTGTTTTCTTTTTCTGAGCGAAGATCTAAAAATAGAGGAATAAGTGGCGTGAACGACTGACCAAAACGAATAATATCGTCTCACGAACATTGAAACTAATCACCAGAACGATATTATGTATCTATTGTTTTTTGTCGATTCTTACGCGAATACGTATTTATATGTTGCGGTATTCATATTATTTCAATATTTTTTACAACATTAAATGTAAAATTTTTACCAAAAAAAGACCAAAATGAATATATATACCATCCCCAATCACTGAAATGTAAATTAGTATTATTTTTATTATTAATTATTTTTTAATATATAAACATGTTTACATATGCTTAACAAAATTGGTTCACTTCAAGTTTGTGATACCCCCTACCTGGGGGTACCATCTCTTCATCTATGCGACCTAGATTTGTGGGAGGTAAGAATGGATCACCCAAGCTATAGCCATAATAAATCCAATTTATTATCCAAATATATTGAACAAAGCAAGTCTTACTATATATAGCAAGGTAATCAGGAGTGGTATAACGAATCCCTAAATTCTATGTAAATAAGCGCCTGGAATCCTAACCGCTTAACTTGAAGCAAAGTTATCCTACCTTAATTTCTTTAACTCGCTAAAGCTCGTTCTATAATTACGCTTCTAAGTTTGATTCCTTACCATCAGCTCACGGCGTTCAACATCTCGGTTTCCTTACTCCTTCTTCGCGATTACAAAACCTTCACCATAAATCTACTAACTAATCTGAATATCACGGTTATGAAAACACGATAAAGCCCCGTCACAAGTTTTATGAAGATTCTAAAGCAATATCGAAATGCATGGTAAAATCTTGGAGTAATCAGAAGACAAAATTGTATTCACTTTTTCGCATTTTTTTTAAAAAAAATTCTAATTATTATTATTATTTCTTTATTGCTTCCATGTATGTGATCTTTCAAGGCATTTGATGAAAATGACAAATAATGTTTTTGCAAAATGATTAGAAAAAGAAATTTTCTCCAAAATTGTTAAAATTCCAGTTTTATTTTGAAAGTATAGTAATTACTTTTTACTTAAAATTTTTTTTTACTTTTCAGTGTTAATTTCATAATTGTTTATTTTTAAAAACATCTAAAAATTAAATTGATGAAACTTATGGGGAAATTGTTGGACTGACAGTTTTTATACGGACTCCATTTTGTAATACGCCAAAACTTAATAGAAATACATTCAGCTTCCTTTTGAATATTTATTTCTATTCTAATTTTGCTGAAAGTGTTTTTCAGAAGAAAATCACAAGGAAAACGGACTGGAAGAGAAAAAAGATGTGCATGCCTCTGAGCTTATGCGTTCTTTTTCATTTTCCTTTCTTTCTTCTTTTCTCTCCCCTTTTTTTAAAAAAAATTCATAACTATTTCGATAAAAATGTCTTCTGAATACTTAAATCATTCTGGGAATGATTTTCACGGCCTTTAATTTTTACACAAGATAAGTTCTTCACATCCTTTTATATATTTATACAAAAGAAATTGTCTCACAGTTCAACTACTCTTTAGTGCTCTCAAAAATCAGTTAACTGTTACAACAAGTTTTTCTGTATAGAAATCTTTTCTTTTTTTCCTTAAATGGGACGACAGTTTTGTTTTCTTTTCGGATGCTTGATTGCGTTTTTGCTCAACTCTTGTTTTAAAATTGCAGTATTTCTTTAAAAAAAATGAACTTTCTCCAAAGAAGAGCTGTTTTAGCTGCGGTGAGGAAAAATCTTACTACTTTTGATTTCCTTTGCCTTTGCTGAGTCATGCTTTTAAAACCTTTTAAATTACTGCAGGAATTCAAATCATTCGTGTCTTGTTTGAAAACAATTTTTTAAAAAAAACTTGTTTATGAAGGAACCGTGGCATTGTTTGGAAACATGTTTTGATTTTTTTTTACTTGTTAGGTGTATCGATTCTTAGAATTTTAAAACAAGGAAACACATAAAAAAATTAAAATATTTCTTGTGTGTAATTAATGTACACAATTAAGTAATTAGTGTGTTATTAATGCAGTCTATATTTGTCTATCCATCTGTATGTGTCGAAATTAAGTTTGAATTATATTTGATATAAATTAGTTTTCGCGAATTTTTAAAATGAATTCAGAAGACTGGAAATAGTTCAAGCTCTCAGAGGATTTGAAAAAGTTTTACAATAGTTTTCTCTTAAAAATAGTTTTACTGGTGTGAAGAAAGTTTTCGACTGTTTTAATTAAAACTTATTGGCAGTTGAAAATATTTAATTCAGTTTCTTAAAAAAAAAATTTAGACCGCTGATGGCGACATATATCACAATTGAAATTTGTATAAATTGTACGGATAAATATGAAACATATATTAACTATCCTGCTTCGTTTAATAAATTCCTAATCATATCATGTTGTAAAATTCAATAGTTACTTAAATTAACATTTAGAGCAGGATGGAATTTTGAAAATTGTTCTGAAAAATGTTCTGTAGTACAAATTATTGTTAATAATAAGATTTATGTGAAGAATCATTGAGAAATATATTAAAAAAATTTCATTTACAGATAAGGCATCTGCATTTTTTTAATATCAAGTTTTTCATATTTTCACCTTAAATTGATTTAAAAATATGCAGCGTGTAAGGATTGGGAGAAAGAAATAGAGGGAAGGAAATGATTAAATATGTTAATTAATTTGTTGGTAATGAAAACATAAATAATGTAATCGATAAAAATCTTAATTTGTATGTAATCACTCTATGAATGTTTCAAATCCATGCATTAACCTAATTCCGTATGATTTTTATTATGGTAAAGCATGTAGTTATATTTTGTCTGAACTTTTGGAGTAATTTTATGTGTGTGCCTTCGAAGTTTGATGTTATACTACTGTGCATGCATGTAAAAATTCAAAAAAGGTTAAGCCAGTGGTCGGCAACCTTTTAACTGTGGCGTGCCAAACCAATGTACCAATATGATTCAGCGTGCCACACAGTAAAACATATTTAAAACAATTCGATTCCCGCGATAATTCATGCAGAGTTTAGAGAATAGAGGTTCATTAATATAGATTTACTGTTTTATTACATATTAATTTTGCATCATTTAAGGATATTTCTTAACAAAAAAATAAACAGCATAAAATGTAACTATTTCTTCAACAACAACAATAAATAAATAAAATTGTACACATATTATGAATTTTTTTATACATACTTATTAAAATAAGAAATAGACATCATAAAGTATAAGTATTCCCCTTCATCAGAGTTAAGTAAAAAAATAAATACAAATTTTAATGCGGCCCTAGCGCTTGTATAGCTCTTCTTTCATATTGCAATATCAGCGGTATAATTTGTGACTTTTAATTTGACACGATATTGAGAATTCAGTTGGTAAACAGTTTCTTTGCGGACTCGAGAAATATTTTTAATACGAGGAAAGAATTTTTACTTAGATATGTTGAACCAAAAGCGGAAAGCAGAGTACATGAAATGTCCTCTCCAAACAATTAAATATCTCCAGCAATGACATTTAAATAATTTACAAAATAGCTTTAGACTTATCTATAAAGTCTAAGATTTTTTCTTAATTACGTAAATGTCCATTACTCTGAAGATGTTTGTCAAACATGGTTCATTACAAATTTATCAACTTCCATCCATTCAAAAATTGACATATTTGTAGAGTAGTGTAGAGTGCCACACTGAGAATTCCGCGTGCCGCAGGTTGCCGATCCCTGGGTTAAGCTGTGTGTTGTATACCCCAATTATAATGCAACAGTGGAATTTCTGCCCAACCTCATCTGTAGATCTAAAGTGTATGACTACAAAATTTAAGTAATTTGTATGCATTAAGTTCAAATAATGTTTATTTCTGCTCAATTAAAATACATTCTACATAGCGTATTTAAAGTTTATTTTCTTTAAAAAAGTTTATTTTTTAGATCTCTCTCTCTCTTTCACTTTCAATATGTTGTTTACTTTTTTATATAAACGATTTCTTAGAATTAATTAAAAAAAATATAATTATTTAAAAAATATGAGATTTTTTTGAAATTGAAAGAAGTGTTATAGGTAATTTTTATTAATTTCAAAATATTGTTATTTTCTTCGTGAAAAATGTCCCAGAATCTGTTACTACATCTGTAGTATGTACGTTTAAAAAAAAAGAAAAAGTCGTATGACTATTTTCTTTATAGTATATTCATAATAAATTTTTCTGGATAACATAAATAATAATAAATAAAAGATTCATAGAGTAAAAACGATAGGTTCTTTTTTTTATTTACTTATCTGAGTTTTAGGATATGCTAAAGATTTCCTTGTTATCGGAAAATCATTAATAATTTGTTTGATGTTTTAATCCCTCAGATCGGTTGTTGAAAAATTAACCCTCTTAATGAAAAAAAAAGGAACAACTAAAGCAATTCTTGTTTGAAAACTTTAGAACGTTTTTTCATAATAGAAAATATGTTTCCTATAATATTGAACCTCTTACATCGTGTGTTCTCATTTTTGGCTCCCTCCCCTTCCCATACATTGACAGAAAGTTAAATTTTAAACGAATTTTTATTTCATGTTTTTTGTAAACTATATAATCGCAAATATTTTTTTCTTTTTTCGATAAAATCCTTTTCTGTGACGAAAATAATTTTTGGTTTCAGGAAAATATATTTTTTTCATATTTTTTAAAACTATTTCATTGCATATAAAAAAAACTGTATTTTAAAATTTTAATTTTGTTACAGAACAATGCAAATAAGTATCAAGTGTTTTAATAAGAATGTGTGATTGAGGGGGAGAGAGAGGGCATTTATAATCCTGAACTTGTTTTTGAAGTAAACTATCTGAAATACACCTTAGTATTTGTTAGATACTTGCGATTTGAAACTTTCATTCCTCACTTTATTTTTACTTTTTATCATCCATTCTTGATATGCAATGTATTTCACCTTCAAATTTTATTGTTTTGCTGTGTAAATAAAACTGAGTTCTTTGAATGATGTTTGACAAACATTTCTTATCGCTAGTGCTGTGTAGCTTTGTTTACTTTATAATAAGGGTTTTTTTCTTTTATATTTCAAAACTTATTTATACTGCTTCCATTACGCAATACTGTTTAAAAAGGTGAAATAGAAATACGAACTTTGTTTTCATCTTATCTAAAAGCCAGTATTTCTCCATTTTTAAATCGATTTTTTCTTTAGTTATTAGGTTCAGACACACGCATTTGTACATTTTACAATTCTGATTTTAGTTCTCATGCTTATCCTGGATTTATGACGATATTATTTTCATAAATTCATTTGTGTTTATGTTCATGAAGGGGGAAAGGGGGAGAAGAAAAAAAGAATGGAAAAGATCAAATTTCTTGTTTTTAAATTTTTTTTAATCGTCGAATTTGCATTTCGTGATCATTTTTCAAACTAGGAACATGTTTGTTTACACGTACAACATCCCATTTCTTTTTTCACATTCATTTGAAGCTGTTAAATGAACAAATCGTTGAAAAAAATATTTCCACGATTATATTCTAAGATTTGTATTTTCATTATATTAATAGGCATTAAAAAACTGCTTCTGTTTGTTAATATTTAACACCTTAAGATTAACATGTGTACACTTTTGGAAAAGTCACAAATCGCTTTTAACTATGCGATGAAAATGATAAAAATGATGTTTTTTTGTAATTCGCATTTCTTGAGTGTCATTAATTTATTTTGTTTTATTTTATTCTGTAATGTATTTAGTATGTACACTTGACGCTTTCTCCTCTATGCTTTGTTGAAATTGCCTGTCTGTTCGACTTATCAAGCAATGCTTTATTATTATGCTTTCGTATTTTTTGGCTGTGGGCCCACTGGGATTCACACTGACATTCGCGTACGATTTGAAATAGAAACAGAACAAACCTGCGTCAATGGAAGTGGGTGAGAATCGTTTTTGTGTAATGGTTCTGATGGCCTTCTTGCATTCCCTTTCCCTTGTACCAAGGCCTTGTGTAAGGACGGGGAAATGGAGGTTTTCGGAAACGGATTCGGAAAACAATGGTTCATAAACTAACAAAGCCGATTGATTTATTAAAAATACTTCGGAAGTGATAAAACTATCATTTTCATTATGTAATGGTGTTCAGTATAATGAAACAATTATTTGATCTCTTTCTTGTGTGTGTGTGTGTGCGCCCGCTTGTATGTTTATTATACATATGTATAGAATCAATCTTAAAGACTGTTCTGTCGAATATGGAATGCATTTTGGTATTCTTGATCAATTAATTTAAATACCAAATATTGAAAGAAATAATGAATTAATTTAGGGATCTTACACTTTCTTCAGCGAATTTACGGATGAATTTTGAGATTGTATACGTTCTCACATAAATTTTGTATATAAAAATATTGCTATGGAGTAAAGTGTACATACTTTAAATAATTATATATTCCAAATACATCTAAATATAGTAATAGAGAAACTAATAATCGCCTTGAAGCACTGAATAAAATCATGCTATTAGCTTTATAAATATTAAATGTCCTAAATTTCACAAAAAGCCTGGCAAATTTCATAGGATTACTACTTGCCATACTATGTATATTACCGAACTTAAAAGGATTTTTACGATAGAATCTTCAAAATATTATCAACGATAATTTTCATCGTATAATTAATAGCTATAATTAAAATTAACAGAAATTATTAGTCATGAAAGACGAAACAATTTTTATTCTATTCACGTATTTGACTCTTCGATAATTTTTTTAACACTCCATAAATGTTGATATGATTCTAGTTCTTATGCTTATATATATGTGTGTGTAATAATTCCCTCTAGTACCCTTTTTATTAACTCTTTGTACTAATGTATAAAATAACTGTAACTCTTTGGTTTAAAATCAACATTGTAATCTTAATCGTTATCGGCTAGTCCGAAATACCTGTCCCGCCCATTCTATCCAGTCAGAACTACTATTACGTAATAATCACGCTCCTGCACTGCCGGTATAAAAGCAAAAATCTTGTGTAATCGCTCTCTTTTGTCTGCCTGCCTTCAGCATGTAATCAACCGGCTGCCGCGCGTTCTGTATTTGTCTTTGTGCCATGATGTTTGCTTCTTGTTATATGTAATGCCGTTCCTACTTGATCTTTATGTGTTTCCAGATGGGAATAAACTGGATTATTGAAGTATATGACTGTCTAGTCAATCTAATAATATAAAATGCATCAACATACAGTATCATGCACACACCACCGGCCACGCCCTACCTTTGGTTCGCCATTGTTTAAATCAACCATTCGCTACGACATAGTATGCACCTGCTAAAGTTTTCTCATTACTTATATATATAATATAATAAATATCATTTATATAGTACAGTTTAATTGGAAAAATGTAATACACTCTTGTTAAATTGTGCTAAAAGAAAGCTTCATTACCTTTAATCAAAATTTTTATGTAAGCAAATCTGTGGCCTTAGGATAGCCTGCTAGCTACTGTTTGTCTAATCTTTAATAGTTTTTTTATATGTAAACCATATTGGTAATACATTCTTTATTTTCTACCTTTATTTAGATGATCTGATTGTTTTTGATAGAAATAGCGAACTTTAACCAAGTATTAGATTCTACCTTGATTACCATAACTTCTTAAAAATTAACTCTTAACTCACTAACAAAGCTTAATTTTTTACTTATATTTATTGATAGTTGATAATAATATAGCTAGTATATTTATGATGAAGGAGTATTATTTGCCTTCCATGCTATTAAAATGCCTTTTTGGAAATAACTTATGTATATCTATTTAAAAAAAAATATTACTATAATTATTTTACTCCTAAATAATTTAACACATACAAAATAGACCGATTAAAAATATTAAAACTCTTCTGTTATTGAATGGATCATTATTATCTCAAAAACATTTTTAAAAATATAAATCATTAGCGCACACGGGAATTTTTCAAGGGGGAGGGGGTGCAGAGTCGAAAGTCCACCATTCTCGTACCATGCTGCAATACGCCGCCCGACATATTATTTCGATTTTGTCTATTTTCAGGCACAAAAAAAAAACAGTAAAAAATTAATTATTGAATAAATAATTAGCATTAATTAATAAAATTATTAATTACAAATATTTAATTAAATTTTACGTACTATATGCATAGGGTTACAATCAATCGAAAAAAAAATTAAGGGCTTTAGTGAACGTCCGGACCCGGGACCCCCTTCACCCTTGTGTGTGTTACTGATATAAATATATTGATCGTTCTGTAATTTAAAATTCCAAAACCACCACACAACACTAGGTTCAACTGAGTCAGCTTGTTGCTGGCCTGGCTGTAAAGATCAAAAATACTTTTCTCACAGTTTACATTTCCCGACACACATTTTTAAAATTATCCAATTACAAATTTTAGCTTTTTACTCGACCAACCAACTTATGAACACCTAAAGACATCAGCTTAGGTTTTAGGATATGTGCATAGATAACAATGGCTTTTTACAATCATTTCTACATTTTCATTACTCTGAATATCGCTGCAAGTACAATTCTTTTTGAATATTCTTTCTTTATTAATTAATAATATTTTACAAAAAAGTAAATAGGTTATCTTCTGATTCATTTATTTGCAAGATTTTTTCATTGTTACTCTTGTATTGTTTGGCTTTTTTTTTCTGTTTGGTCACTGTTTGGATTTTCCCTTATTAGTCTACCGAGTCGCAAGCGGGAAAGATTGGTACCATCAAACTGGTTGAACCCCCTTTTATTTGGTCCTAAGTCTAAAATTGTTATTTAACTTGCTAGGCTTCAATCTTATTTTCTGTTTTGTTACATGTTTCAGTTATCTTTTTTTCTTTAAATTCGTTTTCGTTCTGAACTCTCCAGGAGTCGCTTGATGATTATTTTCATTTATCAGCTTAACGGGAATAAATTTTAGCTGCAACTTTAGTTTTTTAAGTGCCGCATCATCCCAATTTCATGACGACCTGACGCAATATTGCATCAACCACCGGATCCGGCCAATTAGCGTGCCAACATTAGGAAATCATGTGAGTTAAGAACTTTCTGGAAATCTTCCGTGATATGAATATATAAGCTAAGATCTTTGGATTTAAGAAAGAATTTTTTTTTGCATCGAAAACAATCGTAAATAAATTCTTATTTTTAATCAACTTGTCACAATGGAAGTATCTGCTACAACTACATTAAAAATATACGAAGAAGCTGTGATCTACTCAATGAACACAACCCGTGAATGGACTTTGGGGATAGGTTAAGGCACTTGGCGAAATAAGCTTTAAAAATGGAACAAAAAATTAGCTACTATGTTGCATTCCCCTTTCCCATCTAACTAGTGAGATTTTCGTAACAAAAAAAGGATTTTTCTTTACTATTTGCATCTGTACATTTCTTAGTCGTCTATTTTGTAGTTTGATCCATTTGTTTTGATGATTTTTGATCCAAATATATGTATATCATATATTAAGGAAGCATTGCAATGTTTACCTTTATTGTTCAATAAAACTGATAATAATTTGAGCTATGGTTTCCTAGTCTGGTCTAAAATTCAAGAAATTTCATTTCGGGATGGTGGAAGTGTATTTAATTTTATTAATAAAAAAATGTATTTTACCCCTTTTCTCCTAACCCCTACTTTTAAAAGTGTTTAAGCAAAGAAGCGTCTCCAGCAAATTTTCTCTAGTACATTTAATTTTATGACCAGAATATCTTGTTGAAAAAAAAGCTTTTAATTTAGTAATTATTTGAGTATGTTAAGTGAAATTATGCTTTTGCTTGAGAATAAAAAATGGGGCCAAATCTGTAGTTGCCTAAAATATTTGAGGATAAAAGTAAGTGAAAAGGAAAAGTTTTTTCTTTTAAATATTATGTATAATTCACTGTAATGAAAATTAAAATAAAAACTCTGCTCCAGAAGGGCTGGCTAGTAAAAATATTTTTTTTTAATAAAAATGCTTTTAGTTATGTTTTTGCTTCAGTATTTGATTCTGGATTAATTATTCCTTAAACATTGATAGTCACTTAATACTTCAATGGCATGGAGTAATGCGAAACTATCGTTAGTTTCTCTTCGGACTGTACTATTGATAATAAATACCATTGAACTCTTGGATGATCGTAATTGCACAATGATGATTTAATCAATATCATTCTGCTTGAAAATTGACTTCGACACCATTCCTGCAAATTCATATGTATTATGGTCATGAATTTGATTTGGAGAAGGGAAAAGGATTAGTTTGTTTGTTAAATGTCTTCTGAGGAACTACAGATGTGAAATGTTCTAAAACATAAACATCTGTAGCAGAGGAAAGGGGATCCCCCCTTAAATTAAAAAAAATTCGATGGCTCTACTGGTCTCCTCCCTCGCGCAATTTTTTCCACTTATCTATATGCCAGCCTCTAGCGCCCTCTTCTTCGCACTTAAACACTCTAAATAATAAATAATATACATGTATAACAACAATTTTGGCTATAGTTTGTAGGGGAGAAGTCTGAAAGCCTCGCAGGCTTGGGGATTCACTTTACAAAGTTGTCGCTCTGAATAACTTCGTGTTTTGTGCAGTAAATCTCCTGCTTTGACACTTTCTAAAGTTCATTATCTTCCCTCAGTATATATTTCGTGATCGGTGGGTCAACTTTGTGGTGTTCTAGATAGTGATTCTGTGTTTCCAAGCTGTTTAAATTTTGTTAAACGATCCATTTTTTTCTCTGGCTTTTTAAAAGTGAATTATGGGTGAGTGTAAGGTGTTATTAGTACCGAACATCGATTTACTGTTTAGTTTTATTGTTCAACGCGAATGTAAAATTCATCTTGATAGTTTCTCTGCGAGAAATTGAATTTTAAAAGTGCAACTTTTTTCTTTGCTTCTTAAAACAGCTTATGTTTACTTGTTTGCCAAGGCAGGGATTGGGCTCCTAAGTTATACTGCACTATTTATTGTACAGTATTTTGATCAAATGATTCAAAAGTACCCGTAAATCAATGTCTTATATTGTGCCTGGAATTTGATGCGGATTTTTCTGTTATCTTACAGATTGCTACTTTTGTATGATTTCCACCTTCGAGTCCTTTAGAAAAACATCTAGCATAATTTATTCTAATATCCCTCCAGTTGTAAGATTATTTACTCAATGAATCTTTGCCAATATCCCAGTGGGCCCCCAAAACCTACACACGGCATCCAGTAACGGATTTGGGAGACTTTTTTGAGCCGTAGTCTGAACCATCAACCGATGATGATGTCTATCCAGCTGATTTAGTTCATTGACAATTTCACCTCTGTAAACAAAAATTAAATTACTCTTGTTCTGGAATTTGAGTTTCCTAAAAGTAACTCTCAACTTCTAGGATCTGAACTTAAGCAGCGGAATTCTAAGGAAAAAAGACGTAAAAATCTTTTCTTATAAGACTAGACAGTCAACATTACATTTATTGTATTTTATATTGTACTAATGTTCTACTATTATTTATATATAAATATTTTTTTAAATATTAAAATAATCTTTTTCTTCCTCCGAATCAAAATGTATGGCTATAAAATTATCGAATAGTGATAAACAAAAGGGGATCATGTTCGGATTTGGAAAAGCATTTTCACAAGAATCAACTAAAATAACATCAAGCTTATTATTTGTTTATTTATTTTGCAGAATGGTGTAATTTTAAAAACGTGTGGCCGTTATTAACGAATACATTTACAATTTGTGTTGTATGGATAGGTTTTCTCACACAGTAGCTTTTCACTCTAATTTTATTAAATTGTAATCAAATCAAAATAAAGATGTTAGCAAACTTTTTTAATACTAATTTTGAGTGTCAGTAATTGGACAACGTAATCTATAAAGTGAACACTAAGTTTATAATACCGAATAATTTAGATCTTAATAGCTACAGGTGACATAAATGTTATTGATATTACACGACCACACACACAAAACTTCTTTGTAACTTTTATTTTTAAAAAAAGAGTAACTTAAAACGAGTACGTAATCAGTTCGCTATCGGTAGAGTTATATATATAAATTTTTGATAATATCAGTATCTATCAGTACTTTAGAAACGTTGTTCTTTATAGCCAGATATGTAGGAAGATAAAATTACTGTCATGGCAGTTAAGAAATTTTTATTTGTGTAGCAACTTCCAAGCTACTGCTACTGAAGTAAGAAAGTTAGTTTTAAATTGGGACTACCATTTCAGTAATGAAGTCCGGTACAAACTGTTATTTTTTCATTGAAAAATGCTCATCATGAAGGTCATGTTAACTTACAATTTGTTCCGGTCGGAATTTGCATTAAATGTCTGTTACGAACTGTATTCACGCACGCTGTCCATCAAGCGGAACACGTCACCCCCTCTCCTCTCCCCAAGCGGCGTTGTTAACAGTTCCGATAGAAAGGCTTTGAATATAAATTTAGAAGTGCATGGGAGGACTAAGAAATTGGGTCATCCTACTTATGTGAGGGATGGGAGTTAACAATCGTGGGGAGGTTGAAAGAAAGATAATCGTTTGCACGAAATGTCAAGGCTCACGCGATTACAATATTCTTTCTTTATTATTTTTTTTCGAGCCCTTTTGGGATATTTGAATATTTAATGTATCGTACGTATGCAGTAATGAATCATCAATGAATTATTTCTTGACATTGAACTAGTTCATTTGCTATGTGTGTGTGTTTTCCCTCTCCCTTATCATTATTAAACTAGAAGTTAAGTCATCTGTATTTTTGGTAGGTGGTGTGTCGGAAGAAATGTAACTAGTAATCTTGGATGGCCGGATTGACATCCTATGCAGAAATAAAAACTTTATTATTATTAATGTTACAGTTTTTACAAGTTGAGTGACAAATAAATATATAACGTTTCATTTGTTAACTTTTTTAATTTTCTTAAACTATGATTATAGAAGACCTGAGAATAAAAAAAAAACACACACACATGTGACGTTTTATTTTTATTTACAAAATGTTTACGAGTAATGAACATTCGCTAGAGTTGAATGAACAAAGTTAATCTAAAATGATTCATTCAACGATCAGTAATTTGAAAAAGGAAATTTATTCTTTATATTACGTTTTCAGTTCTAGGTATGTTGCTACTAAGTGCAATGCTGAAGCAATCAATCAATTACATATTCTGTAAATTAATTCCGTTTGCCTTCATAAAAGGTTTACCGAAATATATAGATATCTGTATTAAAACTAATAACTGGTTCTGTAGCTTTTTTTATGCTTATAAAAAGTCTAGAATAATTTGATTTTATTTTCTTCTATTAGCAAATCGCCTTATAAGTAATCTTGTGTGTTTCAAGACAGTTATATCATGTACAATTTTGTTATTGTTTTTTAGTTAGAATGACTTTTCTTTTAAAAAAAATCTGCATTATTAAATTGTTGTAAAAATTGGTTCCCCCTCCTACTGGGACATTGCAATGTAAATTGACGGTATTATAATTTATTATTTTTCAGTATCCATTTAATTTTTGGTTCCTTAATTAATAATAAAGTTTTATCCCTTTATGCATCCTATTCTTATCTACTTATCTCATTAGTTTGTGGAAGACGGGAGGAGCTTTTGGTTTAAAGTAGTGCAGAAAAATTGTGTGGGCGTAGCTTATTATACCCTTTTTTTTTCTTGCGGCATCTTGTACCATGTTGAATTCATCCGAAACCATCCACTCATTTTCTGCTCTGAATATTTCCTTAACATCCTCAGTCACGTACAAAAATTTCCTTCTGTCAGAACCAGTTGTAACATCTTTTTAAAGGGAATGAGTAAAAGATGACAACAAGTTTTATATTCTCTTTAAAGCACGGTGCATGTTTACCGAACGGAATAATGAAAATCGCACCAGCGATTTCTTTCGTGTGAGCTCTCCCTTAACTCGTTGTACTGAATAATGCATATTTCATATCCTACATTTTGCAAAGCACATCTGAGCGCATGACATACATTTACCAGTTAAATACTTCTATAAATATGATGTCCGTATGCGACTGGGAATATTTTTTTTGGAACAAAAAATTGTCATAACTTTTTAAAACTAGGTTTAACTTTGTTACTGAAGTTCTTATTTCATTGCCATTGCAAATGTATTCAGGTTCTTATTATTATTTGCTACTTATTCTGACCCTCAATGTATATGTTTTTTTTTGTATCGCTTAAAAATTTGGTTCCATATATGCACATACTTATATACTATCAGTGGCGGACACAAATTTTTCAAGGGGGAGGGAGAGTCCACCATTATCGTATCTTACCTCAATACCTCACCTTACATATTCTTTTGATTTTGTCGATTTTGGAACAAAAACAGTAAAAAGTAAATTATTGTATTAATAATAAGCATTAATTAATAAAATAGATTATTAATTTCAAATACTTAATTAAATTTTGCGTACTAGATTCATAGGATTATCAGCAGGGGGAATCAAGGGCTATGGAGGGTCCGGACCCGTGGATCCCCCTCCTTGTCAGCGCCACTGCATACTATATATACGTATATAAATAAAATTTATTATGATTATATGAAGTTTATTCTTAATTATATATATAATCAATAGTAACATATGCTAAATTACTATACATTTAATGAAGAAAAGCAGAATAGAATTATAACCAGACAGTATGAATAAAAAAAAGTTAACCACAGTAGTGCAGTTGAGGCTTTCTCTCTTAGCTTTAGGAACTAAGATAGAATGTTTAAACATTGTTTTCTGGCCAGCTAATATTCATTTGTAATTTTTCTATACCTACTGGGCTGTAGGGAAAGAAATTAGAGTAAAAATAAGCCATCATTAATACTAAGGATAATAATCATAACATTAGAATATTAACATTAAATGTACTAAAAGTATATAAATTACTAATGCTAATATCAAGTAAGATTATCAAGGAAAAATAAAACTATATAAATTTATTTACCTGAATGTTGAAAATATTAATGTATATGAGTATATATAGTACTTTAAAAACGATACTACCACAGCACGTCGTTATCTTAACTTCCTGCCAATCGGACTTATCATAGAGCAGCAATGCATAAAGGTAAAAATTAATAAATGAATAAAATCAATTATAATTATACTTCGGATGCTTGCAAACCAAAAAAAAAAACACATTTTTATGAATACTTTGGTAGGAAAAGGCTAAGCACACACACACACAAACATTCGGAACAAGGCAGTGAGACACTAATATATATATATATATATATATATATATATATATATATATATATATATATATATATATATATATATATTGAACTTAATTCCGTTAATGGTTATTAATTATTGATGACCCACAATCATTGGTCATTAGTTAAATAAATTGAAATAGAACTAATTCAATTATTGTATTGTGATCGCGTTAAAAAGAATGTTGACATTTTCGTGAAAAACATTGAATTTTTTTTTAATGTTTATGATAAAAAAAAATTTAATAGTCGTTGATCTGTTCCAGTCATCCCTATAACCCTGTGTTGTTAAATGTCAATTAACAACACATATGTTTTGTTCTTATCGGGTTGTTCTGCGCGACTGCTTCTTTGGGTTTTGATGGAGATGGTATTGAACTTAATGCATCACAATTACACTTCCTTCCCTCTTTCGACGATTTATTATCTTGAATTTAGTAGGAAAAACGCAATTGTTTTTTTTTTATCCTGTGTGCGAGTGAAGCGTTAAAATGGGGGCGGAGTGTACACATGTAATTCGTCTCGTTATGCTTGACAACTTAAGGTAACTGCTTTTCTTCTAATGCATAACGGCTTCACTGGTTCATTTCAATGAGTTGGACTGAGGGCATTATTTTATGAAAATCCATTCTTCACACACTTGAGGGGCACAATTTCTCTGTCCATTAATACTCTTTCTTAAGTGAGTTGTGGAGAGAATACATATGAGGAGACAAATCTTCGCAAAATATATTCTGATTTCTTTTATTCGATTTTTGTATATGAGGTGTTTCCCCCTCTGCTTTAGTTATACATTCAAATTATTTTTAAGAGTTCTAATTTCATGCTGTTTAAGCATCAACTCTCATCTTTTGCTCTTTTAAATTGTTTCTCCTTTCTTTCAGTTAAGTGTTATTATTATTATTTTACGGTGAATCGTATAATGTTTAAATTAAGCTAAGTCATATTTTTAAATGGGAAATAATCCTTAAGAAGGATTATTTCTCATTTATTATTCCAACTCATAAAATCAGTAAAAAATAGGATGAAGGCATCGTAACTTATGTATTGATGATTTTACATTTAAAATATTATTTCTTATCGGAATTGTATCATTTAATATAAATGAGCTTCAGTGATTTCTTTCTTTCAAAGTGATTCCTTAAATTCCAATTTTTAAACCTTTCATTATCTTTAATCTTATCTATGTTATTCATTAACTTTTTTATGAATATTTGCTTCACTATTTGAATTATGGGTTTGTATTTGCATTTAAAATTGTTGAATTGTATCTTCTTGGTTAATTTAGGATTAATTGATTAATGCTGGTTTTATGCGTTTTTTAATAAAATATCAGCAGTTATTTGTTTGAAAACGAAACTATAAATATATGTTTAATTTGTTAGGTCGCGTATTTATATTTTTAAAACATTTGTATTATAAATAGATGCTGACGATTTTCTTTTGATTTATAGTATTTATCCGTAATATAATAGATAACTTTATTTAAAAATGCCGTATTTAATCAAATTCTTTTCATTCTTTCATACCTGTTTTTTAATAATGTTTAGAGAATTTTTTAAGGTATGATAAAATACTTGCCTACAGAGATAAGAAAATAAATCAATTTCCTTTATTAAAAGTAACGTCATGGCATCTTAAACATTTATAAAAATAGAGATAATGAATTACATTGCAAATATCTTGCAACATGCTTACCCCCTTCCCTTTTAATATCTGAAGGCATCCAGGTTCTCTTTAACACTTAATCTTTCATGTGAATTTTGTTATGGTACTGAAGCGTTTTTGAACAAAACGATTGAAGCTAATTATTTATTTACCTTTCCTTGTCAGTACGTTTTTCTGATATTCTTTGCCAAGTTATCCTTCCAGTCACTAGGCACGTACTAAGCTCTGCATTATGCAGGCTTCGCCGCAAAACATGCTTTGGCGAGAAAGATGAGCTGTTCAATAATGCATTTCGTTGAATCTTGATTTTCTCTGGGCCTGAACCAAAACGTCTAGTATACTACCGGCTCTGTGCTTGCTTCTTTTCGTCGTCGACTACTTGAACCACCCGTATTGCTCAGGTTAAGGAAGGGAAATTATACCAGTTGAACTCGGATTCGTATTTTGGATAAATTTAATTTTTGCATGATGTAGGTATTCACTCGCGTCCATGTTTGAGTTTTGAAAAGAAAAAGTATAAACGAAATTTCTCAAGAGTCAATTTAGCTTTTTTATCTGTTACTTGGATGAATATTAACGACATGTTTTTAATAATTGTGTCTTATTTCCTGCTTTAAATATTGAACAGTTCGGAAAGTAAATTTTCTTTTGAAATTGCACATTTTTCTTTTAAATCGAATTTTTTTAAATAATCAAATTTGCTTCTTTCTTCAGTACAAAACTTGTGTTTAAGAAAAAAGCCTGTTACATTGAAGATGAAAAATGTTGATTGGTCTCAGCTTATTTTTAAGAAATATCAATCATTTAAATAAACTACTTTGACATGTATCAGGCAGAAAGCTGCATTTTTACATCATAATACATCATGTATTTTCATTTGATCTATATTATTATTTCCCACATAAAAAGTTCGGTTGAAAAACTCTTCAGTTAAAACAAATAATTTTTTCAGATTATTTTAGTTTACTGTCAATACATTGTTACATTATTGGCCATATATGAGGGAAATACAATAGCCAAAGCGCAAGATTATTTACATGAGATTTTGATCAATTCATGTGTGATTTGTAAAAATTAAATTTTGTATAAGAAATCAGAAGTTTTAATTTATTTATCTTTCTTATTGGGCTATCCAGAAAGAAACAGTATTAAAATTATTTTTGATGCCTATTTTTTACGGGAACCTTAACGTGAGATATAACATCTTCCAATATAACAGCATCCTTAATTTTTTTAGTTATTTTTTTTAAAAAAAATCTATGAGTAAGACAGCATGGTTATGTTTTGTTTCATCATCTATAGAGAGAAAAAACAGTCGCCTCTTTATTAATTAAACAAATACTTTGTATCCATGCTTTTGATTCATAATCAAAACAATGATTATACATTAGCTTATGATAATTCATCCAAAGAATCTTTTCTAGCATATCTTGATGACACTCTTCTTCCTGCGGAAGAACGAAGGGAGTACGAGGGAATCCCTCTGTGATGCGGGAGGATATCCCCTTCAGTCGTAGTCGTTAAGGAAGAGAGTGGCTTCCCCCCTGTAGCACACACCAAATGGATCGACCCTGGTCGATTTGCTGCTACTTGTACTCTCGTTTGAAATGGGGGGTTTGGAGCCAGATGTTAGAAATATTTATACCAACGTTTATAACCTTAAGGTTAATCTATTTTTGAAATTTCCACTTTTCGAATTTTTCTTCTTTAAAAAACGGAGGAGTTTCAAATTTTTCTCGTCCTCTCATTTCAACTCTTCAATTTGTTGCTTTCCTATTCTTTTATTTCCGTTTTGGGCTATTCGAAAACTTGTTTGTTTAGATGGGAAATTTTGATATTGTTTTCATTGTTGTTGGTGAAATGTTATTTCCTAAAGGGATTTTTTTTAGTATCATTTTTGTGCCTTGTTGATTGGGGATTAATGTTCTTTTTAGAGATACAGAAGAAACTTTTTGACGAATGTCTACGTTTTGATCATTTTTTAAAATTATTTATTGTGGAGGAAAATTAAAGTGATACCACTAGGTTTAAACATATTAGTGTTAAATCCTGAGTTTTAAACTACCGTATAGAATTTGATTTTTTTTTTTTTTTACATTTTACTCCCGATAAAAAAAATTGCTTAGAATATTTAAAATAAACGAGAAAACTTGGAAGTAAAATATGTAATAACTCTTCATTGTTTAATATTTTTCCAAAAATGATTCTTCTTCATCATGTGTGAATCTTTCAAAAGTTTAAAATATGTTGGCGTTAATTAAAGAATAAAATAGTAAGAGAGGGGGGGGCGAATTGTAAGTTATATTTATTTGGTATTAGCAAAGTGAAGAGTGAAAATACAGTCGGGCCTCTATATAACGAAATCGCTAAATCCCGGGAAAAAAATCGTTAAATGGAAAATTCGCTGTATAGAGGTTCATCTTTTAATACACTTTATAAACCACATAAAATAAATTTTAAATTCATAAACACTATATATTAAAAAAGTAATTATTCACACCTTTTTAAAATTAATATATGTTTATTTTATATATCTAACCCATCAAAAAAGAAAGAAAGAAAAACTGCAAGGAAAACAAGAAAAAAGAACGTGGAAAAATTCACTGTATTTTCAATATTACGAAAATAATTTTAAACTAAAATTAAATGAATTTTAAGGGCATTCTATATATTAAAGCATACTGGTAATATTAAACACATACATTATTTTATAATTAGAACTCGGGGACAACTCCACTGAGGGTGAAAGAGGATATCGAAGATATTTCTAGTGAACTGGGCAATGGGGGTTAAAGGTTGCACTTCGTGAATGAAACGTCCAGAACTCCATTGCTCCCGGCGAGTTAGGAAGTTATAAAACCAGCTCACGATTTATGACCACTATAAAATGTGTGAAAAATTTAAAATTTTTTTAGAAATACTTAAAAAAAAGGGAGAACACAAAAATTGAATCATAAAAGAAAAAGTTCGTTTTATAGAAAATGCACTTCGCTATAGAGAGGTTATTTTACGAAGAAAATCGTGAAATATCCAAGGTTCCAGGAAAAAGTTCGCTATATAGAAAAATTCGCAATATAGTGGTTCGACTGTATTTTATTTTTTAGGAGGGAAATCTAGAAACATGTTACGATATCCTTAATTAGTACTTAAGGAATTTCAAACATTTTAACTTAATGAAAACTAAATTAGAATGTATGTGTGTGTGTTTGAATGCATGTAAAGGTAATAAGAAATTCATCGACTCTAATGTATTAGAAACATTGTTACAATGTTTCGAATTTTTCCCTAGTCCTTGTCAGTAAATAAATAATAGCTATCGGGAACTATTTAACATGCAAAGGTGTAAAATTTTCATTTTTCAATATTCCTATATACATAAAACGTCTTGAGAATTGATTAAAAATTTTGACAATAATGAATAATCTATCAATATTGCTGGGAAACCCGGTTCTCACGACAACATTAAGATAATTAACGAACCCGAATGATTATTTCGTGCCGTTTCAATTAAAAAGCTGGAGAAAGTGAGAAGAAAAGAAGATAAATGTGTATAAGATCGATTACATTTTTGACGTAAATGTTTTAATTCGTATATTTGTTTAAAAATTTTTTATGAGGTTTGGTTTATTTTATATTCTGTAATATGAATTTAAATGAATAGTCATGAGATTTTTAAAATAAAGGCTAATAATTGTTTTACTTGCTTGTGTGATTAAACAAGTTGTTTTCTGATAATTAATTATCTTTAACATATGATTTCTTTTGTGTAATGTTTAATACAGTTTACTTTGATATTTTTGGAGTATTTAACTAGTATCGTAAGGATGATGTTTTTAAGCATTATCTGTTCCATAGATATATAGATAAAATAGAATTGACAGTTAAATAACTGAGCGTTAATCATAAAAATCAGCTATTCGGTTTTATTTTGCTTATCATAATTCTGTTGTGTTACATGCACATGTTTAATATACATTCTTTCCAACATAAACAATGTAGTTTTTATCATTTCTTATGTCAGCCAGAAACATTTTCGCATGTAAATAGAAATTGGAACTATAATTTCTTTCTGAATCGGAAGCTTATAGAGAGAATCGCAAAAGCTGAGGTCAGTGCTCGGTATTGGACTGTGTCCGAATCCCCTTTTTCTTCTTTTTGCGGAAGTATTATCGAGCGAGACGACCTAACAGGGAGTGGATGAGCCCGTCATCTTAAAGGAAAATGTCAGTGCGCTCGGTTACAGCCTGGTGAGTTCTTAGCAACTCATGGAAAATGTTTCCGAGCTTGACGAAATTTTCTGACCACCTGCCGGCTCATAATACCTTTCATGATTATGAGAATTCGAGATTAATATTGTTCCGGCAGAATTTGTGAAATGTGACGAAAATTTATTAATTTATAAATATTGGTTATCTTGGAATTTTGCGAAAAAATCCTTCATTATATGTCAATTTAAATTTATTTGTTCTGTAATATTCTGAATAGTTTTAAGGTAGCTGTTAATTTTTCTTTTCAGTGTAGATTTTAACCCACGAAATTGTAATGAACTTAAAAACGTTTATTCTCGAAACTCAATCTGCCAGTCCATTGTTTTCAATAGGATTTAAGAGCAAACAAACTATATTATTACTATTGAGATTTCAGCTGCTGTTTATGGTTTTGAGTGTAACATGTTTGAAGGAATTGAAATCTCATTGTATGATTTTTCCTTTGGATTTTTCTCCAAGTAAAATTTGTAATGGGGCATGCTCATTTAAAATGTGCTTCTTGGTTTAATTGCACAGTGTAAGAACTGATGAATTCAATAAATAAAACTTTAAAAATATATCGGGTGGGAAAAAAAGACTTTAAAATGCGATGGAAACGAAGCTTGTTAAAACTAAGTTACTTTATAAAAAAATGTTTTAAGTTCTCCAAATGAAAGATACATTTTTATTTACTTTAATAAATGTTTTGTGGGTTTCACATAAATGTTTCTGAAAAGTTGGTAAAAATTATATTCATGAAACTGAGAAATGACTTGCTTAAAAAAATCAGAATTTAGTGCAAGAAAAAGAAAATTAATTAGAAATATTTTCAGTTTGTTGTACTAATATTCTTTCAATGAAATTGTTATCTGTATTCCGCTTGATATCATAAATGGAAAGAATTTTTTCAATTATATTTATTAAGTCAGAAATAAATTGTGCATTTCTTTTCATGTATTTTCTTTTCTTGCATCTTTCATTGACTCTTTCGAGCATAAATAATTTTCTTATTTTATAGATAAAGAATTCTTTTATTGATTAGATGGAACTTTAAAACTGCAGGACTTAGTTTCGAATATATACACGCGGACACCAAAAGAAATTATGCTGCCGTCGTAGAATATGTTTATTTCTTGGTTACCCATGCGTTAAATAATTTGAATGCAGGAATTTCGATAAAGCTCTAAGAATAGTAATGCAAGTACACTTTAAATACATTTCATCAATGAATTTTAGTGTTTCCTTTGCATTTTACTAACAAAATTGGTGATTAAAAAGCGTGATTTGTAGTAATGAATTAATTTCATTTTGCATATTTTGTAATATGTTTTTTCCGTACTTCTAAACACATTTTGTATGCTAGTTATAAAAATTTCTGCCCCTCCCCCTACTAGCAGCATTTTTTCTGTCTATACCAAAGAAGACGTTGCAGCTTTAATTATGTATAAAAGTATAGTGCATTTAAAAATATACAGTTACGGTTTCTTAATTTAACAATGCAAAGAAGATTGTTTTTTCCCCTCTATATTCCGTGAAAGAGAACAGTTAATTAATCTTTACAAATAAACAGTTAAGTATTTTTGTTTAAATCTTACAATATTTGTAATTGTAATTTGTATACATAGGGCATTTTATATAGAAACTCCTACATTAACATAGCTATTCACCATGTTTATCGTGGCCGCGGTAGCCGAGTGGTATAGGTATCGGATCGTGGCTTGCCTGGTCACGAGTTCGAGCCCAGTACCACTGAAGACCCGCCGTGTAGGGCAGCGATGCACGTTAAATCTGTCGAGAGCTGAAACGTCCTCCCGTTGGTGTGGTGTGGTAGTTAGGAGAGGGGGTGCCAGCTCAGGTGTCGTCCACGTCACTTGACCATAGTTCAAAATAACGTGGTCCGTCGCCAAAAAGCCCTCGTGTAGCTAGCTGAACAGTGCGACGTTAATATTCAATCAATCAATCAATCACCATGTTTATCGACTTCGATATTGGAACATTTCACTAAATTCCTCAATGTGACTCATTTCAAGAACGAAAAATTAAATTAAATGCGTGTAGTCGAAAACAGAAATTCCTATACTCTTTCATTTCCGTCTCATCCATCTCATTCGCACCAAAATGAAAACGAAACTAGATCGTGGGATGGTGTGTTCCAGGCGGAAGAGACAGACTGTCGTTGGTTGCCTTAAGGCTCTTCGCCATAATCTAGTCGGACTAGAAAATGTCGCTGTGCCGATTGCTTTTAGCCGTATTACCTTGACGTTGTCGCTTCGTAAACTGCTTTCATCTGTGGCATGTGACATAATTTTACTCCGGTGATAATGGAGCGGAAATTGGAAGCAGTCGATTCGGTACTTCGGCTTTGACAAATGATTTGTCACTTTCGATTTCGGGAAAATATAACTATTGATTTTTTTTTTTTTTTTGCTAATTTGCGTCGTTTTTAGAGCATTTTCCTGTCATTGTTAAGCTGTCGCTGCATTCAGTGTCTGTTTTTTAAGTTGAATGTCTCTCCATATATATTCATTCGTTATTAATATGGCACGGTTAAAAGTCAGAGGTGAAAATGCTTGATTTAAAAATGGAAAATTATTCTCGTTTAAACTGTTGTAAGTATCTAAAAATATTAAGAAGTATATTCCTGGAAGATGAGAGTAAAAATGACCGCGGAGAGTTCGCAATGAATGACTGTAAATTATTTATTTTGATTTTCAATTTTTAATTTTGTGTTTATATTTTTTTTCAACTGTTAGGTCCTTTGTTTCTATCAGTTGAAGAAACGTAAAATATTTTTGTTCCTCTTCAACAACTCATTATTTATAAGATTCGAGTTCACTTAGCTGTAAAATTGAGATTTAATTATAAATCTTAATGAGGAAATACCAATGTTTCTATCAAATTTGTTTTAACTTTTCTTTATTTTTGTTTTCTTCTCTTTACACTAAATTAATTTTTTATGCCTGACACACAACACAATTTCATGTTATGGTGAAGTGTTTCTAAGAGCAAAGAAATATTAGTTTCATTACATAAATTTTTCTGTATAGGTTTGTATTGTAAATCGAATATATTTTTAAAATAGAATTTAGTTTCATTAAAGTTAACAACAACTATCCCTCCCTTTTTGAACAGTTTTAAAAATTTAAAAATTCTGCTTAATATTAGCTTTTGATTTCATTTTATGAACTACTGATAATGTGTAACGAGAATAACTGTTTGTACTGAGGCAAAGGATAAAATATAAAGGACATATTCTGCATTTGTAATGTATATTATACATAACTTACTGTATTCATTCTGCGCCATTATTAATGATGCATTCCATGAAAGGCCCCTTTTCCTCATTTGATTACATTGTTAATTCTAGTTTCATAAATGACAGTCAATTTTCATGTTGTATGTGTCTCATTAAAACTTCTTATGCCCCGCTTATTCCCAAACATGAACCCCCTAAACCCTGATTTTTTCATTGTTTTAAACTCTCACAACACAAGTAATTTTTGTTACACAAATGTGATTCTTAATTTTTATTAATCTACAATATCTGCATTTTATTATCTTAAAAAAAGGAAAGGGTAAAAGGCTCACTCAAAATCTCATGATAAGGAGAAAAAGGTTCGAAAGAACCAAGTGCCTTCTACCCAACGCAGCATAAAAAAAAGCTTCCCAGTCTGATAAAATTTCACTGTTTTTTTTAAGAGGATCACAACGCCTGTAATTTAATTTAGAGAATATTAAATTGAGTGGGAGGAAATTAATTCTTGTGTACAATGTAATTAATATGTCTTTTGGTGCATGCTGATCAGAAAAAGTGAGACACGAAAGGAAACGGGGGAAAAAAAATTCCGACGTCTAAGTTGTCATTACGTGACTCCTAATTCGTCACCGTTAGATGATTTTACCCATGGGAAACACTCTCTCCAAATCGCTTTCGCTAGCTTTAAACGCAATGGATTTATTTTTCTGCTTTCTATGCTTCTTTATTTTGAATCAACGGCTTATAAAGAGAAAGAGAGATTGAACCTGATCAAAATATAAGTTTGATCTGCGGAATCAATCGAGATGCTTTGTAATAGAAGATCTACATGTGGTCAAAATAAAGTTATATGCAGGAAAGCAGAGTGGCGTAACGTACTCGCCCGCAACCCCCGAATCGCGTGGGGACCAGGGTTCTAGGGTACGCAAAGCCTGACTGCCGCCAAGTGCCTACCATTTGTAAAATCCAATTTGGGGGCCCAAATGTTCAGGGAAGTGTAGCTTTTTTGCTGCCTTCAACAACTATTAACTGGAAATGATAAATATTTTGTAACTCTAAAATTTTAACCTTCCTTTTTTCTTTTATAAGTAATTATTATTTATTTTTAAGCTACTCTTGACTTATAAGTAAAAAATTTATAAAAGTCAATCTACGAATACGAGGGTTGGGGCATAAATCATGGCAACTATTTCTTTTTCTTCTAGAAATGTGAAGGAATACAAACGTATATGTGTCGTGTGGAAGTTCTGCAGGCATAGTGTGTATGCAGAACATCAGCTGTCTCTGTGATAGCTGGTAGTAGCTCAGCGAGGGCTGTGAAATCAGTCAGTTGGTGAGTGTCGTGTGAGATGGAAGTTACCCGTGTTGAGCAGCGCGCACACATCAAAATAGCCGTTCTCCGAGAGGGAAATGCGATGAAATATCACAGTGAATTAGTGAAAGCCCTTGGGAATAATTCCCTACCATACCGCACTAGTAGCACGGTGGATAGGAAAGTTTCGGCAAGGACGTGTGTCAACCAATGATGAGCAACGTTCGGGACGACCGGTCTGTGTACGGACAGACTTGGCACGTACTGTCATCGAACAGCTCATGGATTAATTACATTAAGGATCTATAGACCCAGGTTTGTTATGTCAACTTTATGTGTACTGTGTTGTCATTCTTTTGCACGTATTTTGCCTTGTATACTACCGTAATAAATTAGTGTTGTACGATATTTCAATGCTATTCATTGTCCACACATGTAGTTAACGCCTTGAACTTTCGTCTGTATATGCCACATTTTCCAACCGGACTGGTATCTTCAAAAAAAAAAAAAAAATAGTTGCCATGACTTTTGCCCCAACCCTCGTACATATAAAAAACGATTAGTGTTATTAATACCTTAATTTATTCTTCGTAAATTAGTTTTGAATGTTTTCTGTAAATTCTTGTGTTTTATGTCATAAATTTGATCAAAGAGAATTTGTTCGAATAGCAATCTGTGAGGCGAAAAGATTTGAACAATCATTTCAGTACAAAAATGGGCCTCAAATATATCTTCTATCGTTTTTAACGAATTTATTCCACACATACATTTAAAACATTAAACAACCAATTCATAACATTTAAAAAGCTCGTTATTTTTAAAAATAAATTGAAATGACTAATTTTATGTTTCTACTTTTCTCCGATATGAATATAGGGCAAATAAATATCCCCCCTCTGAATTTTTCGAGGAAAGTGGTGTTTTACGATAAAATGAAATTTTTAAAATTTATATCTCGACTCTCATGCAATATGAATGAACTGTTTATGACGACTGAAATGATTTAATAATGGAATCGATTGGCCATTTTGTAGACATTAAAGGGGAAGACTCTTTTTATTTTTGAACAAAAACCTGAGAAAAATATACTAGATGGTTATTGTATAAAACATATATTTCAGTTCCTCTTTTTTTTAAGGGAAAAAAAACTTAAAAATGAGAACCTTCCAATCTTCGTTTCCAATATAGACCCCCCTTTTACTCTAATTTAAAATCCTTTTATGATTTAATGTATCAGAATGTATTTTACAATTTTTTAAGTAAAATTTTACATTATATTTAAGATTATAATTGTTTTAATCGACGAAAGGGAATTCATATTAATCAATTCAACACTCTAATATTGTGGTGTCCTACTTTTTGAAATGTTATTCTGTTTTGAACGTGTTGAGCTTAAATAGTTTTTCTATAACTTCTCTTAAAATTTACTGCTAGTTGTATTTTAATGCATGATATATCTTTTGATACGGTTAGAATAGATTTTCTTTAAATTATAGTTCAATATTTAAAGTATTAACATATATATAAATCTCGCAAAAGCAAAAAACTATAAAATATATATATATATATATATATATATATATATATATATATACACACACACACTGCTGGACAATTGCTAAGGACGGATAACACTATCATCCATAACAACCACAAAATGAAAGGAAGGAAAATTAGAATAAGTGCGGGATATTAGTAGGAAGAAGTATGAGTATGCAAATTTTTTTTCTACGTCTGTTCATCACGTGATAGCGTTCATAAGAGCTTTAAAGGTTTTGAAGCGTATGGACAGTTGTTGTTTCAAGTCAAAGTTTTACAGGAAAGATTTAATAGGCGAACTTAAAATTTTTGGCATGTCTTCCCGACATCACATAGATGATTTTATGCGTGGTCGAATTATTGGAAAGATCGAAGAAGGGCGAAAAATAACAGATGTTACCAGGGAGTTCGACATCGCTCACAGCGTTGTTTCACGGTTGTGGAAGTCATTTAAAACTACTGGAATGTGTAGTAGACGGCATGGGGGAGGTCGTGTTAGAAGTACGACGCCTGCAGAAGACAGATATATCGTCCTATCAGCAAAAAGGAACAGGCGCACCACAGCTCAGCAGGTGGCAAATCAGTTTCTTGCTGCCTCAGGAAAGCAGATCTCCCGAAAAACTGTTGCCAGACGTTTGAGGGGAGGAGGACTATACGCACGCAGACCTGTTGTCTGTGTCCCATTGACCAGACAGCACCGTACTGCCCGTTTGCAATGGTGTCGTGAGCATCACAATTGGACTGAAGAGGACTGGGCATGCGTACTATTCTCAGATGAGAGTAGGTTCAGTCTGTCATCGGATTGTAGACGCCAACTGATCTGGCGCGAGAGTGGTACTGCTTATCGTCCAGAAAATATCCAGGAAAAGGACCGATATCCGACATGCAGTATCATGGTGTGGGCCGGCATCATGATCAATGGCCGCACGCGCCTACATGTGGTTGCGAATGGGACTATGACGGGCCAACGATACATTGATGAAGTTCTATTTCCTCATGTTCGTCTTTTCCGTGGTGCTGTCGGTGATAAATTTGTTTTTATGGACGACAACGCAACATGTCATCGAACACTCGCTGTTCAGGATTGTCTAGACAGCGAGGGTATTCAACGTCTCGTATGGCCAGCGCGTTCTCCAGATCTAAACCCCATTGAAAATGTGTGGGATGCTTTGGGGAGGCAAGTTGCTGGTCGAAACTATCCTCCGACAAACAAGAACACCTTCATCCGTGCACTCACAGAGGAATGGGATAAATTGCCTCAACAGCTGCTGGATAATGTTGTGCAAAGTATGGTACGACGTGTGGAATGTTGCATCACACTCCACGGTGGATATATCCCGTACTGATACCTTTCTTTAAGGTGCCTGCTGACTTAGATGCATTGTTCCATTTCTCCGTACGCAGATCAAATGAACATTTTTTTTCTTTCAGATGTTTCACAGCTTTTGTACTTTCCAGAACAATAAATATTCTTTATTCTAATGTCTGAACAGTGTGGCAACTATATTTTATCCTACTAGGCCTCATGTCTCGCTTAATGTTATGCTACATAGCAATTTGTGATCCGTCCTTAGCAATTGTCCAGCAGTGTGTATATATATACGAGGTAGTATTCAGAAGTTCCCGGACTGAGTCTATAACTTAAAAAAAATTACCAATTAAATTGCTGAAACGCATCCTCCTTTAAAATAAGAACCTTGAGAAACAACACATCACTTCTAAAGGTCGTCGAAACATTTCTGGAATCCATTTTTAGTATTGTACTTTAATTCAGCCTGCGATGCCTATTTAATCTGATCTGCAGTCTGAAATCAGGGGAGTAAAAAGGATGTGGCTATACAGCTGTTTATTTTCACCCTGTCGTTGTTTAAAGCATGTTCTTCGTCTGCAAAACCGTTTTAATGTTACCAGCAGTGCGGAAGTCTGCGGACGTGCAGCGCTTTCGTCTTCTACACTTTCCCTGCCTTCCCTGAAACTCTGATGCCACGCAAAAACTTGCGTTCGAGATATTGTATCACTGCTGTACATATCCTTCAACATTTCATAAGTTCTCCGTAGCACTCTACAAAATTTGATATTCATTCTCTGCTCTACAAACGTCATTTCTTTCCATTGCCAGTTACTAAATGCATAAATATAAAATACGAAGCCACCGACCACTTGACTTAGGACAAATCACTTTTAGAAAAGGGGAAGAACGGTTATCATAGTCACTCTAATGCAAAAAGTTTTTACATTATAGTCTTAGCCCGAGAATTTTTGAATCCTACCTGGAATATATATAATATTGTTTTTATATATATAAATTATTTTCTTCATTTTTTAAGCTTTTGATTTACATTTAATTTTACTATTTATGATAAACTGTTCCCCCCCCCTCGCATTGCTGGATCTTTTTAAAAGAATGTTCTTTATTTGTATTTCATTTTGCAATCAAGACTGATTACCAGATGATTATCTATTGTATTTCAAGTATAATATTCATTGTGATTTTTAAAGTGAACATTTTCCTGGCTTCGGTAATTGAGTGCTCGTAGATGCAAACTCATGGCAACGTTGTCAAGTCTTTGGCTCAAGTTCTAGTGCCATTGAAGACACACTGTGTAGAGGGATTGATGCTCTTTAAATATGTCGAGGATCAAGTCCTCACTTTGACGTGGTGTGGAAGTTAAGTGAGTGGGATGCCGACTCAGGTATCGTCCTCGTCTCTTTACCGGCACTTAAAATTACGTCCACCGCTATAATAGCCTTGTTCATCTTCAAGATGGGCAGTTAATAAAAATTCAAAGGAACAATTTCTTGTCAATCAAAAACAGTTATTTTACAGTACTCGAATATTTTTTTTCTCTCTGAGAATCAAATTTTGATTTCTCAATTATTTTTGAAATTCTATTATATGATTTCGTTAACCGAATCTACAAATAAGTTAACACAAAACACTTTATCATCAAAATGGAATATTAATTAACCGATAAAAGCAATTTCAACGAAATTGAAGGGTAAGTGACATGAAGCCTTGAATGAATTCGTGTAATACACTAACTCAACTTTTGTCTTCGCTGCACTCTTGGTTCTGACAAAGCGGAGTTATTTTTACTGGAGGTGAACAGCCGTTGCTTCTTGGAGTGAAGACAAAGATTATTTATTTTTAAAATCAAGTTCATTTTTAGAGGTTTTCACTTTTAATTTTAGCCATGGAATTTTGATAGGTTGATTCTTCTTTAATGTAGCATAGCACATATAGTGTATTTTACTTTTCAAGATAAAAGCGCAATTGCTAACCTTTTTCGAATATCAGCCTCCGTAAAATTAATGTTAATGAGTTACATTTTTCAGTTTTTATAAAATTAAAATTAGAAGTGGGTATAGGGAAAATAATATTTAATAACTAATGACCCTGGAAGGAGGGAAGTCCTTTTACGCGACTTAAAAACTTTGCATTATTTTTATCATTTAAGGCTGTCTTCACTTAATGTTAGAGAGTAGAACCCGAATTTGAAATATTCTATTTGAAATACGGATACATTAACATCAATATTGTATTCTGATTTCCTTATCCTACAGAGATAACATATTTTATCATACTCCTCGTTTTTATCTGACCATCTTTTCTGGTATAAAATGTTTTGCATTCTTTTAAATGAACTATTCCTTCACGTATTAAAAGAAAAGAATTAATTATTTATGGAATATTTTGAAATTTTAAGAACGCTGAATTGTAAACAAACGTATGAATTACAATGTTGCAAATTTTCGTGTAAAATTGAGGCATTTTATTTTTCTCTGAAAGTGTCTTCCGAATTTTATTTAGGTTCTTGTACATTTAGAGAAGAAGATAGCCATCGATAATAATGCAACTTCGTTTTAAATTTTCAATCTCGATACACCATTCTGGTATTTTATGCATGTTTACATTTTTAGCTCCACTTTTAAATTAATGTAAAAATATTTTGTTTTTCTATGTAATTAATATTTAGAAAAATATTCTATTTAAAATCTCTCTCTATATATATAGTATAGGTATCGAAAATTATTTATTCAAACAAATTGAAGTCAGTACGTAACGTCATTCTATAATTTCACTCAATTTAAAATTAAATGTTGCATTTTTATTTTTCCCTCTTCTATAATGATACTAACAAATCATCATACTCTCCTATAAACTAAAAAATAGTGTCTTTGCTCAAGATTTTCTTTATATGCATTATGTAAAAGTTTGTGGGCTCCCCCCCTTTCCATTTCATTGTACATGTCTGTTAATTAATTTTTGCAAGATCCATGTTATATATGTATACAAATCTGCTTTACAATAGAGCGTGTGCTATGAAATGCTAAACTTCCTCTGTGAATGTGACTGAATGAATATTAACGCCGCACTGTTTCGCTACACGAGGGCTTTTGGCTACGGACCACGTAATTTTGAACCATGGTCAGGTGACGTGGACGACACTTGAGCTGGCACCTCCCTCTCCTAACTGCCATACCACACCAACGGGAGGACGTTTGAGCTCTCGACAGATTTAACGTGCATCTCTCCCCTACACGGTGGGTCTATGGTGGTACCGGGCCCGAACTCGTTACAAGTCTTTATCTGGGAAAGTGTATCGTAACGAAATAACTGAGTATAATATATCTCGTTTGTAATTCTAAAATAAACTAAGGTGCAAATATCTTATTAATCCTTATTATTAGCATTTTGGTTCAGTAATTTTCTAGAAGCTTATTTAAGAATAATAGACATCTATAAAAAAAATCTTATTTGGTCTTTGTTACTTTGAAAACATGCCTTTAACATGAACATGTTTGGATAAAAAAAATCAATCTCAAAGAAAATAAATAATACCTAATGAAACACATTGATCAAACCAAAAATAATAAAATATAAACGAAGATTATTATTATATTTGCTGTAAATTATTTTAATTCTAACCAAAATATGATCAAATGCTGTATTGTAAAGACCAAAAATCCTTGTTCTTAAAAAAACATGCATTTGATCAGGTTTTATTTAATGTAATGGATATTATGGAATCTTTGTCGAGTCATTAGTTTAAGTGCTGTTTCGCATTAAGTCTGTTGAGGCCAGTGGCGCACACAGAAATTTTTCAAGGGGGTCCGGGGTCGAAAGTTCACCATTCTTGTATCATGCTCCTTTTGATTTTGTCGGTTTTCGGGAACAAAACACAGTAAAAAACTAATTATTGAATAAATAATTAGCATTAATTAATAAAATTAATCATTAATAACAAATACTTAATTAAATTTTACGTATTATATACTTAGAATTATAATCAATCGGAAAAAAATCAAGGGCTTTGGGGGGAGGGTTCAGACCCCCTTGTGTGTGCCACTGGTTGAGGCTTACAGTCCTTGCAATGTAATAGTTCCGAGAGTCAGCTCACGTGTCCTCGTCACTTAATCGGGGTTCAAAATTACAAGTTCGTTACCAATAGCTCTTCGTGTTACTTCATAGTGCGCCATTAATAAACAATCATTCATTCTTTCATTGGATTTTGTGAAAAAGGATGAAATTTGCTGCTGTAAATCTCTTGTGTGCCATGACTCACTCTTATACGAGGGTAACTCTGACATTTTTTAGATATGCGCAGACGAGAAGTTACAAAAAAATAAATAAATGATAAATAAATAAAAATCAAAAATGTATGTATAACGGTTAAATTTTTGAAAATACAAAATATTTTAGCACAGCACACGACTTTTCATTGACTTACTTCAAGTTTTTTAGCTTAGAATAAATTTTAGACAGAAGAGAAAATGGAATTGAGAGAGAGAGAGAGAGAAAGTCAGAACACTCTCTCTCTATCGTGGTATGATTTTAAAGCTGGTTTAAATCAAGAGGAATGCTTCAACGGCTACATTTAGCATTTGGTGATGAATCTCAATGTCGTGCTACTGTAATTAGATGGTTTAAAGAATTTTGCAGTGGTTGCTATTCTCTTCAGGATGAAAAACACACAGGAAGACCGCGGTCCGGATAATGTATCTACCACACGAAAAATGTTAATGGATGATAAATCGCTGTACTTGTCAAATGATACAGAAGGAACTTATTAACATTGGATCCGCAGCCATACGCAAAATTATTCGTGAAGAATTACGTATGGAAAAATTTGTTTACCATTGGGTTCCACATAATCTAACTGAACACTAAAACGAGGAGCGTGTCAGAATTGGTAAAGAAACCCTTAAACTGCTATATGATGGTGGTCACCGCATCATTTCTAGAATTGTAATGGGTGATGAAACGTAGATACCTTTTTTTGACGTTCCAGTACGTCAAGAAGGCAAAGTAAGATCATCCCTCGCTGACAATGATGACAAGACAACGAGCAATGAAAAAAATGAAGGCCTTTTTCTTTAGAAATACGGGATTGGTCAAAGCCATCAAGTTGGAAGGATAGAAGATAGAACAGCAACCTGGTATACTACTAAATGTCTTCCAGAAATTCCACAAGAAGTTAATGTTAGGGGACTAATGCTTCACCATGACAATGCTTCTTCCCATACAGCCGGATTAACAGTTGAGTTTCTTAAACAAAAACAAATTTAAGGATTGAACATCCACCTTATTCTCCAGATCTAGCTATGAGTGCCCTTTGGTTATTTTTTAATCTAAAAAAGAAAGGTGGACTTCGTTTTCCTTCAGAAGAACAGATTGATGTGGCTATAAATGCATTTTTTTCATCAATTTCAAGAAATGAATCATTTGAGGCATTTAATCTGTGTAAAATTCGTCTACAAGATGTTGGAGGAGACTACTTTGAACACTCCTAAAATTTTGTAAGTATGACTTTAAAAACCTAGGAGTATCTCTCTCTCAAAAATTTTAGAGTGACCCTCGTATTTTATAGTCGCTTGCGTTTTTTGAAATTTTTATGTACACTTTAGTATTTATATTTTAAGCTTGTTAATTATCAAGGTACATATTTAAATATTTCTTAAAATAGTGTCTTTATTGGAGTTTCTTTTGATATTTTGTCAGCAATATTTTTTAAAACTTTTTGCTTTTAATTGCTAGAGAAGTACATTGTTTAATAAGTATTTCTATTCTCCACTGCTTGTTTTTCATGCAAAAGTCGTAGAATGTACTGAAACTTTATAAAAATGCGGAATAATGAATGTTTGAGAATTCACATAATTCCGTTTGTTTAAAATCATAACATAACTGCTATTTTAATGTAATTTTTTAAAAATTCCCCTTTAAGAAGGAGGAAAATAATTTTTATGAATATGCAAAATGTTATGTTTCTTCACAATTATGTTGAAATACGCTATGTTATGTTAAATAAAGTACTGTGAATAGATTCTGATGAAAAACACAGTCTATTGTGTATTTTATTATGTGAGAGAAATAAAGCATTTACAAATGTGTAAAGTATTCATAATATAATGAAATAACTCATTCTTTTTTGCGTTAAATTCTTATTGAAGCGTGCAGCTTGATCTAGTTTTCCAATGAAGCATACTTTAAATTTCACAATTTTTTGAGAAATAATTTATTGATTTAACGTAATGCATTATTTATAATATGTGTTTATTTTTTCGAAAACTGGATTAATGTGATACGTATGTATTAATTTTTTATTTCAAAAATTATTTTATTTGCACTGGTTTCTTTTTGTTAAAGATAAACTTGAATACAGATAGTCTTATGCTGATAAAAAATTCAAATGTATTTTTGTATTATTTCAAATTTCTTTCTTAAAAAAACTGGTTCATGAAAAATATGATATTTCTCTCTCTCTCTCTTAAAAGAATTTTTTAATGTAATTTTCTTACCTGTGCTTTCACTTAGGGCTCCTGCATAAATATCAGCTAACAAATAATCCTTTATGTAACACCTGCAAAGAGAATAATGATTTGGAACACATTATCTTAACTTGTGACACAAATATACTTCTCTAAGAAATAACTTGTGGAATATACTGAAGATAGATCCATGCAATAAAATCACCTTCAGAGAACTTTTGGAACATGCAACGGTTAATAGGAAGCTTTTCAAAGTTTTTTTTTTTTTTGCAGAAGATGAAGTTCTTTGATATTTATTAAGAAAGGAAAGACACACATAAATATTTACATAGATTTTTATATTCATTTCAAGGGGATAATAGCCTTTGTTTCTCTATATCCCACAAAACCTGAATTGAACTGTGCTTTCACCTCGTAAATCGAATTGATACTAATGACTCTTCTTCCTGTCGAAATTTAACATTCTTTTAAAATAATTGACCGTTTTAAATGCCTATTTCATATTGAATCAAATTTATAAAATATTGTCGGGTTTTTTTTCTGTTCATAATTTACTCATCTAATGTAGTAAATAGTTTTTCGGAAGAAAAAAATTTTTTTTTTGAATTTGGTTTTTATGTGCCTGTTTCTCTGAGGCGACAAATTTTAATTATAAGAAATCCAGTCACTTTTGCAAAAATCTAAATATGTATATTTGTTTCTCTTAACATTACTGGCGTTGCATTCCTCCGTTTCATCGTTTCTCCGCGCGATGTCGCTGTCTAAAATAAAAACGGAACGTCAACGAGAACTTCTGTCTGCAAAGAAAATGTGTTTCCCATGACATCGATCGATGAAAATGAAGACATAACGATTTGTGACTTTTTCCAAAAATAGCTCATATTTCCGAACATAAATTCTGTACACCCCTCGAGGGAGCGTCTCGTATCTTTGCTGACAGAAGCTGAATAAAAAAAATGACTTACAGCTTTAGTTAGTATGACAAACGCTGTCATTTTTATTCTAACTGAATACTTTTACCAACACATCTAGAATTATCAATGGGAACTTGTTTTAGGCTCTATTCTTTTGGTTATCCTTTTTAGGAGAATTATTAGGCTTAAAATATTTATAGCAATTACATTGTTTCTGAAAAATCAATGTTTTTTTATTTAAATCTCCAATTACTTCGGTGATTTTATTGTCAGCCGTGCTTGAATAATGAGGCATGCTGCTCGTTGATTGAATATTGACGGACCACGTAATTTTGAACCATGGTCAAGTGACGTGGACGACACCTGAGCTGGCACCCTCCTCTCCTAACTACCACACCACACCAATTGGAGGACGTTTGAGCTCTCGACAGATTTAACGTGCATCGCTTCCCTACACGGCGGGTCTTTAGTAGTACTGGGCTCGAACTCATGACATGCCAGCCATGATCCCATACCTTGACCACTAGGCTACCGCGGCCACGCGAGGGTTGCCGAATTCAGGCACATTTCTTTGCATCCATGTTTTATTGTTGTGTTTTCTTTCGTTGTCCTTTTTTATTACTCAATTGTTTTATTCACAAATTTAGCATATTATGACATTGTATTAATTATAAGCATGCATATATTTTGACATACTATAACCATATTCAATTAGATTGCGTGATATATTGTATTAAACAGTAAATGGTATAATATATTATTAAAAATATTTCTTTTAAAATCATTCAATATAAGTAATTTGTTTCGACTTTTGAAACAGATCTTCATTTTAAATCCCTCGAACAAACATAGTATGCCGGAAAACGTTGCAAGAAGCATAAAAATAATCGTTATACGTTGCTTTGGTAAATTGGATTAATGTTTAGTTATTGGTTGAATATATTTATAATACTGATATAAAGTCTAAGTATGTATATATAGATATAGATTTTCTTTTGGGTATAATTTTTTTGACAATGTTTCTGTTCGATATCTTTCCTAATCGTGCATAATCGTTACTTAGAAAAAAGAAAAATTTTGTAAGATTCATGTTATATCTAAAATCTGAATATGTTTTTAATCCATGTTTTTGCTTGCGTAATATTCACTTGTGATGGATCCGAAACCAGTGTAGCATTCTCATGACTTTCTTTCTATCTCTCTCTCCATTTCTATTGTCTACCAATCTTCTTAAATAACTCATTTGCATTATATATCATGGTTCTTTTGCAAGATCATACCAAACATCGTTCAAATGCAACCCCAGAGGTTAGTTAAGAAAAACGCGTGTGTGTGTCTTATTTTTTAACTAAATAACGGTTCTTTTTAATAGAAAAAAATGGGGGAGGGGGATTTCTGACTTATATTAAATTTTGACAACGCGCAATTTACTTCAAATTTTGTGTTCTACTATTCCGCAAACTTGAGCACCATTTTTACACTTTTTCTACTCTCGATATTTTAACTAACTCTAATGCTTCAATACTCATGTGATATTTTATTTTCATTAAGCTCCTTGCCTCTGTATGTGGTTGTTTTAAAATAAATTCTCATAAGTACTCATATTTTGCTTTTTAGAATAACACGAGAGAATTGTTACCGAAAGCAATATCAGTCATAAAGGAACACTTTTTGACATAATGCCATTGGAAGAAGTAAAATATGTAACATATTCCTAAAACTTCCATTAATGCTTATCGTACAATATATTCCCCATCTTATCATTAGTAATTTTTTTAAGTAAACTTTAGATAAGTATTGGTAGCAATTAAGATGTCAATGATACAAAATATTAATTATTTTCACACAATAAAAGCCTGTTTACTAAACTGTTTGAAACTTAGGTATTGGAAAAGGAAAATAATGCATTTGTACATTTTTTAAAGCGTGAAAGAGACGTTATGGTGTGTGATTAAGTCTTTATCGCGTATGTGGTATTATTGATTTGTCATTTCGGAACTCTTGCCAAGTGAATGACCTTAGTGACAAATGGATCGTGTGACTTATTTGGGTCATTCGTAGGGGTTGACTTAATTTTTTAAAATTTATTCTTCTGTGTATATAATGCTGGCTTTCTTTTTATTTTTATGATTTTCATGTGTTTATTAAAAATATATTATTCAATTTTATTAAATATTTTCTAGAATATATATATATATATATATATATATATATATATATATGCATATATATAGTGAGGTTTTAGGGAAAATAGACAAAACAGCCTCGTGTTTATGATTTTTGATCGATACAGCTTTTGTGAATTAAATAAATTCGTTAATTACTGTTTGTCAAAATGAACCATGCTAGAATTTTACGTTGGTTTCTTCTCAATGAACTTTGAAGGAAAGTACTGAAGTATTCGAGATAATTAAAATGAAGTCTGAAATTAAATATAGAAACTAAAATTCCGAATTTTTTGGAGTATATAGAACAATTTATGGGCGAAAATTGAGTTCGGCAGATATAAAAATTTTTTTGAAATAGTGCAATTCCATATATACCTAATATGTATGTTTTAATTCGTAGAAGTCCTTTCACACCTCTGTTACTTTAGAAACACTTTCTTTTGATGTGAAAGGGTAAAAAATTCTTCTATAATTATATATAGCAATTTCTTGTGATGTAAACAAATTTTATTTAAAAGAAAAAAATGGATTGCTTTGTGGAATATTGATATCTTTAAAAATGCATTTCTTGAATAAAAAATTATTGTATTAATTTTTTTTAATTCCAAAATATAGTGATGTTTTGTATATTGAATAAGCTTAGTTGCTGCAGATCATAGAGTTATTGGTCTCTTTGTATACTTGTAGTCTTAATTTTTACCAAGCATTACTAATTAATGTTTTGCAGTTTCAAATCACTGTTCTGATTAATTAAACTTCGTATTGTTATGTCTCTTCACTTTCACACATTTACTAAGGATTCTTCGGTTCTTAGTTTGGAGCGTTTTACTTAGATTTCATATTTTTTTTATCAGCATATGTGATTGATTGATTCTTTACTAACAATGCACTTTGAAGCTGTGTTCTAAGACTAATGGCAAAGGCCTCCGTAATTTTGAACCACGTCCAAGTGACAAGGGCAACGTCTTAGCCGGTGCCCCAATCTTCAAACTTCCACACCATACTAGCGTGAGCACTTTCAGCCTCGACATATTTATCATGCATTAGCCCCTTTACATGTCGTGTCTTCGGTTGCACCAGGACTCGAACCCGCGACTCGACAACCACTACCACGAGTTCGCAACCTTAACCACTTGGTTATCGCCATTTTGACATTCGTGAATTCCAACATTTTTTAGTTAAGTGTGTAACATTCAGAATTTTTTTTGTATTTCTTGTTATTATCATGCAGTGAAGCATTTTTATATATATTTTTAAAACTAGCCTGTTCTATAAACCTATATATTTACCAGCTCCTGCTCTAGGACATCTTTAAAGATTTTTTCGATTATTTTACGATTTATTTTATATTTTGGTTTAAAAAACTTTCGATTAATGCGATGGAATTATAGAAAATTAAGTTAAAGAGGTAGTTAATTTTATCCCATCTATTTTGTTGCCGAGTATAAATTTGAAATAGGCTACCTTTAAAATACATTAGTATTTTTTTGCATAATAATCACAAAGAATGTTAAGAAACAAAATACTTAATTACATCTTCTTTTCTAGAGATGTCTCAACTACTACTAATAAAAACTTCATGAAAATGGAAAAGTTTAATAAATGAAAGAGGATGAAATAAAATTTGATTAGGAAGAAAAAAAAGTGTAACATAGTTAATGTAATTTTCAGTCTTTTTAGCCTTTTCAGACTGGAGGAGAAATGTAATTACTTTTAATAATTTTCTGAAAACTTTAATACCACCAAAATAAATTTGGTAACTTTATTTTACAGAGTAAATTTGTGTTAAAATTAATAAATATAATACTTGTCAACGTAAGCAATATTTTCAAAATTAGCAGCTGTCTGTTTTGTTGTGTCGTTAAAATAAGATCGTTCCATTGATTTTAAAAAAATAAGGCAATAAAGGGTATTTTTAAAATATTCTGTCGAATATTTAAAAAGACTAGTAAAGAAATTTACAATTTTTGCTTAAAAGGGAAAAGAAATTACACCGTAGTCTTTAAATGAAGTTCTTGTCTCTAATTATTCATTTCCAGCGACGCTGTTGCATTTTAAATTTGTAATGCTTGGAGCAACAGGTCGTTCGAAAAAATCAGTCACGCTCACGCGATTGCTTACGCAATAAGAGAGAAGCAAGCTTGCATCATGTTTCAGGTCTTTTGTCTTACTCACTAAAAGTAGCTTTTAAATTGAAAAATGCTTTGTATTCTTGGAGAATATTTTTGAAGTTGATACTACGCGTAATTACACATTTCAAACGAGTTTATTCAACTTCCATGTGATCTTATTTCGTTTTACTTGTGTTAGAATAACAAAGTAGTCGAAAATAAATGTTTTTAATTTTTTTTATAGTATTTATCTATGAATCTTATTATCATTTTACAAGTTGAAATTAATTGAGTAATGATTTCTATTTCTAATGACAAGAGTATAAGATTGGTTTTATTTAAATAAGCTGTTTTTATAAATCTAAGAAATCTTTAACTTACTTTTAGGTTCCAATGATGATTAAAATATTTTGTCACTTGAGTAGATATATTTATTATTAAGATTAATGTTTGTTTGCTGGTCTAATTCTTATAAACATATTATGGAATGTAGAAATTGAAAAATAGCTTAAAAGTTTTACGACTACAAAAAAATAGTTTAATGTTTATTAGTGAAAAGGATATGTGCCTTTATTGTAAAAATTCGGGAAAAAGTTCTTAATGTTATTGTTTAAAAAACTGATTACATTTTAAATGTTATTTAATTTTTATTTGAAAATTCAGATACTTTTGTATAACCATTAGCCTTCATTTTGACAATTTTATTGATTAAAATTATTATTCGTTTAATAACCGTAGATGTTTTTGCTTTTATTTGCCATTTGTATGTTAAATTCATTAACCTCCACCCATGGCCATGGAATACCATGATTGTTTTGTACAGCATAAATCCAACGTGAAATATGTGTGTATACGGGTAGAGGATAATGTATATATCCAAAATTTGCTAAGGATGAAGGTGGAGTAAATCGTCGTCTTGTCATGCAAAATATATTCCCATTAAGGTTATTTAACAATGCACTTTTGGTCGTTAAAATTACAGTACCAGGAAGGAAAACAAACAACTGGACTTCACTTATTGTACGTATACAACATAGTAGAAAGAAAACATGTTAAATTCTAGCCAGTTTAGGGTAAACATGATCCGAAATTAGTAAGGACAATAACTGCATCTGGCAACCGCTGTGTGGCTCGAACTGTGCTTGAATGACATACGGCTAGTCATTCCATGCTGCAGATCTATACTACACTTTACGAATCGTAGTGGTTGGCTCTATGCAATCCTCTACTAGATGTTTTCAATGGGTGAGGGATCTACCGTCGAACACCATGTCGAGGTAGGTCAAGATACGACGGGCAATATAAGGTCTCTTGTTGAAAGATGACGTCTCCAGGGACTCGAAGATAGAGCGCAACCGTCGGCTTTAAGATCTAAGAAATGTAACACGGGATGTTCATAACGATATGAACAAGATGTTTCTGATGGCATCATACCGTGTGGCAAAGCTTGTATGACGATATCGAAAGCAGCTAGGCCACGTGCCTTCACTTCTGCTCCTCTATACAGAGATGCGTTCATTATGAGATGCTGCTCACAGAATCGTGACTCGTCTGAAAAGAGGAAATGGTGCCACTTTATCCAGTTTATTGTTGGACGCGCCACTATCGCCTCACGTCTTTGTACTGGAGTGTCAAGAAAAGCCACACAATCTCGTAGAAGGGTCAATAGGGCACTTGATCTCCGAAGAGGATCCCCTATCTTCAAAATTGGGAGTTGAGCATTAAGAGATAGGTATTGTTAGTTTAAAGAAATAAAAATGAAAAATTTTAAGTTAAAAAAGATTGCACGCTAAAATTAGCATGAAATTTGCTGGAGCCTGTGGTATTGTTTTGTATTGCAATGTAAGGGAGAGAGAAGGCTTTATTGAACAAAAAAGTGTAGATGGAGAAAGTTTTAATTTTTCTGTGATAACAACCTCTGAAACCAGAATTTAGAGATCAGCCAACTTGATCTATTTTTGAAAAGCCACAATGATCGCTGCCTTGCTGACAGTTTGTGGCCGCGGTAACAGAGTGGTATAGGTATCGGACCGTGGGTTGCCTTCTTACGAGTTCGAGCCCAGTACCACTAAAGACCCACCGTGTAGGGCAGCGATGCACGTTAAATCTGGAGAGCTGAAACGTCCTCCCATTGGTGTAGTGTGGTAGCACTTGACCATGGTTCAAAATTACGTGGTCCGTCGCCAAAAGCCCTCGTGTAGCGAAACAGTGCGACGTTAATATTAACTCACTCACTCACCTTCCATTATTTTGTTACAATCTGGCACATATGTATGAAAAAATTTTCAAGCAATGTTTTTAAAATCATTTTTACCGGGAGCAGGTGCTCTACCGCAGGATCTTGTCCCTATCATGATCCTGGGATCATGTCTTGCAAATACATTAGACCGAGACACGCACCTACGTAATTGATGGAAAACTCATCGATATTTATGTGGCTTATTCCGTGACACATTGAATATGTTGATTAAAATTGCATTTTTTTATATTTTTATGTAATGTCTTTAAAAAAGGAATGTTTAAAATATTTCTCTTATAAATGTGAGAGGCAGAAAAACAAATACTTAATTTACCTTGACCGAAAAATTTTCCCATAAAATTAGGAAAGGTAAAATACAACACAGTTACTGTGGAAGAATATATAAACTTGATTTACCCGATTTATTATTATTAACGCACGTCAATTTAAAATAATTATTGTTATGCTTACTGAAAAGGAAAATTAATTTTGACTGCTCGAAACGTTGCGCAAAGTTTTTATAATCTGTATATTTCAGGCCAATTGAATTGTTTATTATATTCTATTTGTCCATATAAATTTTTAAGACTTTGAGTGGAGAGAAGAGAAAGTGGAGTGGGGTTAAAGCACTTTGGTATCCTATAAAGAATTTTAAAAATTAGTATAACCTTTGCTAAGCTTTTCATTAAACTTACTTCAGAATGAAAAGCAACTAATTAAAAAAGTTTTATTTCTTTTTTCATTTGTATATCAGGTTTGATAAATTTGAATTATTTTTTCATGTTATCGGTGTTTAATTAATGTAAGTGTAAAGAAAGCAAAATGTGTGTAATCAAAATTGTTCACATTCGCCATTACTATATACGACTTCTTGCCATCATTCTTGTGGGAAATGAATCTCATATCGGTTAAAGTTCGGAACTTTGAATTGACTATTAGCGTCGTACTCACTCGGCACATGGAGGTTATTGGCGACGGATTTTGTAATTTTGAGTCTTTGTCAAATGATGAGGATGAGACTTGAGTTGACGCGGCCGCGAAAACCGTGTAGTCACTTGTCACAAATTCGTGGTCGGTGTTATCAATTCGAGTCTTGGTGTCTCTGAAGATCCGCAATGTAGGAACCGGTACGCGTTAAATATGCGAGGTTCAAAGTACTCGTGTTGGCGTGGTGTGGGTGCTTGGAGAATAGTTTGAACTTACTTATACATAAAAGAGAAATCTTCCTTCCCATTCTTGCTGCAAACTTATTAATTACTACTTCAAAACATATACACAGTCGGTAAACTTCCTGACCACGTTCAGCAAAGCCAAAGCCTGTGCTATGAGTGATCTCATTCTGATTAATATAAGTTTTTTTTCTCAGGTAAAAGACATTTTGCGCAATTTGAGTTTGATGTTACGGCAATAAATGACTGAAGGCCAACTTTGAATAAAAGGAAGACTGACACATGGTGATGAAATTTGGAGAGCGGGCTGCTAACTCGCATGTCGTCCTGATCTCAAGATCATGGCTCAAAATTACCATTGGCAATAGCCCTCGTGTAGTTTCAAAGTGCGACGTTAATTTTTTTAAAAAATCAAATTGAAATTGACACTTGATCTGTCATCTTACTCATCAAACTTTTACATTTTACAAAAAGATTTCGAGCCTCGACATATTTCACATGCTTCTGCCCCACTACATGAGAGGGCCTTTAGTAGTAAAAGGACTCGTGCGCGACTAAACCAACGCCGGTCAGGAATTAGCTAGTATAACCGCCCAGCTACCGATGTTGGAGAAGGAAAAGTCTATAAGAATACAGTTTTTACGTTATCACGAAAGATTTTTCTGTAAGTTTGAAAAAAGAACTTTGAAAAAGTTGGTAGATACGCAGGAATAAAGTGGTTTAAAAAAGTTGATAGATGCGCAGGAATAAAGTGGCGATCAGTGGACGACAAATGAGGAAAATAAAGGGGTGGAGTTATAAACTTCCTAACCCAAAACTATATATTTTTACGACTGTTGACAACGGCTTGAGATCTCGTGTTATCGTAACGAAGATTAACGTTGAACCAACATTTAATTGACAACTTTAAACCTTTTGCGATTAATGCTGATCGCGGTCTTTTTAACTGAAGGCAGTAAATTAATGTTTTAACTAGATAGCAAGACATCCCACAGAATTATACCCTGCAAATCCCACCACACACTCAACAAATTTTTGAGATTAATTTTTGATTTTCACATGGATGCAGGTAGTCCAGAATGGCTGGCAACGCTTTAGGTTACGATACATGACGGACTTCTCGTCTGTCACAATTCATTTAAAAAGATGGCTCATTTTTCTACCGACAAAGCAAGGAAACTTAAGTGGGGACTCCCAGGCTTGCTGATGTGGAACCCAAAGATCCATCTTTCAGATGAAATTCAACTCTTACGGCCGTTTTTGTATCTTTGTTGGTGAACCTTGAAAGTTTTGGCTAGTTCTGACACGATTGAATTAGGCTGCCTTTTATGGCGTGATCAAGCCCTCTGTTCGAAGGAATGAAGGACGTCCGTAATTTCCCTGATCTTGACAATTCTGTCTTCTCGTCCTGAAACTATCTTCGATATGAACTGTTGTCAATTGTATCTTACCCATAAACTTGACGTATACTATGCCATGCGATAGTTCCAGCACTGCCATTATCGAACTCACACAATGAGCAATGTCTCACATGCATTTAATCGCTTGCCATATTGCATCATCACAAACTATTTTCGCTCCCTACCCTCCAAATATTGTATATCACCAAGCTATGCATTTATGTGCTGGGTATCTTCACATTTATTGGCTAATTATTCCAATTATTGTAATGTTTGTTCGTTTCGAAACTTGCATCTTTCAAAACAGATAGTTTTTGCATATATCTTATTGTAACAGAAACATGTTTGTTTGATCAACCATTGTACTTGGGTTTTTTATTTTCAAAAAAAATTTGATTAACGATCTTTGAACATTTTCGTACACATGATTTTTATAGATTATGATGAAAACTATTAATTTATGTTTTAAATTTATACAATGTTAACAAACTTTTTTTTTGTTTCTTTCCATTTCCACTTGCTGCAAACTGTTCATATTGTGATATACAGCAAACAACCAAAGGTAAGCTGAAAAAATCTTGTTTTACACTTAAGTGTAGCATTTTTAATGTATGTATCAAGGTTAAATGTAATGTAATCAAAACAATGTGAAACAAATAATTTCAGAAGATGGAGTAAAATTATTCACAAAATCTTTTTGATCGGTATATTAGTCCAAAATAAAGCATAAAATTAAATCATTTAGATGCCTTAACATTTATTATAAAATGAATGAATTTATATTACCTGCAACAAAATAAAAATACGGCTCTAATTAATGATATATATTTTTATAAGTTATCCGTCAATTTTTTTAAAATCTACCGCATTGTAATCCATCATTTTTTCCAAAAACGTAGCTCTTAATTAATTATAAATCAATATTTCCTGCTTTAAAGTCAAAATGCTAATTTTCCTGGAGCTGAATCATTAAACTAAACAAAAATTTATTCTTCTTAATGTGCAATACGATGAATATTTAAAAATAGGGGGATATACATTTTGTATTGATGCGGAATAAGTGATTTTATTAAATTGATTCTTATTTGTACATTTCGTGCGTTATGCTATATTTTAAGCAGACTTTAAATTCAAATTTTAAAATTTGTAATACATTCTTTTCATTGAAGGTTACCGTTTTTAATTGAAATTCAATTTCTTTTAGAGTATGGTAAAATTTTAATATAATATTATAAATATGAGGGATTTTTTTTGCCGAAAAATTTCAGAAACTACATTATGTGAAATGTGGTGTATTTTATACATCAATGTTCTTTTTAATTCACATCCTTATGTATTAGAAAGAAAATTATTTTTGAAATGTGCTTATTTCCGACATTAAACTTCGAGTACATTATTATAAATAACGTTAAAATTTGTATGATGCGCACTCCTCTTAATAATGGAAAATCCCGTTTTAAATTTAAGATAATGCTTATAATTAAGATTTTAATAAAAATATTTTAAAGAATTTAATTTTTTTCTATGTATTTTAATGTGTGTTAGAAGAAAACTTTTACTAACAGATTACAATACGAAAATTTTTAAAAAATGTAATCAAGAACTGAAAGTGAGTGAGTGAGATTAGGACTTTGTATGTTATGGTACTTTTTTATTGTATGTAAATCGTTCCTCATTTCATGTCTGGTTTTCTAATACAATATTGTGAAATGTATGACAACTAATAAAACTAATTATTTTTACTGTAGAGTTTTGCCTTTGATCAATGCTTTTGGTCTTTTAATGAAAATCATCAACACTATGCAAGTCAAGAAGTTGTTTTCAACAGCCTTGGAGCAGATATTTTGGATAACGCTTTTCAAGGCTACAATGCTTGTATCCTGGCATATGGACAAACAGGTATGTTTTGAAGTAAATGTATAAAATAACACGGATTTTTAAAATACTCATACCCATGATCGTGAATTATTAAAATTTTACTTTTTATGCAAACATTTTCCAAAAAAAAAATCGCATGCAAGCTTTTTTTTCTTCAATTTAATGTTTCCATGTTTTCCAAAAAAATAAGGCATTTCCTATTTTCTTCTGATATTCGTTTGATTGAAATATGTATATAGTTATACGATATTTTTACCTGGATTTCCAGATTTCAATTAACAATTGGAGTATGTATATATATATATATATATATATATATATATATATATATATATATATATATATATATATATTATATTCTGTGTCTAAAGTCGTCGGCATGAAATCTTCGAATTAATAGAGAATGCTTTGAAATTAAAATTTTACGAGAATAAAAATGTTTTATATAAAGGAAATTTCGTCACATATTGTCAAGCCAATATCTGCTATATGCAAAAAGTGTAACTTTTACTATTTTTATTTAACAATATTCTGGTTGATGCACATAGTATAATTTTTTAGCGACCACAATTCACCGTATAATGCTTAGAGTCACATAGCAGTATATTTTTACGAAAGTTTAGTTTGTAAACTAGTCACAATATTCAAGAGATCGAATTCTCTAAAGAGTTCGCATGGCAGGTATTGGTTTGACAACGTCGATTTTATAATTCAATTTTTTTAAAAAAAAAATATTGCTATATTGCTCTTCCAGGTGTTATATTTAGCCGCGGTAGCCAAGTAGTCTTTATCGCGAGTTTGTGACCGGCGTTATTTTTGTTTAGTGGTGAGTTCGCGACAAGGGGTGCCTTTAAAAACCAAGGGTTTTTGTCGAGGTTCAAAGTTCTCTTTTTGGCATTGTATGGGAATTTGGAAAGTGGTGTGTCGGCTCAGTTATCTTCCTCGTCATTTGACTGAGATTCAAAATTACGAGGTCCATCGCCAATAGCTCTAAAGTAGCTTTAAAGTTTGACTTCTCTAAGAATTTAAACGATCAGATATTATAATCAATTATGTTGTCTCTTTTTTTTTTAAACATGATATTGTGATTTTTGCTTTATTCTTTTAAAAATATTTAGCAAATTTATTTACAGTAATTACTTTTATATATATGTGTTATATATAATATCTATGTATTTTTCCTTAGTTTTATTAATTGGATGTTTTTTAATAGTATGTATTTTTCTCTTATATAAAGGATCTGGCAAATCCTTTACGATGATGGGATCAGAAGACAATAAAGGTTTGATTCCGAGATTGTGTGATGCACTTTTTGAAAGAATAGATGCATCAGGGAAACAGTCAGATTATAAAGTTGAAGTTTCCTATATGGAAATATACAATGAAAAAGTCCATGATTTACTTGATCCCAAAGGGTAAAATATCAATCTTTTCATGTAATTCTTCACCAACCCCAACTTTCCCCCCCTTTCTTATATGTGAATATATTTTGTAAAATATTTTAGAGATCTAATAATGCTCATAAAATATGCAGATAATTGACTTAATTAGAATATATTTACTAGGCTCTAAAAATTACTCTACTGTTAAATTGTTATTTTAGATTGTTTATCTCTCGTATTACTTTTTTTATCCTTTTATACAGTTGTGATAATTATTATCATTCCCATCTTACATCCATGCAGATAATTTTATTATAGGTCAAATATTAGTTAACAACTTGTTTATTGTTTGAAGCACTTCTACTATAGTTGCTTATAAATTTAAATTCCTATCAGATACATTTTATAGTTAAGTAACCAATAATTTGTATTTATTTTTTATATTATGTTGATGTCATCATATACATAGTTTTGTGTTTAATCATTTTTTTTAATTCTTACTAGCTGTAAACAAACATTAAAAGTGAGGGAACATAACATCTTAGGTCCATATGTTGATGGTTTATCAACACTAGCTGTATCTTCATATGAGGTATGTTTCCTAAATATTTGTTTTGAATATGCTTTTGTAATAAAATATCAAAGTTGTATTATTGTAGATTTACTGATTTTTTTTATATGTATAAAATGTTACTGAACAGAAATTTGGAAAATGAAGTGCCTTTTTTTTGTTTTGATCTTAATAACATTTGCTTTCCATTTTCTTAGGAAATTAATAATCTAATGACAGAAGGCAATAAATCCAGAACTGTTGCTGCCACAAATATGAATAGTGAGTCCAGTAGGTCTCATGCTGTTTTTACTATTACCCTCACATGCACTGTAACTGATGAATACTCAGGTGTAAGTTAAACTCTAATGTAACATTTTTAAAATACATAATTGTTTCTGTTTTATGTTATATTTTACCTTCAGTTGTGTGTGTGTTAACATACAAATTCATAAAATCATTTGAAGCATATTTTAACAAAAGTGTTAAATAATGAAATATAGTTCAGAAAATTCCTAAGTAATATGGAAGAAACAAAGAATGTTTTTAAAATATTGTTTCAGAAATAATTTCTGAACTTTTCTTTGGATTTATTTTTTATTTTTTAAAAATTTGTGTTAATAGAAAGTTTGTTTTGAAAAAAAATTGAATGCAATGCTGTGAAATAAATATTGTAGATCTATTATTGAAATCAGAAGTGTATTATTTAGAAGTAATATTTTGCTTGAGACTCTTTGTTTTTAGTATGTAATAAATGTTCAGTATGTTCCATGGTTTTCATTTTTATAGTTAATGTTAGATTGTTTAATATTGTGATAAAACTTCAATGATTTATTTCCTAATACTGAGAATTTCTTTTAATTTTTAGCAAGTAAAGTATTTGGAAATATAATATGTTAATAATGTTTTCTATTTATAAATATGGTTAATATTTAAGTAATAATTTGATTGTAATGTAATAGTAAGATGGTATTCATTTTGTGAATTGTAGCAATGGTAGTTAAAAATCGAAATATTGATCACATCATTGTTTATTTAATGTTAACATAAAGAGATTTTACTTTGAGCATGCTTACTGCCCTAATGCCAAAATAAAAAAGAGTTAATTATTCATTTTCCACATTTAAATATACAAGCGAAAACAGAGGGTAATGTAATATAAAAAATATAATCACATGTTCAAGTGAAGGGAAATACAAGTTATATATTATTAGTAATTACATCAGCGTTTTAGGGAAAGTTTCAACCACTTAGTAAAGCACATATAAACTATTATATTTTTTACTGGGAATTGCAAATAAATCAGTCAAAAATTCAAAGTATAATCCTTTTAATGAGGAATCACTGATAAATATGTCAAAATATAGGTTTTAATCCTTTAATGCACATTTTGAAAGAGTTTATTTGGAATTATGACTTAGAGAAAAATATTTAAGATTAGAATTGGGTAAATGTGGAATAACAGAATATTAGGACCTGCCTGCAAAGTCAGGTTTGGGACCCCAAACTGGATCTTGCAAAGGATTGCAAAAACCATAACAGCAGGCTTTATATATATATATATATATATATATATATATATATATATATATATATATATATATTCTCTGTATTAAGTATAATGCAAAGTGTGGCAGATGAAATGCCAAATGAAAAACAAGATTTAAAAACATTGCTTCTTGGAGACACAAGTAATGTCCTCCTTTTTATAAAACCATTGACTAATGGGTAAAAAAATTCAAAGCATAGCAACAATGGATAAATGGTTTCCTTCAGCAATGTGAATTGTGATGAAGATGTTTCAAAGGATGACATAAGTGTATTTGATTTAATGTAAATTTTTGAGAATAAATATGTAAATAAATATGACTGTTGAATATGAAGAAAATGTAAAAGACAATTATCTGATAACAAGCCTCTTTTCTTTACCTTTAAAGGTTACAGGTGAAAAAGTTTCTAAAATGAGTCTTGTTGACTTGGCTGGAAGTGAAAGAGCAATAAAAACTGGAGCAGTTGGAGAAAGGCTGAAAGAAGGCTCTAACATTAATAAGTAAGATTTACATTGATAATGCTTTTTTTTTTTGGTAGAATGTATGGTATTGCTAATATTGTCTCAATATCAAGGGGAAATACAGAATTTAGATTTTTCACAACTATTGTATTCCATGTTAAATAAAATTTTTAAGCTTTCAATTCTGTTTTTAATATTTTTTTAAATTTAAAATATGATTAAGCTATCATTTCATATGTTTATGATGTACGCAAAAGGTATTCTTTCCTTTATTTTCATGATTTTATTTTAAAAACATTGCATTCAGGGGCATACAATGCCTTTCAGTGGGGATTGAATTTTTACTATAAAGCTTAAAGTCTTGGTGTATTCGTCTACATTTAAAAAAAAAAAACTTCCATGAAAGTAGTCTGCATATGCAATTAATTTCATTCATGAGTTACACATCATTTCTTTGTAAATACTCTTTGCTTGTTTGGTAACAAAAAGAATTTATTCTTATTTATATATTTTGTTCATTAAGTACCAGTAAAATACTCAAATTAATTTTAAAATTCGAATATTAGTTATGTATACAAAAAATTTACTGTTATAAGACAAATTATATGTATTTTGCAACTATATTACTTTTCTAGGTCTCTTACAACATTAGGATTGGTTATTTCCAAATTGGCAGACCAATCATGTGGAAAAACAAAGGACAAATTTGTAGCCTACAGGGATTCTGTGTTGACATGGCTATTAAAAGTAAAATTGTTTATTCTGCTGTTTAAAAATGTTCAAAACATGTGTATTATATTACAAAACTATGTACTTTAAATACTTATTTCTTTGAAAGGAATTTTGTATAGATATAATTGATGCATTTCTGTATTTTACTAAGCAGTTTTGGGGGAAACTTTGGTTATTTAATGACTTAAGTGTGAAAGTAAAATCCACACACGCACACAATGTGTTGCAGATGTTAAATATAGATGCTGGCAGAGTATAAATAATAAATTGTATTTTACTTAGTTTATTAGCTTGTTACCCTTAATTTCTCCAATTCGATCATTATTTTTCTCAAAATCCATTCTATAATTAAAATAATACCATTATAATAATTGTCAGATTTTTTTTAAAGAATAATAATTGTAGTCATTAAGGTGGAGGGTAATTTTTTTATGTGTGTTAATTTTTATTCAACTAGGTGGGGATGATAAATAAATCCTTTCAGAATTGTGAAAGCCTGGTGCACACACAATATGCTTTCATGTGTTTCATAATATCTATGACTACATTTCAAATGTTTTTGGCTAATGTTTGTTCATATAGTAGCTGTAATAGTGGCATTATTAGGATATTGAATCGCTGTGAAATTTTGTTTTAAATTGGGTGAAACTGTTATGAATTCCACAAAATATCTATTGAGATAAGGCTTTATCTTGTGAGAGTATTTCATTGTTTTTCACACGTCTGTGAAGTCCATTAAAGCATTAAAGAGAAGCATGGTTGGAGAAGACTGATGATGAGCAGAATGTTGGCAAATGTAAGGAGAGTTAAGCAGTTGTGAGATTGGTGTTTGTCTGTATGAATTGAATGTTCCTCGTAAAACTGTTCAAACCTTTGGAGAAGAATTTGGAGGAATGTAGGCTTTATGTTGGATTTGTCCTTCATCATCAAAGAGACAAACAGAAAAATAGTTAATGGAGTCATACAGCAACTTTGTTGATAAAATCTGATAACATACTATGTTTTTACTACATTTAATTGTTTTGAGAAACATAATCTGGTGTTTTACAATAAAATCTATGAACAAATTGCCAAACAAGCTGTGGAACAGTCCCTCATTGCCAAAACCAAAAAAGTTTTATTAAAAAAGACAGAAGGTTAAGAATTTTGATTACTTTCTTTGATGTACAGGGAATAATTCTCAAAGAATCTGTATTGGAAGGTCAAACAACAAAGGAAATTTTTGTGGTCAAGTTCTCTAGAGCCTCTTTGTACTATTTGTATAAGATGAATATAAACAATGTTATGCAAGTGATTTCTTTTACATAATGCATAGCCTAATAATACCCGTGTTTGAAACACTTGCTCATGCAACGTCAAGTTATCAAGGTTTTCCACCTTGCATGCTTTCTTAATCCTCTGTCACCGTATTTCTTCCTTCTTGTTTCCCACTGAAAAAAATATGGTCCAGCTTTTCCCTAAGAACCGTGGTTTTCCAGTTTTTCATTGTGTAATTTATCTGAAATTTATTAATCACAAAATGCATCTGTAAATTATTGTTTGGTTGAAAAGTTTTATTGGACATGTTAGGGTAACAAAAAGTATGTTAGAATCATGATTAAAATTTATTGAAAAAAATTCTGTTATAATTATTAACGTAATATATTAAAATTAATCTTGTAAACGACTATTATATTTGAGTATTCTAATTCGTCCTTATTTATAAATTAGTTCAGTATTTTAATGTGCCACAAAATGTTAGTGCTAAAAATTTTATAACTGTTTCACAGGATAATCTTGGTGGTAATAGTCGTACTGTGATGGTGGCTACTATAAGTCCTGCTGCTGATAATTATGATGAAACTCTGTCAACTTTGAGATATGCTGATAGAGCCAAAAGAATTGTTAACCATGCTGTTGTTAATGAAGATCCTAATGCAAGAATAATTAGAGATCTCAGGGATGAAGTTGAAATGCTTAAAGAACAGCTTAAGGGTACTGCGGTATGTGAAAAAATTTTAATTAACTTTTATTATTATGAACCTATATAATTCATATCCATATTTATATTACAAAATATATTTGTAACTTTTTTAGTATTTTGAAATCGTAAATGTTTGTTTAGTGTTACTTATCTACTTTTTTATCCTTTCAAAATGTATTGCTTGTAACAAAGTAAGTGTATTAATATAAGGTATCATTTGCTTACAAAATGTATCATTTGTATTCCTTTTGTATAATTGTATTTTAGTTCCTAAGTTCTTGTTAATTTTGGAAAAATTTAAATATCTGAAACACATTCAAAGTATTTTCAGATTTTCCTGATTTCTTTTAGCTTAACTTCCTCCCTTTCCCATCTTATTTATATCTGCAATAAAATATATTATTTTATGGGAAATTTGTGTTAATTTAATCAGAAAAATGGTTCTTTAAAATCAATGATAAACTGCAATAAAAAAAACTGCAGAAGAGCTTATCTGAATAAATTTCACATTCTATTTTATAAAATTCTGTAATTTATGTTTCCTATTTGTCATTAATGGATGAATTATCAACATTAATTTTTAAGATTTGAAGAAAGGGAGAAAATTTATATGTTCTTTATGCTGTTGGTATACTAGTTATACTTAAACCTATTTTTAATTAATGTTGTCAATGAATTAACTAGTGAAATTAACCATTACAGCAAGAAGATTTACAAGAGCGATTAAAGGAATCAGAAAAGCTCATGCAAGAAATTTCTCAAACTTGGGAAGAAAAACTGAGGAGAACAGAAAAAATCCATCAGGTATAAAACTTATTATAATCAAATCATGTATTTATTATTATTATTTTTTTATCATTGGCTAATTAACTTTTTATATTTATAGGAGCGTCAACAAGCTCTGGAACAGATGGGTATCTCAGTTCAAGCATCTGGCATTAAAGTAGAACAAGATAAATATTATTTGGTTAATCTAAATGCTGATCCATCTTTAAATGAATTACTTGTATATTATCTGAAAGTGAGTGCACTTTTTTGTCAAAGGAGAAAAAAAGTCTTGTATAATGACTAGTAATGATTTTATATGAATTGAAATTTTTATTAATAATTATTCTTTGTTTTTTTAAAAAAGGATAAAACAGTTGTTGGTTATCCTGGTGCATCATCTGATTTAGACATTCAGCTAAGTGGTTTGGGTATAATGCCTAAACATTGTATAATATTAATAGAGAATTCAGATTTGTTTTTGATTCCTGAAGATGGAGCAAGGTAAGCTTCTAATAATTCAAAAGTGTTATTTTGAGTATTTATTATGTATCTGTTTTGTAGACACACAATTTTTGTTGTATCATGGTTTTGTTACATCATGAGGTTTCTAAAGTATTTCCATGAAGTTTTAGTTATAATTTTAAAGTATATATTATATTCACCATCTTTAACTTGCCATACATAAAGTGAATTTTATTTCTTAAAAGTTTTTATTTTTCTTTAAATCAGTAAGTTTTCTATCAATGCCCTTTTTTAAGTTAGTTTATACGATATATTAATTATAGCCTGCAATAACTTGCATTATGATACCTTTTCTCATGCTGCAAAAAGAATGGATAGTCAATTTGCCTGCCATCAGGATAGATGAGTGCCACTTCCTCAAATTGAGTTTTGTAACTTCTTGATAGTGTTAGATATACTGACAATGACCTTTGTGCATTACTAGTTGGCATTTTTCATATTATCTCAGCTTTTATGAGAGAATTTCTCATGCAAGCTCTACAGTTTCAATTTTATGTTTAGTGGGGAGAGTTTTGTTGTGGGCGTTCAGATGTTTTAGCTTGTATTTAATGCTAATTAAATATTTTTAATTAGTGTTTAACTTCTATGTTTATCAGCTGTACATTATGATTTGTGACAAAATTGTACATTATTGTTAATAATGGTAATATATTTCCTTCTTTGAATCCTGTAATACATCAGGATAAGTATTATTTTTCATTTTATTCTAAGATCAATGATATCTTGCATTAGATGGCAAAGATATTTAAATCAGTGTAAGGTATTTGGATCAAGATACAAGAATGTCTTATACTCTAACTTTACCGTGAAAAACAATCTAAAAGGAGATTTTAAAATTGAAAATAATTCAAGTGCTATGGTAAAATGTTTTACAGAACCAGTCCTAGACACTGAAAGAAACGTAACAATGGACAATTATTTTACACAGTTCCACTACCTGTGGAACTTTAAAAATTTAAAACAATTATAGTAATAACTATATGAAAAATAAGAAGGAAGTGGCTCCAAATTTTATGTATGTAAAAAACTGAACTGTGCAGTTATTTATGTGTTCTCTAAAAAAAAGGTGTGTTGATCTCTAACAAACTAACAAAAAAACTTGTTTTGATCATTTCAACTCTCCATAATGATGAGAAAATCAATATAACCATTAGTAATGCTACCAGATCCAAGGTTATAACTTTTTATAATCTTACTTACTAAGGCTGTACAAATACAGCTCAGGAAATGAAAGCCACTTATTCTGTGTCTAATATAAATTGTCTATGGTCTTTGACAATTTTTTTTCTCTATTATATATTGGGGGCAAAAATTATATTCAAGATGAAAAAAAAAATAATAAGTGATAGAAGAATTAAAATTATTCCTGAACAAAATGGCTTTAAATGTAATCAAATTGTTGTTTATGTGTCAGATCTCAGATTCAAGCCATTCCAATAAAAGAGAAAGAAAAATTGAAACTCCTTGTTTAAGTACAAAACCATTGTGTCAGATGAAATAAAACCTGGATTTTATTACTGTCCATGAAGAGAGTGTGTGTGTGTGTGAAGAAATGCTGTATAAAGCATAGCAAGCCTATCTGTCCTAATCAAACCATACATATTTGTAATTTCTATGCTAATTTAGATGAATGATCAAAAATGGATTTTTTGTAATTTGTTAGCTTCAATATATTTTAATAAAGTTTTTTAATTATGTTTAGCTGTAATTTTAAGTTAATATATATACATAATTGTTAATCAGTTTATTTGGAAACTACATTTTCTGTTATACAATTAATGTACAAACTTAAAAAATCTAATAAGTATATAGTAAGGAAATCTAATATGTATATATTATGAGTGCTAAAGAAACTCTCATGCATGAGTTCTCCTATTACAAAACCAAGTGCAAGTTCTTGCAGAATAAGGATGAATTTGTTCTATCAAAATCAAATATTTCATTTTTTTTCTTTAAATTTATGCCACAATTTTTTGCAGATTCTAATGAATTATTTTCATTAAGATGCTCCTTCTTCACTCAATTTTAAATATTTTTTTAGAACTTGTGTTAATGGTTCAGTTGTAACGAAGAGAATTCAGTTGCATCATGGAGACCGAATCTTGTGGGGAAACAATCACTTCTTCAGAGTTAATTGCCCTAAAACCAGTAGTAAGTATTATCTGTTGCATGAGAGTTTTTAAGAACTATTAAATTTCATACTACATATTTTATTTTTTGTATAGAATGATTTAGATTTCCTAATATTGTATCCATAATAATGAAGCATAGAAGTAGATGTGTAATATTGTGTGGAAATTTTTTTCTAATGTGTCTGTACATTTAATCAGAAACAGAATAATAATATATAATTCAGCATTTTAACAATAGGTGTTATAAAGTTTCCAAAATAAATTTTAGATTAAATCATCTTACTGGATGTTATAGTATATATTATGAACTGTTTTTAGTTGAAATTGAATAGGAAAATGAAAATATACACATATATATGCTCCAAGTTCAAAGGATTTCTTTTTGAAACTAAATTAAATATATTAAACTATTTTTATGTAAAGCTTCTAATTTATTTTATTTTTGGTATGTTGTTGTCATTCATATAAATATTGAAATGTCAATTATTCTACATTTGAAACATATAAGATATTTAAAGTATATTTTCATTTAAATGTGGCGATTACATATAAAAGCATTGTAAATAAATCTCGCATGATAGAATTTTATTTCATTACGTTATATTTTGTGTTTGTTTATATTATGTCGGAAAGGAATATGATAAGAAATAGGTTAAATAATGTTTTGAAAAATTTGATTAAAATAAAGAGTTTACATAATGTAAAATAATGCTGTAGCAAGGAATTTTAAGTGTTTAATGGTTGTCATTTCTTTTTAAAAAATGACTTTCATTAGTAGATATATTTGATTTTATTTTTAATGGAGATCTTTCTAAATAAGAACTACTTTCATTGCTTATCTTTGAACAATTATTTTTAGACAATATTTGGTATTCAGTCTATATCTAGATGAATTTCATAGAATAGTGTAATAATGCTTTATGCCATCTAGTTTGAAGAACTTCAAAAAATATTCTCTAATTCATTTTACTCTCATTTTTTTTTTTTCTTTTTTTTTAGATTGCAATAGTCCAGAGATTCCAGAACGTCCTTTGGATTATGACTTTGCTAGAGAAGAATTAATGATGAATGAGCTTAGCAATGATCCAATTCAATCTGCTATGGCAGCTTTAGAGAAGCAACATGAAGAAGATAAACAAAGTTAGTGGATTTTTATAAATTTATTTTTATATGTTCTATCAATTATGAAAAATTTAATTAAAAAGAATTTTTCCCGCATAGTTGCTTTGGATAAACAGAGACAGATGTATGAAAGGCAGCTGCAAATTCTTCGAAATCAAATGTCCCCTGGGACTCCGTACAGTCCTTATCCTCCTTTTGATTTACTGGGTTTAGGAAAGTATACACCTGCTGGTACACCTACTAGTAATGTTCAGTCAAGAATGGAACGATGGGCTCAAGACAGGTACATGATTTAAACATTATTTGATTACATATATAATATCTGTTTGTATATGTTTGCACATTTCCCTTGTTTTATTTACTGATTTGCTAAATTAAATCAAGTGAAAAAAGCATTTTATCTTTTTTAAGAGCTATTATGATAAAAACTTCTAATGAAATTTTCAGCAGTAATTTATATTTTTTATAATAAAGAGAAAAACTATTCTTATATACAAAGACCTTCAAAAGTTTAGATGCAACCAGTTGTGTATGTGTGTCTAATTTGAAAACAAACATAAAAAAATTAAAATAGTATTATTGAATGAATTTTATTATTATTTTAGCAGCAAATATGATTTACAAATAAATAATTGCTTTTTTTCCTGTTTAATTTTTAAAAACTCAGACTTTTTGTGAAAAAATTAAATAAATGGATTTTAATAATGAATGTGTCTGCTTCTATTTATAATACATAAGAAGCATCGACTGTCTTTATTATGAGTTAAATATTGTTTCTCATTGTGGAGTAAGAAGTAATACTCATACATAGATAACCCTTGATTCATTAAACAACCTAAGAAAATGACTTAAGGCAACCATTGTGTGCCAGATTGGTCTAAAAGGTGCTCTGTTAGATTAAAATCCTGAAATTGAGCTGGCCATTCTATTCATTCCAAACATTGATCCTTACAGTATTCATCAATGAGCTTAGCTTAATAAGGTTATTCATTATCATCCTTTAGAAATAATTAATGACCAATAGTATTAATATTGAATTTTTGATTGTGGAAACAAGGAGGACTTAACCATAGTAGCAGATACAATCATCCCATTTACATCACTATAATATGAAATAAGCTGAGGCAAAATAGTATTCCTTTTCCTTTGGGCTAAAAAAACTAAGTGATATTGTACAGGATTTGAAATCCATTATCCACAGTGAAATACGTTTGGATACTGAATTTTTTTTATTCAAATTGATTCCATCTTTAGAGACTTACTCTATAAATCATATAAAAGATGATATTGCCAGATATTTTAATAATCCCATTCTATCCATTCAATTTGCTTCCATCTTAGTGAATCAGATATTTTATTACATCTCCTTGTAAAAGGCAACAAAATTTAATTATGAACAATTGAAGATTAATAAATATAAAAATTTCCATACAAATTATAATAGCAGAATATTCAGTTTTCCGTAACTGTTTTACATGTGTCTATTTCTTAAAAACAAATGATGGGTATAATTGTTTCTTAAAGTTTTAATGAAGTTATTTATGATTATACATATAATTCGTATTTTTATCTTTATTTCCATTTTTAATTGTAAAATTCAAGACTAATTGTACCTTTACTTTTGGAGTCCAATATGCTGTATTGCATTATTTAATATTGTAAATTGAAATGTATATATTTATAGAAGTTAGATATGTGAACTATGTTTCATCAAATTATTTTTTTAAACTATAAGCATATGACTTAATTCTAAAAAGTGTATATGTTTAATTTATTTAAGTTTTGAAAGGAATTTTTAAAAATAAATGCATAATTTTCTTTTATTATAAGGGATGAATTGTTTAAAAAGAGCTTGGCAAAACTGAGAGAAGATATAGTTAGAGCTAATGGCTTAGTTAGAGAAGCGAACTTTCTGGCTGAAGAGATGGGCAAGGAGACTGAGTTCAAAGTGACTCTTCAGATCCCTGCTGCAAATCTTAGCCCTAATAGAAAGGTATATAATTTTATAGCAATCATCAGAAACTTAGTTGTTGAACATATAAAACTGTATGAATAAAAGGAATCCATAATAATTTTTTGCAATTTCAAAGTAAAGTCAATTATCAGTTTTAATCATGTCAGCTTTGGAATCATATGTTGATTAATTTTGAATATTTTTATATGAAAGTTGTGTAATAAATATATGATTATTTCAGAAAGGAGCTTTTGTTAGTGAACCTGCTGTTCTTGTGAAACGACGTAACAAGAATGGACAAGTTTGGTCCATGGAGAAATTGGAAAATAAACTCATAGATATGAGAGAAATGTACCAAGAACGAAAAGAAAAGGGATTGGATATGAAAGTATGTATATAGCTGGCTTCAATTTAAAAATTGTCTTATTAAATTATTCATAAAAAAGTATTCTTTATCAAGTATTTTTATAAAAGACATTGTAAATGACAAATTATAAAATTTATTTTTTATAGATTAATATTACAATGTCTGCTATGTTGCGTACCGAACACAAAGTTATTTCATTAAATATAATTAGAAATTAAGATTTTTTAAAAAAAACTCTTTTTATGAAGACATTGACAGCTACATTAATTTTTAATTTGACAAAAAAAAATTCTTCCATTTTAGTTAAGTATGAGATGCAAATGAATAAAATGTGCTAATATTTCAAAATGCTGTTTATTTAAAAATATATCTAAACTAGCCGTTACCCACCCGCTTCACTGGGTATTTCACGATGTTGCATATATGTATACTGTTTACATATATATTAATTATTGATATCTAGCATTAAGAATTCGATTGTATTGAAAAATATATTTATAGCTGTTACACTCTCACCACTTGATATAAAAAGAACATAAATTATAATATCTAATTTCTATTTATGTCTAAAATCAAAGTAGAAAGACTTTTTTTGCTCACTTAACCTAATAATCAAGTGGATTTCGACCAAAGCAACTTTCAGTGGATCTCTACTCCATAAAATAAACATGCGTGCTGAATTTCAAGTCTAAATCTAACAGAGCAAAAACGGAATTTTTATCATCAATACCTCGTTGACAGCATTCTTAGCGGATTCCAATTCAACAAAAGACACATGCAAACCAAATTTTATTATTATAGTCTTAGCAGTTCAAAAACGGGAATTTTGTCTATCAAAACGCCCCAATAACTTTCCCCGCTTCCCCCTGGAGTTGATTTCCGTAAAATCCATTCTTAGTGGAACTCTATTCAACTAAAGAAAGGTGCTCAACAAATTTCAAGTAAGTGAGTTAAATTCAAAAACAGGAATTTTTCTATAACATGCCTTAATCCCTCACAAACCCACTCCTTTGGGGGTCCGTTTTCGCAAAAATCTTTGTAAAAGGAACTCACTCTATTCCATGAACGGAACATACCTTCTAATTTTCAAGCAGGTGGTTCTATTAGTTGAAACGCGGAAATATTTATCTATTATATATATATATATACGCCCCTTAATCCCCCTCAGTGACCCTTGGGGATCAATTTCCCCCAAAACTATTTTGTAGCGGATCTCTACACCATGAAAGGAATTCGCTTACCAAATTTTAAGACTGTACATCTAATAGTTTAAAAATGGAAATAATTATCTATAACGCCCCTTAAGTCCCCGCAACCCCACTTAGGAAACGATTGACACAAAACCCATCTTATGACAGATCACTACTCAGTGAATGGAATCTACTAACTCAATTTCAAGATTTTACGCCTAATAGTTTAAAAGAGGAGTTAATTGCCTATAACGCCCCTTAATTCTCCACAACGCCACTTGGGGTCGATTTTCACAAAACCCATTCTGTAGGGGATCTGTACTTTATGAAAGGGATCCGCTTATCAAATTTCAAGACTGTACGTCTAATAGTTTAGAAATGGAAATAATTATGTATAACTCCCCTTAAGCCCTCGCAACGCCACTTAGGAAACGATTTTCACAAAACCCATCTTATAGCGGATCTCTACTCAATGAATGGAATCAGCTTACGAAATTTCGAGATTTTACGTGTAATAGTTTAAAAAAGGAGTTAATTGCCTATAACGCCCCTTAATTCTCCACAACGCCACTTGGGGTCGATTTTCACAAAACCTATTTTGTAGGGGATCTGTACTTTATGAAAGGAATCCGCTTATCAAATTTCAAGACTGTACGTCTAATAGTTAAAAAACCCCTTAAGCGCCCTCAACGCCCCTTGGAGGTCGATTTTTGTAAAAATCATTATGTAGGGAATCTCTACTTTATGAAAAAAATCTGTGTACCAAGTTTCACGACTTTACATCTAATAGTTTAGTAAAGGAAATAATTATCTATAACGCCCCTTAAACCCCCGTAACGCCCCTTGGGGTTCGAACTTTGCAAAATCCGTTCTTAGCTGACGTCTACACTATGAAGGGAACCTACCTACCAAATTTTAAGTTTGTAGGTTTAATAGTTCCGGAGATATTGTGATTAGTCAGTCAGTGAGTCAGTCAGTGAGTGAGTGAGTGAGTGAGTCGCTTTTCTCCTTTATATATATAGATTTAGTTTAATTGTGGAAACAAGACAACACAATTTAAAATTGTATATGTATGGTTTTATAATAATATTAAATTGTATTGATCTACAAAAGGGCTCTTATATTATGAGTTAATCTATTTCCCTTTTTGTGGTTTTTATGTTTCTCTGAAGTAAATTTTTATCAATATAGCCAGTTTTATAAATTCCATTTCTATTCGTAATTAAAAGCTATATTCCAATCTGTGAATTAGTTTTATAAATATATTTTATTTATTTTGGACTGTAATATTTTAATATTACAGTTATATTAAATATTTTAATATGCATCAGTTATACTTTATTATAATTATATTAATTTGAAGTGGCCACTAAAAAATTTTCATTTTTATCTAATATATATTTTATTTGATTTATATTAGGAAATCAGAATTATTTTAAAAAAGTATTAAAAAAACTAAAATTTGTGTATGTGTGTTTATATGTAATGTAAAAAAAAATCTATAAGTTATTCCTCTGATAATTTTCAGGAAGGATTACCTCCCAAAGCAATGGATCCTTTCTATGAATCCCAGGAAAATCACAACCTCATTGGAGTAGCTAATGTATTTTTAGATTTCCTGTTTCATGATGTAAAATTAGATTATCAGGTTCCTATTATTAGTCAACAAGGAGAGGTAAGAAGTCATTATATAAAGTAGAAATTAGTGATATGTAAAGATGTGAAATATATAATTGGAAGTAATCAAAAACAAAAAAATTTATCTGCAATAATATGTGAAATTTTAAAATCTATGCATTCTGAAATATTTCTAATTATTTGATGCTGAAGCAGCTCATAAAAATAATTTTTTTTGTTATATGAGGGATTTTTTTTTGAAAATAAGTTACTGATACTGATTTATAAAATACCAATATGCTGATTTCTCAGCTATTTCCTTAATTTTTGCGCATCAGTGTCATTAAAATGGAGTTAGCAGTGCAGACAGCATTTTTGTGTAGTGAAATGTATGAACTAAATGCATAACTAAGTAAATTTCTTAATAATGATAAAAATGTATGTATACAACTAATAGGTATCAAAATTTAGGCATACATTTATAATAGGTTTTAACATATGTGGTAGAAACCCCCTCAGTATACAGGGTGCTGCTTTTATAAACATGCTTTGTTTACACCAGAGATCTTGTGTACGTGACCGAGTGCAGACACACTCCATATTCCATTAAACTTATTATTTAATCTTACACTTGTCTTTGATGATTTATTGAATTTAATCGAGTCTAATGATTGTGATGATATGAGCGTTGATTGATATAAAAGCATTCTACCACTGATTAACTGAACCACTGATGATCGTAACAATATGTATTATGTATCTGTGTGATGGAAACATGAAAGCTTTAACTTTACATTCTTACTGTTTTCCTATAATAAATTATTAAAACTTGTACTCAAAAATCCTTCATTATTTATCATATAAATCATTTGCATAATTTGTTATCAATAATGTTATATTAAAACTATTTTAGGTTGCTGGACGACTGCATGTAGAAATTTGTCGTGTAGATGGTAGTTTTTTGGACAACTTAGATAACAGTGAATGTGAAGGTGATAGAAACTCTGAAATGAAAGATAGTGCTCAAGATGTTAGTGATATTAATACAGGACGTCAGTTAACAATTCGGGTAAAAGTTTATTTTAATACAAATTGCCTGATATTTATCGTTCTATTTGAAGTTTATTAATTTCTTTTATATTATATTCAGTTCTAAAAAATAGTTATTTGTTTCAAATTTTACAGAAATGTTACTTTCATAATCAAACTATTAATTATTTTGGTTTTTTATAATGTTCAGAATAGAATTTCACAATTTTTAATATTTTATTTTCAGTTGTCCATTAAATCAGCTACTGGCTTGCCACCGTCATTGTCCAACTTTGTATTTTGCCAGTATGTATTTTGGGGGCATCCAGATCCAGCTGTTGTTCCGCCCATTGTTAATCCTGAATATCCTGCTTCTCGCAAGGGAAAAGATTGCATGACTTTTAAGTTTGAACATGAACAGGCAAGTTAAATCAGTTTTTATGAAAGTACTTGAGTAATTAAAATATATGTTAGCCTCATTCTAAGAATATAACTGTAACTTTACCTTTTCTTTCTACATTGTCGCTAATTGATGAAAAACTACATCTTATGCTTTTTGCCCATGATAAAATTTTTATTTTTTTAGACACAGAATGCTGTAATGAATTTTTTACTGAAAAATAAACACTGAATTGAAAGTTTTTAAAAATATTTCCTTTTCTTTCAGGAATTTATAGTCAATGTGACAGAAGAATTTGTTGAGTACTGTACTGAGGGTGCCTTATCTATTGAAGTATGGGGACACCGTAGTGCTGGATTCAGCAGCTCAAAACCTGGGTGGGATGTTGATGTTCAGTTAATGCGTTCACGATCTTTAGCTGATAGGTTAGTTATTTTTGTCCTTTTATTTCCTTGTGTGTGTAATGTATCTATTATATTGAAGTAGTTATTTAAAATAACTCTTTTTTGTTTATTCTAATCCATTTTCAAATATGCTGTTTTGTGGTAAATGAATTGAATTATCTTGCCAAGTTTTTTATTATTAGTTATGTGTGCTCTGACAATTTCAAAAATGTAAATTATGTATCATTATGTATTACTTTTTAATGATAATATTTATGTCATTTTTATTATATTATGTTATTTGTAATGTAATTCATGTAATTTCTATTTGATTCCTGTTCTTGAAATGTATGTAATTTTTATTTTATTAAAAATTTCAATGTTAAACCTATGAATTTGTGTGTGTGTTTACATTTATAATAAAATTTTGTAGATGGTCAGAATTGATAAGAAAAATTGAATTATGGGTTGAAATACAAGAATTGAATGACTTAGGAGAGTATGCAGCTGTAGAGGTCATTCCACGACCTGATATTGCCACAGGTGGTGTCTATCAGTTACGCCAGGTAAAAATATTAAAAATTGTATACTTATCTCTTATTTTTTATCTATAGTTTTATTTTTGATCTAAAGCTTATAAATATAATGTTTGTAGTTTTCTCAATGTTATCTTAAATTTTATTTATTCTTTTATATTAATTTATTTAAAATCTTATGAAATAATTTCAGGGACAGCAAAGAAGAGTAGTGGTTAGAGTGAAACCTGTCCATAATTCAGGTACTTTACCTATAATTTGTGAAGCAATAACTAGTGTTTCAATTGGAGGTATATGTTCACGATCTAAACTCCAAAAGCCACTAGATTCATACCAAGAAGAAGATTTGACTCTTTTGCGTGAAAAGTGGTCTGAAGCTTTAATGAAAAGAAGAGAATACTTGGACAGCCAGATTCAAAAAATAATTAACAAAAAGGGTATGCTAATTCTGTTTTTGTTGTATGATAAAATAGCTCTGTTAGAATGTGAGAAAAATCAATAAGTGGAACTATTTTTTTTTGTATTAAGACCAGACTGTTAATTCCTTAAAGTGGTTAATTATATAACAAAATCTTTATGAAGTCTCTTTTGCAATATAAAAATAACTACTTTATCCTATAATTAATTTGATCTAAATGGACATATTTGCTTGTTAAATGTATATTGAGAATTTTTGTTTTTAAATTTGAAATATTTTTAAAAATTGTGTTTACTAAGAATAAGAATTGTCATTGTATACTTGGGTTTATTTAAGAATTAAGTGTATTTTATTATACAATTTACAGATAAGACAGATCAAGATGTTGAAAGAGAACAGAGTCTAATAGATCAATGGGTATGTTTAACTGAGGAGAGAAACACTGTTCTTGTTCCTGCACCAAAATCTGGAATTCCTGGTGCTCCTGCTGACTGGTTTGTATATTTTTAAATATCAGAAACTATGAGCATGTGGTGAATGTTATATTGTAGCTGTAATAATCTTTGAAATTTGTTTGAGATTATAATTTATTTAGGTATTTACTATTAATATCTAAATAGTTGTTAAAAATTACTTTAAGTGTTTTATTACCAAGAAATACTGAAAGTTGTTTCTTTTCATTGTAACATACGTCTTTATTTAGTATGCTAAAATTTTTATTTGCAAATATTAAACATTTACTGTATTTATCTTGCTAATTTAAATGATAATTATTTGAAGAATTTATCTACCTATCATGACTATTATGAATGTTATTTTAGTGTTTTAGACTTATTAAATCATAATCACTTTATTTTTAAGTCTCTTTATCTCTTACATATTTAAAGTATATATTCAATGCTTTACCAATGAAATACTTAATGTGCGCTTGTACATTTCTTATAGGGATCCCCCTGTTGGAATGGAGAAGCATATTCCAGTTATTTTTCTAGATTTAAATGGTTAGTAATAATTGTTTTCATCCATTTAAAATCAAATTGACTTTATTTGGTTTCTTAATCTTAAATTATTCTTATTTCTTTTAACAGCGGATGATATGAGTGTTCCCATAAAAGGAGATGCAGAGATTCGCATTGCTGGAGCCAATTCCATCCTGCCAAAGGAACATGGAAGCCAATCTTTCAACCTTCCAATTGTTAAGTACTGTGAGAAAGAGGTACATAGGATAAACATTGCTTTCAAATAAAAATAATTTTTATAAATGAATGTTTCAATGTCAATACAACCATTTATATTTTTAGAACAAAATTTCTATCACATTCTCTCTTTTCCTGTAAAAAATTATGAATTTAAAAATTTGTGAAAATGGTAGAGCATTATTGGGAGGGGGGGGGGGAGAATTTGTATTGGAAATATTCTTTTAAAAGATAATCAGTATTTTTTCTAAATTACTCAAATTTTTTATCAATATTGCAGTTTTTGAAACTTTCAGGAAGTTGAAGACTAAAATAAAATAGTTAGGAAAAAATTGACTTTTTTTTTAGTTTCTGTTTTAGTATCGTATGCAATATTTGACTTAAATGATAAAAAATTAATTTTGATCACTATATTAATAGTTGTTTCAGGAGAAAATTTGGAAATATTTTTTTCCTTTTATTATTTTAAGTTCACTTAAATAAATAAAAAAAATTCTTTGTTATTAAATAATTGATAATATGCTGGAGATAAAAAATTGCCATTTTAAAAAACTACTTTTTATTATTTGTCTTGTGTACAATATTTTCTTATTCTTCACCATAGAAATTCTTAGTATTACAAAGTATTTAAATTGTTTTATAGAAATAATACTATATATATATAATTTAATATTCCCAAACAGGTCTGTGCAACTGCAGCTTGGGACTCCTCTATTCATGATTCCATTCATTTAAACCGAGCCACATCACCAAATGATCGTATCTATTTAATACTGAAAGCATCTGTCCGTCTCAGTCATCCGGCCACAATGGATGTTATGTTGCGAAAACGCCTTGCCATTAATGTCTATAAAAAACAGTCCATAGCTGATAAAATTAAGAAAAAGATTGTCCGTCAAGTAAGTATCTGTCAAGTATTTTTTCTATTTGTGTAATTTGATATATTAAAATGGAAATTTATGTATATTTTATTCAGATGTAGTAAAATATAAAGGTATTAATAATTCTATGTTTTAAAGAATTATAAATAGCTTGCTTTTTTTCTCTCATGAATTAAAAATAAACTTCTAATAAATCTATATGAAGTTTTCTGTGAAGGAAAAAAAGTGCTATTTATATTGTTTCATGCAAAGAAAAGTATTTAAGTAATTTATTAAGGAGAAAATAACATTAAAAGAATAAAAATACTTTTATTCCCTGTCATGTTATTAATATCTGTATTTTTATAAATAAAAAAACATTTTATAATTTTAGAAAATAATCTGAAGGGAATTGTATATAATCAAATGGGTAGAAATTACTTTGAATTAATATGAAAAGTATACAAATTTGAATCTTCAGGTTATATATATATATATATATATATATATATATATATATATATATATATATATATATATTATTTTTTTGTCTTGGATTTTTGTCAAGTGCACTTCACACTTGAAAAAGTTGCTGTAAAAAAGAAAAGTCTTTTTGAATTCTTTGACAAGAATTATGTCAGATATTTTTAAAATATTAAGTACCAAAAAACAACTTTTTTTTTAATACAACCAAAGATTTTTCTTGGTATTTATTAAAATATTGATTACCAATTACTTTTTAAAGTTTTCATATTTAATTTACTCTAATCAAGAAATGTAAAACTTTGTCTGATATAAAATAATTCTATATTTAACAATATATTGCCATAGTTTTAAAGTTCTGGGATATCTCTTTTCTTGCTGAATTGTTAGAATAAAAATTATAAGGAAATAAGTAATCAGTGAGCAAAAAGTAGTTAGATAATAATTTTTGGAAACGAAGAAAATATAGCGATGCATAAAGTAGAACTTTTCCATTTTATATAAAAAATTAAACCTTCTTAAACAATTCTTGTTTGAGAAAGAAATGATTGAGCAATAAGATTATTATTTGGGGCAATATTGTTACTAAATTACAAATGTAACTACAGTTAAAATTCTTGGGAATATCCCATTTTCTCTGTTACAAAATACTTATGTGTAGAATATTACTTGATAAATGATTTTCCTCATGTTTGTATCATTATGTATACTCCATTTAGTAATATTTGTGAAGCTTAGAAATGTTTTGTTCAAATAATTCATAAGTATTTATCTAGTGTAATAAATTATTATAGATGACTTTTTGTAAAATTTTTGCCATTTTGAACTTCAGTAATAATAATGAATATTTAAATAAATCCTAAGATATCTATCAGCATATTGTATACTTTTTTCCACTTTAGCATGTTGTAAACAATAATTGCCTTGTCTTTCAATTCTTGAAAGAAAATTTTTGTGGGGAAGAAATTGTTGAGTTAGATAGTGCAGCTTCCTAAGTGATTTATTGTGTCATGAAACATTAATTAAAATTTTTTTTATTTTATTTATGACATGACTACATACGATGTATTGTTCACCACCTTAATGGCCTTTACTGTAATAATAACTTATTTTTAAAAATTTTATTAATGAAAGATGTTTTAAGACCCAAAAATAATTAGAATTAATTTTATTTATGCTGAATAACAAATAAATTTGGATAAAAATATTTCTTATGGCATGGCATATTTCATAATTTAGTATTAACCCAGTAGTCTAGTATTTTCAGTAGTCTTAGTTATATGTTGTAATTTTTCAGTCTTGCATATTTTATTAAAAATCTTTCCATATAAAATAAAAGCATTTAAAATGTATAATTTCTAACATGTTTTAGCATATTAAACGTTTTTTTAAATGTCTTCTTGGTGCTTTTCTGAAATTTAATCAATTTAATATGTGCTCTATTCTTGTTTTTTAGAAAAACCTAAACTCTGCTTTAATACAAACCTGCTTCTTAATAAATATTTTGGTTGGATCCTTTGTCACCACATTTTTGTAGCATGTAGAGCAATTCATCTCTTACCTCATTGTTTGTTTGTCATTTTTTAGTGTCTGTGGGGGCACCTGTATATTCAGGGTCAAATTGACTACTACCTAGTAAGTGCTTCTCCTTAGTAACGCCTGTAGTGCTATCTTTTGGAAATTGGGTTTCTTCAAATGCTATTTCTCCCTTTTTCATTTAAATGTGGTTTTCTTTGCGGACAAGAACAATAAAATGTGCTTCAAAACTAACCCAGCCCATTTTTTCCATGCATTACTAATCCTTATTTTCTGCTTTGTGTTTCAGAGGTCTTGTAATAAAAAATGTGTATATTTGCTTATATCATGTTTAATATCTTTTATATTGCCTCAATATAAGTAGCCACACAAGAGTAAGAAGGTTGAATTTTGTAGATGAACTATTTTTATTTAATTTTTTGTGATCATGATATTATGATATTTGGCTACTACTTTTAACTAAGCTACATGTGATTTTTTTCTTTAAAATCTAATGACACAGATAAAAACGAGGAAGAATTGAAAACTCACAAAAAAAATCTGCATTTAAATAATATAGATATTTTTAATGACTAAAAGTGGCATTATTGTTAAAATTTTGTACTCAAATATGTAATATAAAATATTTTATTGAAATAATATGGTATATGTGAGGTTCCAAATTTTTGTTTGCTTTAATAATTGGTTTTATTATTTTCTGTACTTATTTATTTCAGGATACCCTCCTTGCAACTGGTGTTACTTATGAAGTAGTTTCCAATATACCAAAGGTATAATAATATTTTTTAATTAATTACCTCTTCAAATTCCCTCTTTTCTTGAATCCATACCAAGTTTCTGTTGCATAATAATGTCATCAGTTCTTTGCTCAGAGATCATAAAATAATTTTTACTTAATAAATCTATAAACTATTTAGAATTCTTTGGCATCTTATTGTTGACTACCATTCAACTAAAATATTTTTTCAAAATTGTAACTCTAAGAATTGATAAGTAAAAACAAAATTTTGGTTTTTATGAAAAGAAGATTGAAATGCATTTTTTCACCAAGGCACTCAGTTGTGTTAACTTTTTCTCTTACAAAACTTTTTATTAAAAAAATAATTCTTTGAGAACTTATCTTATTATTGGATTCTTATTTCCCTCTTTCCCCCTCTTTTGTATAATGTTTGCAGTTTTATTAAATTAAAATATATAATAATATAGCTATAGTAAGAACTCATATTTTTATCTGATTGATTATATATAAATTTAGATTTATTTAAAACAGTTTTATATCTTTAATTGATTTTACATTAATGTAAATTCTATTATATTAGCATATTTTCTTCATAGTCACTTTAAGTTGTTTTCTAATTTTCTTGCAATTAAGATGTGTCAAACTTCTATTATAACATAATTAATATTTAAATTTCATTAAATTTTTTCTTAAACTGCCATTTTGAAAAATATTGTTTAAGAAGATACTGTGCAAATATAAATATATATACAGTCAGGTATCGTTTTATGCGGTAGATACGTTCTACTGAAAAACGCATATAAAAAAATCGCATTAAAAAAGACATTACTTGAATGGAAAAAGTAGGGATACGTTCCTTAGTTTTCTAAAATCGCATAAAACCAAAACAACTAGTTAAAATTAACTTAAAACCACATAAAAAAATTGCGGAAATGAAAAAAAATAGGCTGATGATAAATTACTTCGAATGTCTGAAAGAAATTCATACAAAAGCTAAAAAATAAAAACTTGTATTCCAACCTTAATTCATTTTATTTTATGGAAAAGTAATACACATAGTTTTACATTTTTAATCATTATCGCTATCTGATGATGGTTTGCACCATTTGCGAATGGTTCCAAATCACCTTCATCATCAGAAGAGACTGTCTCTGTAATAGATATTTGCGGTAAAGGCCACGGATTTTCACAAACTTCATTCTCGTTCTGTGTAGCTCTTCCTTTTCTGACAATGTAATCAGTAATTAAACTTTGCGATGAGTATTCTTTTATTTTTTTATATAGTTCACGATATCCAGACATGTAGTTCTGCTGCTCACATTGTAATTTAGAGTCTCGTTCAGAATTGGGGTCATTAATAAGAAAATGATTTTCTAATTTACTGTAAAGTTGAAGACCTTCTTGAATTAATTTTCCAGTGAGGGGAGTTGATTTTTCTTCCTCATCATTATCACCTTCTAGACCTACGACGCTGTCTACAGTTAGATCTAAAGTTAAATCAATAATATCATTGTCACTTAATGCATCATCCACAAGCAATTCATCTATATCATCGTGGCTGAAGGTATTAAAACCATCTCCAATTTCATGTGCCAAATTAATTATTTCATCTGATAGTGTCGATGTTTGAGTGGTTGTATTGTCTGTCACACATGCTGGCTAAATCTTTTTCCAACAGGCATTTAAAGTTCTAGGTCTTATTTGAGCAGAAGCAGATGCAACATGAATTAAACAATCAAAAATAGAAAATTGATTCCACACATCTTTTACTGTTAAGGACTCATTTTCTAGTTTATTCAAGATGAATTTGTACGTTGTCTTAATATAATATTTTTTAAAAGTTGCAATTATGCCTTGATCTAATGGCTGAATAAGGCTTGTTGTATTGGGCGGAAGAAATACTAGTTTAACATTTGGATGTTCTAATTGTGGATGACTTGCTGCATTGTCAACAATTAATAAAACTTAAAATCGAGAGATTTTTTCTTCATATAGGCTTCCACTTCTAGTACGAAACAATTATTGAACCATTCTGTAAAAATAGCTGTTGTCATCCAGGCTTTCGGGTTAGCCATCCAATGCACGGGCAGTTATTTTAAATCTTTACCTTGAAGGGCGGGTGGTCTACGAGATTTATTTATTAAGAGAGGTTTCAGCATCCGATCTCCTGATGCATTGCTACAAAGTAATAAGGTGACTCGATCTTTACTTGCTTTATGTCCACTTGCAGTTTTTTCATCCTTTGCGATACGGTTAAGCAATTTTTTCCAATAAAGTCCTGTTTCATCAGCGTTGAATACTTGATCGGCAGAATAGTCCCCATCTTCAATAATTTTCGCTAGCTCCTCTGGAAATATTTTTGCTGCTCCTTCATCTGCTGTCGCACTCTCCCCTGTTATCTTAATATTATGAAGTGCATTTCTTTTTAAGAACCTGGTTAGCCATCCTTTGCTAGCTGAAAATTTTTTTCCAGCTTGGGAAGTGCATGGTTCTGACTGTTTCATTGACTTACAAAACTGAAGAGCTTTTTCTTGGATTACATAACCCCTTACAGGAATCCTTTCTTTGAACTTGTTCCTCAATCCAAATTGCGATGGCTCTTTCCGTTCTTTCTAATAATACATCCCTTGTGTACGATGCAAATTTGGTGCTTAATTTTGTACTAGAAATGACCAATTTTCTTATTGCAGCTTCTTCATTATTTTTAATTGCTCTGACAGTAGATTCGCCTAAATTAAAATGTTTCCCAATAGCCGTAGATCCTTCTCCTTTTCCTAAGCGATCTAAAATTGCAATTTTCGTTTCCAACGAAATTGACTGTCTTTGATGTTTTTTTTCTCCATTGGGCCAAATAAAATCTTAGAAAAGAAATTTTAAAAAAATTACATTTACGATTTTCTAATGAAAAATAAAACTTTATGACACTCACTTTAAATCCAGAAATCAAAATTTGCTGCTTATTATATTGCAACTTAAATTCGCCACTTATTAAAGTGAAACTTTTATAAAAATGAACGAGGCACCGCTAAGAGAAAATATAATTTCGAAATAATGATATCGTATCGGTATACTACAGAAATAACGAATGCGAATCTAAGACCGTCGCAGCCGAGCCGCAGACGTAAGCACCAAAAAGATACGGAAATTCTCGGAATACTACGATCTACGTCTCAGTATAAAAAATAACAAAAATCTAGAAATGTTTGGAATACAAACCGCACAACTTCAAAATCGCATAAAAACAATCCGCATAAAAAGAGACCTGACTGTATATATATATATATATATATATATATATATATATATATATATATATATATATATATATATATATATATATATATATATATATATATATATATATATACACTGCTGGACAATTGCTAAGGACGGAGGATAACACTATCATCCATAGCAACCACAAAATGAAAGGAAGCAAAATGTGGAAAATTAGAATAACTGCGGGATATTAGTAAGAAGAAGTATGAGTATGCACAATTTTTTTCCCCACGTCTGTTCATCACGTGATAGCGTTCATAAGAGCTTTAAAGGTTTTGACGTGTGTGGACAGTTGTTGTTTCAAGTCAAAGTTTTACAGGAAAGATTTAATAGACGAACTTAAAAATTTTGGCATGTCTTCCCGACATCACATAGAGGATTTTATGCGTGGCCGAATTATTGGAAAGATCGAAGAAGGGCGAAAAATAACACGTTGCCAGGGAGTTCGCCATCGCTCACAGCGTTGTTTCACGGCTGTGGAAGTCATTTAAAACTACTGGAATGTGTAGTAGACGGCACGGGTGAGGTCGTGTTAGAAGTACGAGACGCCTGCAGAAGACAGATATATCGTCCTATCAGCAAAAAGGAACAGGCGCACCACAGCTCAGCAGGTGGCAAATCAGTTTCTTGCTGCCTCAGGAAAGCAGATCTCCCGAAAAACTGTTGCCAGACGTTTGAGGGGAGGAGGACTATACGCACGCAGACCTGTTGTGTGTGTCCCATTGACCAGACAGCACCGTACTGCCCGTTTGCAATGGTATCGTGAGCATCACAATTGGACTAAAGAGGACTGGGCATGCGTACTATTCTCAGATGAGAGTAGGTTCAGTCTGTCATCGGATTGTAGACGCCAACTGATCTGGCGCGAGAGTGGTACTGCTTATCGTCCAGAAAATATCCAGGAAAAGGACCGATATCCGACATGCAGTATCATGGTGTGGGCCGGCATCATGATCAATGGCCGCACGCGCCTACATGTGGTTGCGAATGGGACTATGACGGGCCAACGATACATTGATGAAGTTCTGCTTCCTCATGTTCGTCTTTTCCGTAGTGCTGTCGGTGATAAATTTGTTTTTATGGACAACAACGCAACATGTCATCGAACACTCGCTGTTCAGGATTGTCTAGACAGCGAGGGTATTCAACGTCTCGTATGGCCAGCGCGTTCTCCAGATCTAAACCCCATTGAAAATGTGTGGGATGCTTTGGGGAGGCAAGTTGCTGGTCGAAACTATCCTCCGACAAACAAGAACACCTTCATCCGTGCACTCACAGAGGAATGGGATAAATTGCCTCAACAGCTGCTGGATAATGTTGTGCAAAGTATGGTACGACGTGTGGAATGTTGCATCACACTCCACGGTGGACATATCCCGTACTGATACCTTTCTTTAAGGTGCCTGCTGACTTTTAGATGCATTGTTCCATTACTCTGTACGCAGATCAAATTAACATTTTTTTTTTTTTTTTTTTTTTTTCAGATGTTTCACAGCTTTTGTACTTTCCAGAACAATAAATATTCTTTATTCTAATGTCTGAACAGTGTGGCAACTATATTTTAACCTACTAGGCCTCATGTCTAGCTTAATGTTATGCTACATAGCAATTTGTGATCCGTCCTTAGCAATTGTCCAGCAGTATATAATATATATATATAATATAGAGAGAGAGGGGAGAGAGGTATATAAGACGAATTTGTTGTCTATTTGTCTGTTCCCTCATAACTCAAGATCCAGACAACCAAATAACGAGAAATTTGGTACACAAATACAAAATTACATGGGGAAAGTTCTTAAACAGGTTTCGCGTTCGTAATTCTTTCTAAATTTTTTAAATTTTAATTTTTAAGTGATTTTCCAGTGTTATGACGTCATTTGATGTCACGTTTCTCACTAAGTGGAAAATTTATACTTTACACACAGTTTTTGAAGATTATTACATATTTTTACTATAGCTATATTTATCAGTTGGGATATTTATTCAATTTTTCTATTCTATGATATTTAATTACGATTATTTTTCGAATAAATCATTTTTTTATGGATTATTGTTTCAACAACTAAAATTTTGTTTTGTTGTTTTGGCAACATTTAGGCATTATCGCGGGATGTTTATGTGTATGATTTTGCTTACAAATGACAACTTATTTATTTATTTCTTTAGAATGCGAAGATTATAATTTTGACAAACTAAAACTTCTCATTGATAATGGTTATATTTCAGTTTGGTTCAAGTGTAGTATAGGGGGACCACTTTGGATTTGGCGATTTTTCTTCAGATTTTTCGATTTTTATCTAAATGTCATGGTGAGATATCGAATTCATTCTAAAATAAATAATACCAAAAAAAGTACCTTGGCGACCACTTTTAATCACCAAAATAAAGGACTGCGCCAAGTAGCCCCCCTATACTACACTTGATCCAATAATATGTTTCTTTGCAATTTCATGTGTCTTTATTTTAACCTTTAAGGGTATACTATTGACTTCAGTGCATAAAATTGCCATACAGAAAATCAAATTTGGGTAATCATACTGCCCAAGCAAAAGCAGTGTTGGTAGTCATTACATATCAAACTGGAATAGGCATCAGAGAATGAGTAAAACAGACAAATGGCTTAAATACCTGTTGAGGAAGCAGGTAATCGTAAGATAAATTATTTTTGTTACTTATGTACTATCCTAACAATCGCCAACGTTCAAAATAACTTGCCAAGTTGGCAAGCCCGATTTCGCATGTCATATATATGCTGAATTGTGAGTCGTGCTTTGTTTCATATATCGCCAATAGGTTGCGGTTATATGTAAGTACCTTCCTTATTTTTTCAAATTATGCTTTTGCATTGATAAAGTTAGTTCAGTTCTTTTTATGTCAGTTAATGTTAGTATTGTACTTTATTTTTATGCTCGGGATATATATACTTTGGATAATTTTTTTAGTACTTGCTTATTATTTC
>BMAU01020752.1:240000-464896 GCA_019973935.1 Trichonephila clavipes
ACGTAATGGTTTTTTCCATGTGCCTGTTAACAAACAGAGTCGCCCATATACCTCCTTTGTAACACAAAATGGTCAATTTCAGTTCCTTAAAATGCCTTTCGGACTCTCTACATGCCCTTCAACGTTTCAACGTTTTATCAATACAGTTTTTCGTGACTTAGTTGTTCAAGGAATTGTTCTCCCTTACATGGATGATATAGTTATCCTTGCTAAAAATGAATCTGAGGCTATTGAGAGACTCAAAAAAGTTCTTCAAGTGTCCAGTGATTACGGATTGGAAATAAATTTTGATAAATGTCAATTTCTGCATAGGAAAATTGAATTTTTAGGCCATATTATTGAAAATAATAAACTTTTTCCTTCCCCTTCTAAAACTAAATCAGTTGTCAATTACCCCGAACCAAAAACAACTAAAGAAGTTCAACGTTTTTTAGGTCTCACTGGATATTTTCGTAAATTTATCCCTGCTTATTCTGTAATTGCTAAGCCACTTAGTGATCTTTTACGTAAAGATACTCCTTTCAATTTTGATGTAAAACAAAAAGCTTCCTTTGACGAGTTAAAACGTTTGCTCTGTCAGAAACCTGTCTTAGGTATATATCGACAAAATTGTGAAACCGAAATACATACTGATGCATCAATCGACGGACTTGCTGCTGTTTTATTACAAAGATTCCCCGATGATAATTCCTTACATCCTATATATTACATGTCTAGAAAAACGTCCGAAACGGAGAGAAAATATACCAGCTACGAACTCGAAGTTTTAGCAATCATAGAAGCTCTCAAAAAATTTAAAGTGTACATTTTAGGAATGCCTTTCAAAATAATTACTGATTGTAATGCATTTACAAAAACTATGAGTAAGAAAGATCTAAACACACGAATCGCGCGTTGGGCCCTGAATTTACAAGATTATGATTACACCATTTTACATCGCTCTGGCTCACAAATGGCCCATGTCGACGCTTTAAGTAGAATACAGGTTTTAACAAACCAGTGTAATGATTCTATTGTGCATAGGATAAAAAGAATCTCAAGAGCTGGACCCACACATTCTTTCCATAAAAGCTCTTCTTCAAAAGGGTCCATATGATAACTACTGTATTAAAAATAATATACTATATAAATTTATTGACGGTGCCGAAGTCCTTGTTATTCCCGACGAGATGCAGCATCACTTTATCAAAAATGCTCACGACAAAGGACATTTTTCAGTTAAAAGAACTCTAGAACATATAAAAAATAAATATTTTATACCGCAACTTCAATCCAAAATTGAAAAATATATTTCTAATTGTGTAACATGTATATTGAAAAATAAAAAGTCTGGTAAACAAGAAGGATTTCTCCATCCTCTTGTCAAAGATGATATACCACTAAATACATACCATATCGATCATCTTGGTCCTTTAGCAACTTCAAGTAAAAACTACAAATTCATTTTAGCTGTCATTGACTCTTTCACTAAATTTGTTTGGTTATACCCCACAAAAACTACATCTACTTCTGAGGTAATAAAAAAATTAGACATTCAAAAAACTACATTTGGAAATCCTCGTTTTCTTATCACTGATCGTGGAACTACTTTCACTTCTGACGAATTCCACACTTATTGTTCGGAACAAAAAATTACACTTCACCATATTACTACAGGTTTGCCACGTGCTAATGGTCAAGTAGAACGCATTAATCGAACAATTATTCCTGTCTTATCTAAGATGTCAGAAGACGATCCCACGAAATGGTTCAAACATGTTCCTTCACTACAAGAAGTCTTAAACTCAACATTCCAACGAAGCATTAACACCACTCCTTTTGAATTACTCTTTGGAACACAAATCAATAACAAGACTGATTTGCGCATTCAACAATTAATCGACGAACAACTACAACTCGAATTTAATGAAAACAGAGAACTCCTACGTAAAGCGGCAAAAACGCAAATACTTAAAGTGCAAAATGAAAACAAAAAGTCTTATAATCTTCGACGAAAATCTCCTTATTTATACAGTGTTAAGGACTTAGTTGCTATTAAAAAAACGCAACAAGGACCTGGACAAAACTCTGCAATAAATTTATCGGTCCATATAAAATAACACAAGTAAAACCTAACGATACCTACAACGTTGAAAAATGTGGAAATTTTGATGGCCCAACCAAAACAAGTACTTGTGCCGAATACTTGAAACCATGGCCTAACAAATGAATGTTACATTACGAACGCAAACTTTTACTTTAACATTTTTTTTCGACATTATCACCATACTCAAGATTGTTTTGTATTGTTTGTCTTCTTTCCATCTGTATACCTATTTTTTTTTTTTTTTATTCTTTATTATTAGTTTTGATTTTCTGATACATATTTGTCTGTTTTAATAATTGTTTTATTTGTAAGTTTATTTCCTCTAGCTTTTCAGTTTTATTTCATGAAATTTTGAAATACACTGTATTTTACATGCGAGGACGCATGCTTGGTCATGATGGCCGATGTAGGAATGGATGTGCACATATCGTATCCCTCCTATATTCATTAATGACGTAATGCCAAGAGAGCGCCACCTATCTGACAAGGCGGTTCGAGGATAACGAGTAAACCAGACTGGAATAGAACGATTGCGGGGGAGACGACCGAGAGAAGCGACGGCGATGAGACGATGACGAGGGCGCTGGAACGAAACGCCTCGTGGAATCCAACGATCTAATGATGTTTCGATTACTTTTTACTAACTTTTAGCCCTCCCTTGTAAATAATTCCCCTTAATAAATGTATATTTAACTCAATCTGGCCGTTTATATAAAATATATATATATATAATATATATATATATATATATAAAATATGTATATATATAAAATATATATATATATAAAATATATATATATATAATATATATATATATATATATATAAAATATGTATATATATAAAATATATATATATATATATATATAAAATATATATAAAATATATATATATATATATATATATATATATATATATAAATATATATATATATATATATATATATATATATATAAAATATATATATATATATATATATATATATAAAATATATATAAAATATATATATATATATATATATATATATATATATATATATATATATAATATATATATATATATATATATAAAATATATATATATATATATATATATATATATATATATATATATATATATATATATATATATATATATATATATATATATATAAAATATATATATTATTTAACTAAAAGGTAAAATTTTGTTGTTAAACAGTAGTTGGGACTTGTGAAATCTTAGAACTGCATGCAGTTTTATTTTTACAAATAGAGAAATGTTTCTTTAAAACTAAAAATATTATAACTGTGAAAGAAGAATAGAAATGTGTAATTAACTTAAATTGTACCTTGTACACACACACACACACAAGTTAAATTCTAGGATATTTCACACTTTGAAAAGAGAGATTGAAAAACATTCAGATTAAGAAAAACACTTTTATTAACTTAAGAAAATCATTGTAAAGTTTTATTTTTTAGAAATATATATTTATAACAATTCAATAGTATTTATCTATCTTTATAAAGTATGATAAATATGTATCTTAAATAGGGTCAATATTTCCTGTAAAATAATTAAAATTTTTAAAGAATAGCAGAAGAAGTAGATATATTAGTTTTATCTAAATCATTCAATCTGGCAATAGTTGGCATATTGTTCTTAGATTTGAGTACAATCCAAGCATTTTCATATTATTTTCTTAGGCTTGTAATTTTTTTTGATTAATAATGGATTTAAGACTTCTATCCATTATAATTTGTAAGAATTTGTTCTATAATATAATCAGTATGTGAAAGGTCACCTAACCATAAAACTTATTAAACATTTTTTTAAAAAGCAGTTCAAAGTTTAAACAAGTGTTAATGATACTATAACATAATCATTATAATATTTTTCTTTGAATTGAGTTCTTTTATTATTATATAATTCCTTTATAATATATTCATGATAAAAAGAAGTATGAAACATAATAAAACTAAACTCAAATGTTTAATTAGTTTTTGTTTATGCATTGTGATGCAAAAAAAGCATATTTTCATTTCTGAAAATATGAAATTATTTATGATATTTTTAAAAAATTAATTAGATTAATAAGATTTATTTTGTATGATATTTATGATAAATGATTGCATAGTCTTAAAAATATTCCATATTAAAAGGAATTACGTAAAATTACTCCTAACACAAATTTTTTGATTTACTGTGTAAAACAAAATTTATAATTGACTCTAAATAAGTTACAAAAAAGTTGCAAGGAAGAAAATATCACCTATTTTAGAAGACATTTATGAAGAAAAAGTTCTTGTACTGAAATTTATTGGTAATTATTACACCTGGCTTCAAGAAAAGAATTTTCACTAAAAAAAAGAAGAATCTATAGTCTAGAGATTTTTTTGAACCATAAGCAGCTTTACTTCTCAGCAGGCAACCAGCATGTTATCCTGCTACCAATGTTTAATGACGTCACTCATAGATTCATTGGGGGAAAAAAGGAAGAAAGTAGCTTATCTAAAAATCCTGTCCAAAAGAACATTTTCTTCATAAAACTACTAGTGTCAAAAATTTTAAATATTACAGGAAATCATATTCTAAATGAAAGTTCGCTTACTTTGCTATGTTTGGTTCCTAAGTCATATTGTTAATTTATTCGAATTTGAGGGGGAAATGTCAACTGAAAAATGTTTATAACTATTTTCTTGAAGTATTTGATTAAGTTTATGGGATATATGAAGATTTAGAAACTTCATATCATTATACGTAACATCTTTCAATACACATAGTTTTGTTTTAAGATCATAATTAAAATCAAAAATATTGTTAAAAAATCACTAATGTCGAAAAAAAAGCACCAAGGTTAAAGCACAGAATATGCCCTGAAACAGTGACTGGGACATGAAATGACTTCAGATGTTTAGGCATACTTTAAAGATTTAGTTTTGCACATACCTTATATCTTTTAGTGGTGATTTCATTTTCTTGTAACTATTCCTTTTTCATGTTTACTTTTTATACTATTTTTGATTCTATATAGTATAAATTTGCTTTCATTATTACACTAAAACTAATTTGTAGGCGTGTGAATATCTTACTATATATTATAATTCATTTATAAAAAAAATATATATTACATTAAAAAAATAGCTGAATTATATTTGTAAAACATGTGATACTGAAACAAAATTTCATTTTCTATAGGCCTCTGAAGATCCTGAAAACAGAGAAATGCTTGCACTCATGGCAGCTTCTGGTGAAGATGCTCATACAAATGATGGAGAGAGCTACATTGAAAAATATACAAGAGGAGTATCAGCTGTTGAAAGTATCTTAATGTTAGACAGGTTAAGACAGGTAAGCTTTTGCTGTTAAGTAAAAGATTGTTTTATAGCTTTATCAATCAAAAATATTTTACTTAGCTTAGTTTTTTTTTTTAGGAGGTTGCTGTGAAAGAACTTTTGGCTGCTCAAGGAAAACCATTAAGGAAGACAGCAAGTGTGCCAAATATTGCTCATGTAAATAATTTTTATTTAATTTATACTACTTTAAGTTTGGTTTTAAATTCCAAAATTAAGTTTTCTGTATTTTTTTTTTTTTATCTGAATTATGAACATAACAGATTATGTGTTTAAATACTGTTTATTTATAAGAAATGACATACCTTATGAATTTAAAGAGTTGTAGTTCTAGAAATATGCTATTTTTCAAAAGCCTTGGATAATACTTCGAATAAATTGCTTCAAAACATAAGAGAATTGCATAATTACATTTCATGTTTCCTCATAAAAAAGTGGGTGCGTGTTATATGGCAAACATACCTAAAAGTTCAAAAATGTAGCTTGAAAGTATAAATGTATGTTATATATGGCAGTGCACATTATATGCTGGATTTTACGGTATATATATATATTAAAATTAAGATGGATGTTTCAGTAGCTCTGCATATCACAAACTGAAAACTGTTTTGCAGGGTTAAAACCAGGTTTAGCAACTAGTCACTTTTTCCCCATGTGTTTATAGTGTGCTGAGAAAAATTCATAAGATTATAATGGATAAATCTTCTGAATTCATTAATAATTATAAAATATAGGCATATACTTGAAATGCATTTGATAATTCAGACACGGCTTGAATCAACAAACAACTAGTAAGTTATATCTGAATCCAGTTTTCTAAATGCACATTGACCAAATTATTACATTAAAAAAGTATATAATGAAAAATGGTATATGTATATATCGTATTTTCAATGGAATCAAATATTTTGCTGGTACATCTTTTTCAATTAAATAATTGAGGAAATATTTCTTATATATTTTAGTTCCACATTTTTATTGATGAACACACACAACGCAACAATACTCAAGCACATATGGATGATTTATGGCAATGAACAAAAGCTTTCTTTACTACATTCCAGAGATCTCAGTTTTTGTATGTTTTCCTTAAGGAAGCAGCTGGAATGTTCCATAATCATATGATTTCTGATTTTTAATACTCTGATCTGTCAGAATTGGTGGCTGATGCAATATTGCAGCATCTCATTTTGAAATGTATAAACTGGGTAGTTTTTGAGAAGATAAAGTTGCATTTAAAGTGATATCTCCTGATAGGTATGTAAACCAAACAAATTATTTATCACATAATGTTTTGGAGGATTCAAGACAAAGAAAATTTAAATGCAGAGTTATTACATATATAATAATTTCTATGGAATTGAAAGTATCATCGTTTGTGTGTGCTCAGAAAAGAATATAATTTGTAAATGAACAGAATTTTCAAAAAACCATGTATAACTATTAATAAATTATTTTGCAAATTAGCACTCAAAATATAGTAAAGGAAGAAATTAATTACATTTTAAGTATTCCTCAGAATGATAATTTTTCATTGAATTAAATATTTCTTTTTGTTCTAAACAGTTCCCAAATAAATTACAATTTTTTATTTTATCTGATATCTTTTGAAACTAAACATTTTTTATGCTAAATATAATTTTTACTCCCAACAAATTTATTAACTTGATTTTGACAAGTTTTACAACATGCCTTGTATTATCAAGAGTAATTTCACTGGACCTATGCAAATAAGTGTTTACTCTTTCAACCTATCACTGCAATTGTTACTTATAGCACTCAGCAGTTTTACTTAGATCAGCCTCTAAAACATATTTGAACACACCCTTCATATATCTCATATGATAGAGAACTTTATTGTAGTGAATGGCTCATTTCGGTATTGGCATTGTTTCTTCACTGGGATTCACATTTTTGGTGTTTGGGATATTCATAACATATACATTTTCCTTTTCCCATAATTATTTTTTGGAAAATAAAGGTTTTTTATGTTACTTATTCAACAAATTGATACTCTTCAAGACATACTTATCCTTGTTCTTCTGGTTCAGGGCATGTGTCACCCATCTTACTTTCTGAATCTTTCTTATTCCATATATATGATTAAAAATCGTTTTTATGATACTCCTAATTTTTTGTTTTTGGGACGCATCTTCATTGAGAAGTGCTTGTAAATAATGCCTAGCCTTCTATAAAGTGCTGCTACATTCTTGATAATTATCATCAAAATTGCCATCTTTAAAACATTGAAACCAAACTTTGCCTGTGCTTTTCAATACGATTTTTCACTGCCAAACAGCAAAGATTTATTGAAATGCTTTTGCAAAACTTTTTCCTCTGTCAAAATTTGTAACAAGTGTAGTAATGAATAAATGATTTATGACATCCTCCACCATCTAAATTTCAACTCTTCCATTATTCTACCAGGAGTGATTGATAAGTAAGGTCTCTAATACTATAAAATAAGTTTCTGACAAGGTAAAATAATAACAGAGGTATCAGAACGAAGGAAATATATTACTCTTACATATTGTAAACCCATTTCTCAACGTAGTCACCACTAACAGCTACAGGTGTATTCAATTTTGCTATCCATTTCTTCATTCCGTCCATGAAGAAAGATGCGAAGGCTGCATATCCATTTGCACATGGCTGACTGAACTTGGACATCATGGATTCACCATTATGACCCAGAAAACAAGAGGCAATCCATGGAATATCGTCATCCTGGTTCTCCAAGTGTCAAGAAATTCAAAACTGTAGTGTCGGCAACAAAGTCGGGCTCACCATCTTTTGGGATGCAAGTGGTGTGCTTTACACAGAATGTTTGACTAAAGTATTGATGGTGAATTCCAACTGGTACTATGCAACATTACAATCACTTAAGCAACGCATCCGCAGAATCAGACCAGAAAGAAATGTCTTTCTTTTGCATAGCTACAATGCAAGACTGCAGTGCACAAACACAGGCCATCATGGAAGATTGAAATTCACAGGGGTTCCACAACCTCCTTACAGCCCAGATTTGGCTATTCCCAAAATTGAAGGAGATGCCGAAAGGTCAATATTTTTCAATGGATGCCGAAGTTCAGGCAGCTGCACGCAAATGGATACACAGCCAACCAGGATCTTTCTACATGAATAGAATGAGAAAATGGATGGAACGATTGAACAAATGTGTAGCTGTTAGTGGTGACTGTTGAGAAATGAGTTTACAATATGTGAGAGTAATAAATTTCCTTCATTCTGGTACTTCTGTTATTATTTTACCTTGTCGGAAACTTATTTTATACTATTAGATACCTTACTTATCAATCACCCCTTGTATGTTGATTTGGTAACTCTTGACTGATTCCTATCACATGATACAAACACAGTGTACGAATTTGTATGATGTTAGACACGTCACACATAACTCACTTTATAACCTTTTATATAATACAGTATATATAATTTCAAATTAATTTTGGTGTGGTGAATTTAATTTGAATTCAGTCACTGGAGATTATTTCAGAATTTAAAAAATATATATCCATATTTTCACAATACTTTATGCATATTATGTGCATTCTCAGCTATGTTGAATTTCATTGGATATGTTTTAATTAGATCACTAGTGTTTTCATTAGCTTAGTATTGCAAAATTATGGACTGATGATCAGAAGACTATGAAATAAGACTTGATTCTTTTGCAAATTGTCATGTGAAGTAATTAAAAGAGCTGTATTCACATAATTTTAAAATATGTGAAAGTTACTGGATTTGGTTTGAGATCTAATCACAATTTCCACTGTTAACTGGATCAATGATCAAAGGAAGAAAACCAATTCAGTTCGCCGTCATAAGCTCAGTTAGAAAATTTTGACTGGGCTGAAAGCTTATAATAACTGTGCTTTAACAGTGAATGCTGTCCCTGGGTCTATTTTTACCAATAAGGTTGCAAACTCGCTGTTGAGTAACCAGAGTTAGAAAAATAGTAGTGAAATGATGTTAAAATTGGTGTTTACTTTCACTTAACCAACAGTTGCTTAACTCCTGGTTTCATAGTTGGGTTCAGTCAGTGTTAAATACAATAACTGTGGGTTAAAAATTCTGGCTAGTTTTTGGTAATCCATTGTATGGTTATTATGTAGTATTTCTATAATTACATTTTCTTTTTATAAAACCTTTTTTTTATTTGCAATTTTACATTGCCTGTAATTTTAGAAAGCCTTCTAAAATCTTCTTTGTATTAAATCCATCGAATTTTAAGCTTAAAAACTATTTAAATGCAACAACCATGTTTTTCATTGATATTTTTAGGTTCTTAGAATGGATCAAAGGTTAGATACTACATTTCCACAGAGAATGGATCCAAACTCTAGAGCAGACTCAGCTTGTGAGTTGACTATGCAGTCACCAAATGATGATTTCAAACAACGAAACTTGTCCAGTCCTCTCACAAGCACTCCTTTTGGAAAAGAAAAATCCTCTATAAACAGTGGGGATTCACCAGTGACTTCTTATGCTCTAAGTAAGTATTAAATGCCTATTCAAAATCTATTATAGAGGGCTGTATTAAGCTTTACTTTTGAATAATATAAATATTGGGGAGGGGGATATTTAATTTATAAAATAATGAAAAATTGACTTCAATAAAAAATGTACTTTATGGTTTTGTTGTTTCAACTTTGAAATTACGAATGAATTATTTCATTTTATATATATTGTGTAGGTTTAAAATTAAAATAGTTTCTTGTGGCTAACCCTACAAATAAATATTTTGAGATTTTTTGCTTTAATTATATGGTAATATTTTTTACAAATATATTGATTTTTTTACTTATTGATGATTATTCTATTTTTTAGATATTTTCTTTTTATTTTTGATTGGAATTATAGTTAACATTATTTAGACTTGATTTTATATTTTTTAAGTATGATTATTTATATATTTTAGTAAATTCAATAGTTTAGTATTTATATTTAAATACAAATAAAAATATAATATTTATTACATTTGACTATCATTAAAGGCAAATTTAAAATTAGACTTGTATCAAAATTTGGTTCACGTTATGTAACATTCAGTAGCAGTTTTGTGAAGTGCAAAATACTTTTTTGTATGTATAATTAGATGTTCTACATGTACAGATTTAGTTTTCTAGGTATTTACTGTCATAAACTTATGTACTACTTATATAATAATTTTTGCATTGTTTTATTAATTTTCCTTATTGCTAGATGAGAAGAAAGGAAAACCTCATGATCAAGTTATATTATAATGTTGTAAGCTTTGAACGTATCTGTGAAATAATTCAATAAATGTTGATATTTTTGTGAAAGAACTTTCATTTGCAACCTCAGGTTTGCTGTAATTTAAACTGAGTTATCGGAACAGTAATTAAAAAGCATGTTGTATGTCTAGATTTCAATACCTGTATTTTATTCTTTTGATTCAACAAAACGTGAAAAAATGTTATTTGAGGATTATAATAGCATGTAATTAACTTTAAGTTGTCCACTGCTCCTGTAGGCTGCCTTTTTCAATTTAAGTGTGCTTCTTTTCAGTTTGCAGTAACTTTCAAAGTAATTTGTGTTCATATTTGGAATTATTCATACTTATTTATGAATATATTCTTCAGAATTTAAGTGTGTCAGTAAAATATTCATACCCAGTATCATTTAATCTTATTTCTATTCTAATTTTGATACATATTTCCATTTTCTTTTTTTAAGGTATCTGTGTTTTAGATATTTATTTATAAAATTAAAGTATCTATATCATTTTGTAACTGTAATATTTATAATTTCAGCTCGACCAACTTTCTTGAATCTCAGTTTCAATTTGAATATGAGTCTTCGTCAGAATTCATCCATTTTAAGTATGTTAGGTCTAAAACATGCTTGAAGAATGCTTGTTTTTCAGTCAGAATGTTTGCTTTTGTTCACCCCATTGTGCTAAAGCCATGTAGTCTTTCCTGCACATTGTATTGTGTTCCTCCATTATATATTTTTACTTTACTTTTATCCATCTTTTTTCTGAATGTTTACCCAGTCTCATTTTTATTCAAGCTACTTTTTTTTTCTTAGATTTAAAATTATAGACGTTTTATAAAGTTTTCTGCATTTATTTTTTCTTCCTAAAATTCTATTTTCAGATAATGAAAGCTAATTTTTCTGATTCATCGGCATGTTTAGCAATTTCTATTTTGCATGTTTCCATTAAATTATTTATCCATAAAAAGTATAAACATTTTTCTCTTAAATTTTATATTTTTAATTTACATAAATATAGCTCTTATTTTATTGTTTACTTCTGTACTCTAGATTCCCCCTTGAATGGTTTGACTCCTCAGTCCACAAAGTTAGTAAAACCAATGTCCACAGTTCTTGAAGAGCAAAGTCTACAAAGTGTTCCAGAATGTGGACTTGATGAAAGTACTGAATTTTGTGATCATGTAAGTAAAATAAAAAATATGCATTACTTTTTAACATTTTTAAAATAAAATATTTGGAATTTTATTTTTTTTTCTTTAGCATCTGTATTGTTTTATTGTTCTAACTGAGTACTATACAAATTAACAATATAAACAGATGAATCTTAAAATGTTTTGCAAAAATTTGTTTACTTCAGTTTTGAAAAACAGATTTTTTTGTCAGACCTAAAAACAAATTGGTAAATTACTTTTTTATTAAATGACTAAATATGTATAAAAAAATTTTAATATGTCTTGCTTTTTTATATTTTTTAGTCTAGGGATGAAACCTGTGTTCTTAACTTAAATGAAAAACTAGCTGAAAGTGAAGATGAGCTCAACAACTTCCCACCATGTAGAATAGAAGAAAGTTCACAGAACAATACTGAAACTTCAGAAATTGTTCCTGAGAAGAGACGTATATTGGAAACCCCAGATAGTATCGGCGATATACAAGTAAAACTTTATCGAAAGTGTTATTTTCTATTAAGTTTTTATTCTATATATCTGTCTCATTAATCTCAACCCTCTCTTTTTTAATAATCTAGGCAAAAGTAGGAACTCCCAGTATGATCTCTAGTGGCTATGGGTCTCAAGCTTTGTCAACTACGCCTGCCTCTAGCGAAGATTCTATTTCAATACATAGTGTTACCGAAGATTTTCGGGATAATGACTTTTCTTCAGAAATATCAGCACCAAGGTAATTTTATTATTTGATTTAATATTATTCTCTTTATTAATTATATTTGAAATAATATTGTACTAAAATGCTTAATTTTTTGTGTTCATGACTATCAATATCTTAAGAATTTTTTAAAATTTTAATAATTTTTTTATTTACAATTTCAGTGAAGATATTCACCAGCAGTATTATCAGCAAAATGAAACTTATATAGAAGATTTTAATAATAATCCTTCTGAAAATGAAAAGGTAGTATTATGTATAGTAATATTTTTTCATATCTAGTGAAATTACTGTACTTATATGTATTATAATCTTTGCTTTTTTTATTTGTTAGCTTTCAACTGATAATCTCTTGAATCCTCAACAGTTAGATACAAATGCTGAAACTCATTCTCAAGGTTCTTCTGATGGTAAATAACAATGAATTTTTTACAGTTTTCATAAAAAAATGAGAAGTTCAGAAATTCATTAAAATTAGAAGAAAATGACAAAAATTTGTGTTCATTTTGGCCATTTAATGATGTTATACTGTAGTATTTTAGTTGCCTGAATGAATACAATGTAATATGAAAAAATGTAGTGTTTTTATTATTGTATACTTTAAGCTGTTATTAGCATTCTAAATACACATTCTAAAAAATACAAAGAAAATAAATGTTTAAGAGTACCTTTGATTCAATTAGCAATAGAAGTTATTAATTTTGTTTTAATTATTATTTATTACTTATGAGTACTGCTTATCACTTTTTCAGGTGAAATTCCACAAGATCCAGCAGCTGAAATGAAATTTCCATCTTGGCTAACTGTTGGAGAAAGTATTATGATTTCTCCATATAATAAAACCGGTGTTGTAGCATATCTTGGGCCTACTCATTTTGCTCCTGGTCCATGGGCTGGAGTGGAGCTTGATACACCAACTGGTTAGTTAGGATTTGTACTTTAAAATCAACACTTTACTAGTTTATTAGAAATAATTATACCTTTACAAATCTAAGACTTTTTCAAAGTATTCAAGATTTCTAATTAATTAATTAGGATATTTTATAATGCATATTATTTCTAGTTTAATTTGCTTATTTTTTTAAATTTTGAATTCTTTTAAATGTTTAATAAAATTTCCTTAATTTTTGAAAACAAAATTTTTAAAAAAAAAAAGTTTGCTTATGTTGAAAATATTTACATTTATCATTTTAATGTATTGCCATCCATTTATTAAATTAAAAAAATTATGGAATTCTGTATTATTGACTCTGTACTACTGCTGAATGAGTGACTTCTTTAGAAATACTTTTAATTTGTAAAAAAATTCAGGTAAAAATGATGGAACAGTGAATGGAACCCGGTATTTTGAATGCAAACCTCGGTTTGGAATTTTTGTGAGACCAGATAAACTTGTTGTTGATAGGAGAGGGAGAGATATGCGAGCAGCTCGTAATTCTTCAGTTTCATCCAATGGAACTATGAAAAGAAGCAGAGAAGGTAATACACACATTAATTCATACTAATAACAATTTACTTTTTTTAACAAAAAAACTATCTCAGTAGTTTTTTCCAAAGCTTGTTTATTAGTATAGTTTAGTCCTTATATAAGGAGAGGGGTGATATTTATTACTGAAAAAAAATTCTTTTGGTTGTTTTATAGGGCTTGTTGTGTAATGAATAATTTCAAATAATATATATAAGGTGTGTTGCTTTATCAAAATACTTTAAGATTAAAATCTTGTAATATTGAGCATAATAATCTTATATTGGAAAAGCAGCAACCATGTAGCTAGTTGATGGGTTACAAATTCAGAGTGTATTATTATTGAAAACATGCTGTTAAATAAACAGGAGTTTCTATAAATCTTATTTATATGGATTTCAAAGTTCACAGTGGTTTTTTGACAAGTTATATGTAAGCTGGCTGTCATTCACCTTACTCCTGTTTTTAGAATTATTAAGCCCAATACCAATAGCCTGTTATGTAACACACAACACATAAATGACATTTATAAATTATGTCTGCCATGAAACGTACTTATTTTAAAAGTTTCAGATTATATTTAATACAACTTGTGCAAAAGTATTATAATTGTTTTAACTGATACGCAGCTCTTCAATTTTATACTTCTTGTTGATATAAATTTAAATTGTATAAACATTATGTAATCTTAATCAACTATGATGAATACATACCTAAGTAAATTAGCATGAATATGATAAAATGTTTGTAAATTGTAAAAGCTGTAAAATACTTAGTTATAAGTTAACTCAGTGGTGCTTGAGCAGATTTTTCGATGAGATGGTCAGTCTGATGCAAAACCTCTGGTGTTAAGTTCCCGAGCTAGCTTGGTACTCATTTATCGACCCACTGAAGGGGATGAGTCAACCTTGCCTAGCCCAGGGTTTGAACCTCGAACCTATAGTGCGGAAGCAACGATGCACTAACCACTGGGCTTCTAGTTATAAGTTAATACTAATAAATGTATGTGTGATGTTTCATTAAAATTTGATTTTTTTTTCAATGAAGTAAAAGAATTCTCTCTTATGTTATCTTGTTATAAATTTAGATTCTTAAAACTCTTGTTATTAATACTTGAAAGTCCTCAAAATTTTAAGATATACGTTTGCTTGTTTTTATTATTGGGAAATCAAAATGAAATACCATCCGTTTACATCAATCTGTTTGTTTACAAAACCCAAATAGCCCTGTAGTGAAATAAATATTTATATATTTTCATTTAAATTTCTAAAAAAGTGTGACATCTGACAATAAATAAATATAAAACATTTTTAGAGCTATTGAAATCAAAGTGCTTATCTATAAAATTTATTTGCTTCTTAGTTAAAACATTTAAATATTTTGTGAAACAGTGTGTAATCATAATTTCGTTTAAATATTTGTATTATAACTTTCATACAGTCTTGTAATCATCAACTAAAGATTTCTAGTGTGTATAATTAGTCATAAAAGTTTTCCTTTTCTTTCTTTATTAACCTGTCGGATTAGTCTCCTGGAAGCGGTCAACAAAATCAACGAGTTCAATGTGTAGGAAATATTTTTACTTATATATTGACTTTAATATTTATTTAAAATATTCTTTTTTAAATTATATTTAACATTTTTGTGTCGGTACAAAGTATATAATTTTGGTAAGCATTCTATTAACTTTGAACATATATAAGTAATAGTATATTAACTCAAAGCTGTAACTAAAATAAAATAATCTATCACTTAATTTTGTGTGATAAATTTATTGAAATCTTTTGTGATTGCTCGAATATTTGAAATGTGGTATATATATTGTCTGTGTTTTTTTTACTTGGGATGGTAATCTTTTTAGAGAGAGGTTTTTTTTTAGCTCTCACCTATTTCGTTTATTTTTAAAGAACTGTTTTTGGGACCCGTTATTTGATTCATCTGCTTTTAAAATTTCTTGGGAAAAAATCCTCAAAAGGAATTTATTATTACATAATTCCTAGGAATAGAAATATTTTTATTATTTTACACATTGAAGTAAGAATGATTTTTTTTAGAAAAGAACATTTTTGTATTAAACTAAAGTAGAACAATATTTTTAATTTTAGCAGCAGATAAGAGATAATGTTGAAACATACATGCAAAAATAAGATGTTTCACAAATCCTTGCTCACTCAGTTTAAACTAAGTTTGAGATTTAAAGACGACTGCTTCACTTTTTCAATAGAAATTCTCATTCTCTCAGAAAAACCCTTATTTTCTGGTCTCTGATTTAAAAAAAATAAATTTCTCAATATAAATACGACATAATCACAAAAACTGACATCATATAAAAATGCTCTCATTTATATACTTTACTGAACTATACACTTTTAAGAGACACTTATTTAGTTTAAATTAGAGCACAAGATACTTCATGTACTGGATAAACATTACATTTCAGGTTAAATAAGCCATATTTAGGTGTTAAACATGTACTACCATCTGTTGAGCACACAGCAACAATATATGTTTAACATGTCTTCCTTCCCCCCAAATTTTTTTTTAATTAATTAATACTAAAGGGTGTTTTTTTAGAGGTATAGAACTTTAAATTGCAATAAAACAACGATGTATTATTCGATTGACATAAATTTTTTTTTATTCGAAAGATAATCTTGTAGCATTACATTTTAAAAAAGATCAAGCAAGGCATAGATTCGTCGAATAGGCTCAAAACGAGATTGCCGTTGTTCCCGATTTTCATAAGCGAATTTTGTTTAGCGATGAAGCGCACTTCTGATTGAATGGCTACGTCAACAAACAAAACTGCCGCATTTGGAGTGAAGCTAATCCACAAGTGTATGTCGAAACACCGTTACATCCAGAAAAACTGACTGTTTGGTGCGCTTTATGGGCTGGTGAATCCTTCTTCAAAAACAATGAAGGCCACAACATTACAGTCAATGGTGATCGGTATAGAGCCATGATTACTAACTTTTTCATTCCTGAATTAAACAATCATGATGTCCAGTAGACGGCGCAACATGTCACACAGCTCGTGCCACAATCGATTTATTGAAAGACACGTTTGGTGACCGCCTAATTTCACGTTTTGGACCTGTGAATTGGCCTCCAAGATCTTGTGATTTAACACCGCTAGACTATTTTCTGTGGGGCTATGTAAAATCATTGGTCTATGCGGATAAGCCACAAACGCTTGACCATGTGGAAGACAACATTCGCCGTGTTATTGCCGATATACGGCCACAAATGTTGGAAAAAGTCATCGAAAATTGGACGTCCAGATTGGACTACATCCGAGCCAGCCGTGGCTATCCTATGCCAGAAATCATACTTAAAATTTAATGCCACAAGATTATCTTTCGAATAAAAAAAAATTCATGTCAATCGAATAATACATCGTTGTTTTATTGCAATTTAAAGTTCTATACCTCTAAAAAAAACACCCTTTATTACTATTTAAAATTTACTCAATACCTGGGACTTTCTTCAGTATTTTATGCATAGACATATAATTAACAGTAATATAAAGTATCAGTTATTTGGCATGAAATAAGAATTCTCTGTAATATTTATGAAATAAATATTTTTATAGAAAAAAATTGATTTCAAAAAGTTCACTTTGAATAGCAAGCATGTACAAAATATTATACTTTATATAAAACTCATAAAAATAACATCATCGTTATATAATACATATTATTATTGTTTTGTATGTCTTCAAACATCAAATAATTTCTGTTTAAATTTTATTTATATTCTATGATTTTAGTAAAAGCAACAAATTAGTAAAAGTGCATGGGTAATGCATTAAATGCATAAATTCATGCTTCAATTTTTTTTTTCATACCTCAATATAGGAATCAAATTAAAAACAGAAATTTCACACATATAGAATTCAAAATTATTCTTAAATTTGATCAAAATTAAATTTAATTTAAAATTGAGAGAGAAGGCCAGTTATAAATTTGTTTTATTTACACCTGTTTTTGCATATCTTAATTTTAAACCAGTATAAACAACTTTTTGTTTTAATTTTCGTATTTTATCTTGCTGTCAATAATTAACCTGAATTATGGCATGGGAAATTTTTACAGTTGTTTACTTTAAATTGATTTATAAATGAATATGAGCTTTAGTAATACTCTCTTTCTTATTATAGATATTTCAGTTCACAAGAGCCACAATCGATCGGACAATCACTCTACTAGTGGACAGTGGAACTCAGCCAAGGCACGCAGTCGCAGTCGAGACACTACATTGCGAGTCAGCAGCACAAGAGGGAAGAAATGATTGTGACTTAAATAGTGACTTTTATTGTGTGACTCAACTCAAAGTGTATGTCTCAAAACCAAATGATTGCACTTGAAGATGTCATTCCTCTTACTATGCATGTGGAGTCATAGTATGCAATTCAGAGGAAATTCTCAGATAAACTGTTCTGGGATGGACTTTCAATGTCAGCTTTTCTCCAAAAGAAAAAAAATAGAGTTATTGGCTTTCTGTAACTCCAGTTCTCAAGTAGTACATAGTTATTACTTCTACAACTATTACTGATGTGGAAGTTTCAAAATAATATTTAAAAGTAAGCATCAGAAGTTAAAGCCAATTTCCCCTTTATATCCCCTGGTTTCTTTTCCAGCTCTTTTGTTAATATAATACCGTCCTTGGGCATCCTGTGTTTATTTAAAATGTATATATAATTGGAAAACATGTTTTTTATCAAATAATTTTTAATTTTCACTGATTGTAATATAGAGAGGTTTATTATTTTTTTTAAATTTATTTTGAAAAATATTTTTAATGTAACACTTTTTGGTGTTGTATGAATCAAATTTATGCATTTGTTATTTTTTTAATCTAATGACAGGCCAGTATTATTAGTATAAACAAATTGAATTGTTTCATAATTAATGAGTGTAAGCTATTATACTGGGTAATTTTTTTTGCTAATAATGTAGAATCTATATGGCAGCTATCACATAAATATCTTAATACAAATTATTTTAAAACACATGTGGAAAAAATTTTAATGATAAATGTATTCATGACAAGAGTGTTGAATTTATTTAAGAATTAAAATAATGAATGTTTACTTTATTATATAAGTTTAAATAAAAAATATTATTTTTAAAAAAAATGAAATTGAATACTAAGTATGGAAAGTTTTCTCATAGTATTAAAATTGATATCAAATTTTGTATTCCAAACGTATACAAATTCAATGAAATAAAATAAATAACAACAATCCTCTACAATAAAATTTAAGAATACATTTTGTATAAAAAAGCATAATTGTATTATGAAAACTTCCATATACAAACTTGTTGACATCTTTGTTTTGTATACAGTCATTGAAAATTTCTTTTCAAATCTTTAAAATCTCAATTTCTAAAAAACAGGTAGTTTTAAGTAATTCATTATAGTTTTAGAAAATGTATATTATACTGCTTTTGAAAACCCTTTTTAAATTGAGTGTGTGAAAATTTACAGGAATGCACAAACTTGCCTCAAAATTTTTTGTCAATATTACATTATTTTTACTGTAAAACTACACAGGAATAATTGATTATTAGGTTTATTTCTTAAATTCTTAATGATTTGTTATTTGTTTTAAATCTTTAGCATTACTTTTCTACAATTTCCCAAAGTGACAGTTTGTGCATTTCTGATTTAGAAAAGTATCATCTTTTTCTTATAAATATGCTATCTTCCCATCACATAAAAATGCATTTGATGACATAAAATTTATCTTTTCTCTGTAAGAGTGTAAATAAATACATGCTATCATCCAGTACATTAGTTACTGTATACTATTTGCACTGCTGTTACTGTATACTGCTTTTCTGGCCTTTGTTAATATCTGAATCTTAATTGCTTAATTCACAGTTTGTTTTTTATAAAATGCATTATTTATTTCAATTAATTACTGCTAAAAATGTTTTTATAGAATTTTGATAGATCGCTTGCAAATAATTTGTGGGCAGATATTTGTACTTAAATAGAGGACAAATACATTTTTTAAAAAAAATAAAGAGTAATTTTGCCTATGTACATGGATGGAATATTTTGGAATAAGTATCTTAAGATATTTCTCATGAAATATTAAATTGTTTTCAGAATATTTGACAACTTTTTTTTATTGTTAGCATATCATAAGAATTTTGTACTTATATGTAATAAATATGCAGTATGTACATTTGTGTTATTTTTGTTACTAAATATTTTGTTTTCATTTGATTTTTGTATAAATTCTATTTATTGCATGCATTTGTTTCTAAAAATTTTGCTTTATGTATAAGGACTATGAATAGGTTTTATCTAAAATTGTAAAATTCCTGTTATTCTAATAAATATTTTTATTAAATTGTATAATTTATTATAAAAGTGTAATATAGTAAAAAACAACATTAGTGAAACTATTTATTCATTCCATGGTTTGTATTTTATATATATATACATCTGTTAATTTAAAAAAATGAGATTTAAAACAATGGTTGTATTTTGCATTTTCTTATTATAGAAATTTGCCATGTGTTGATTCTTAATACATAGCTTACAGCATATGAAAGTATTAAATTTTATTTCTAATTATACATTTCTGTGATATTTTTATTTGTATAATTATTTAGGTATATATAAATTTACTGTTTTATTATGGCAGATTATTTTCAGTTTGATGTCCAAGTTATATCAACTAATTATCCGATGTTATTATTTAAATACTGTAATTATGAGTTTATTGTTGCTGGATGCTTGACAACTGTAGTTTTCAGATGTTTTAGTTTTATATATCTCAGCAATTTAACTATACCATAGCATGTCAATGTTTTTAGGAACCAAAAAAAAACAAATTTTAGATTTAAGTTGTTAAGCTGTCCATGTACCTGGCCATGTTATTTAATTAAATAATATCGGACCAGGAATTTGTATATTATGTTCTTCCAAAGAATAAAATTTTTAAGATGATGAATGTGTATGTGTGTATGTTTTTGATTTTTTTTTTCTAAATTTTAAAATTTAATGAATTGACAATGCAGTTCCTTCAGATTTCCATGTAAAATAATTTAATTTTTGAGAACATCAAATATAATTGGATTTTAAATTCTTAGGTTTTTGAAAATTTAGGGAATGCAGTAGTTATGTATCCTTCTTGGTATCTGTTTCCGAATTGTAAGATCATTTCATTTTTAGCCTATTTTATAGTATGAGAAATGAATTAAAAAGCACTCTCTTAATTTCTAGAATCTTCTATCATTCTAGAATTAATTGTAAGATTTTTAAAATGTAAAGAGAAAAACCCAAAATGGAGCATAATAGATAAGGAAAATACTAAGTTTTTATTAATAAATGTTACATTCTTGACCTAAATAATAGTTTTCTGTATATATAAAAAAATAAATTTCATTCTTTATCATGCTGATTCCATAATTTGTTTAAATTAATGTTGTTGAATATTTCATAATTTTTGGATTATTTTATCAAAGAATTGGACATTTTTTCTGATATAGAAGATTATTAAGGTTGAGTGCATTACATTACTTACGTTGAGCCATTACTTTATTATGGTCTGATATTTATATGCATTTGAGCTATTGCATCACAGTATTGCCACTAGAGATATAAGATTAGTATTGAAAAGAAAAGAAAAAAGCTCAGTTCCTGGGATTTAAACTATTAATGAACTAACATTGATCACAATTCAGTTATTAATGATTGTAACAAATGTTCTTTCAAACTTTTTAAATCTAACTGGTGTAAATTAAAGGAAATTTTAAACCACAGCATCTCAGGAAATCCAAACATAGAGAAGATACCAAGATACCCTCCATACAAAAGAGAAGTGAATACTCTCAGACAGATCGGGACAGAAATCAATGAACATCAAAACTGGACATGGAAAAATTTCCTTCAAAATTTCAATCCCAAAAATAATTCTCTCTGTAATTTACACAATTTTAAAAAACTATTTTTGTTCTGTCTCGCGGTCTATATCGTACAGCAAGGGTGTCCGAAACGTGGGCCGCCGACTCTTTAAAAAAAAATTTAATATCAGGTTCTTAATGTTTCTTCATTTTGAAATTTATTTGAGGGGAAATTTATATTTATTTATGAATCTACAATGTGTATTTGCCTGTTACCTGTTCATGTCAATAAAAGAAATAGAGTTGAAAAACATGCTCAAAAAAGTATTGGAATACTTCCCAATAAATTAAGAAAAACAATTCAAACTTAGAAATTAATATCTTGTTGGGCCACATTTACTTTTTATGACCTCTCAAAGTCTATTTGGAATGGATTGGATCAATTTTTTGCAAAACAATATCGATCGAAGAGATCTATTGTTCGAAGAGTGGACCAAAATCGATTTTGGTCCACTCTTCGACCAAATATTATCTTAAATCCTGCTTGATAGAAATTTGGTGCTCATATAGTTTTTGCTGCAAATAATCCCACACATGTTCAATGGGATTAAGATCTGAACTTTGCGCAGGAGTCTTAATAACACTAGGACAGTGATAGAGGACCGATAACTTACAAATATCTATAGTATGTTTTGGATCATTATCTTGGTACAATTTAAAATGTCCTGAAATTCTCCGCATGCTCGCACTTTGCAGATATATTTATTTATTATACCATCAATAAAATCCCCGACACCAGAGTTTGCCATGCAGCCCCAGACAATTTGGTTACCCTCTCCATAGTATTTGATAGAAGGCCGTAAATTTTTGACACGCATTTGCTGTATTTGATTTCCGCTTAACCTTTTGCTTGCCATACGATCCGAAAAAGTTATATTTGCTTTCATCAACAAAAATTCCATTTTCCCAATATTCTGTACTGCGAAAAACCGGTATTCAGAACTAAGTACAAAATACTCACTTTTGAATACGTCACATACTCAAAATAGCTCCGATGCAAACATACTCAAATTTGAGAAGAGCCCATTCTCATCTTTGGCAACGACTACATACTCAAAATTGTAAACATCACAAACTCATTTTTGAACCTGTTACTGGATCAAACTAAATGAGTGTGTAATGCAGTCATTTATGAGTATTTATGGGTCAAATATTACCACTTAACTTCGAAAATCTAAATTCTTTATGCTTTTATTGTGTTACAAAAAGGTACTTGCGTATCATCGCAAAAGTGCCAACGTTCAAGATAATTCGCCATGTCTCGTACGCGCTGAATTAACTACCATGTACTTCATTTTATATAATGTCGCCAATATTTTTTCGGTGATACGCAAGTTCCAACAAAAATATAATTTTTCGTTTTAAAAATGTAACTGCTATGTGATCATAAACTATATTATTTTTAAACTTATACCTCAAATTTAAATCTTTATTATTATAGACGATTAAAAGAAACATAGCCCCTTTTCCTACGCAAGGACATTGAACTTACCTTCCTCTGATGTGGAACCTCACTCTCTGAGTTTCACAGGAGCTGGTTTGGAACTGGATGGAATTTATTTTCATGATCAGCTTTTGACTAGTGTGGCTAAGAGCTCTGAGATACCGGCCCTAGTTAACCAACTGGCTCTGGAGACTATCAATGGAATCCCACAATCTTCCTTGACAATCTATTAAGACGGAAGCAGGGGTGAGAAAGGCATTTCGGGAAGTGGAGTGTACATTCCTACTCCCTCTGGGGGTCTTAGAATTTAAAATTAAAAACCCGAATTACTGTTCAGTTTTTAGATCAGAACTTATAGCCATCAGGAGGGGCCTGCAGTGTGCTGCTCAGTTGGAAGTGCGTTTCCTGGAAATATGGATTTTGACTGACAGTCGAGCCTCGATTCAGCATCTCGCTAATTGGGGTGACATTGGTGATCAGACTAGCCTGGACATACTGAGTCTTCTTCATGATCTTTCTTCAGGACATAGTATACATTTTCAGTGGATCCCTTCGCATGTTGGCATAGAGGGTAACGAAAGAGCTGACTTTTTGGCTAGGACTGCTGCTGAGGAGGGTGTGAGTCCAAGAGGGAATCTCACATTTTCTGAGATTTCCACAATTTCTAAATTGGAGCTCAACCGACAAATTAAAACTCCACCCCCCCAGTCATGCATGGTACTTTGCTAAATGTCCGGGCGTGTCCTTTAGACTCAGTAGTAGACCTCCCCAATCTACTTATTCTAGATTTTTGAGCGGACACACAAGAGCTCTCAGGTTCTCTAATGGACAAAAGACTTTTCCGGAATGCCACTGGTGTTCTTCCGGAGAGGCCTCACCTAATCATATTTTACTTTGTTTGGGTTTTAAAAAGGACGAGGTCCTCTGCGACCCACTGCTGTTTTTAGATTTTTTACAGATTTTCGGATTCATGGGGATTGTCTAGCCCTACTGGGCAGTACCGAGATTAGTAAAAAAGAAATCTTTATTTTTGTTATTTTCAAATTCGATGCAATAGTTAAACAAATGTGTAAGTAATTTGGCTCATTAAAAGTTATATTTCTAGAAGCAATATATTGTCTCTTTAAAATCCTATACAAACAGAAAATTAGCTTTTATTTAAAATCGGTCTTTCAATAAGTATCTTGGAAACATTACGATGAATAACAGACTTTTCATATTAAAAATTTTTAAACACGAAGTAAGAAAGGAATAGTTTCTTTACATATTACGTAACATGAAAAAAAAATTTCTAAAACCTAGAAACCCGACTAAAATAAGTCATTAGGCCCCCAAATGAATAAGTATTTTTTTTTATCAATTGTTTTGTTTAAATCGATACATACACAACTTCTGCTCTCAACACTCATCAACCAAGCTTCTGGGACTTTCTTTTAATCCATCCAGATGGAAATAATGCATTGTAATATATGTTACAAATCAAGCTCACTTTTATATTAATTGATTTTATACTCTATCACCAAAGAAAACGAATATTGTAGTTTTTAAATCAAAAATTAAAACATTTAAAAAGTTTAGTCCTTAGAAGAATGTAAAAACAACTAAAACAGTAGATTTTTACATTTACAAAACATTTAAAATGCACAAATTTTTAACCAACTGGAAAGAGTTTTTAGAGAAGTTTTCAGTGCCCATTTAGAAGAAAAAATTAACATCCAAGGACCAGTCGAACCATAATCTAGCCATTTTACTAGTGTATAGCATTTTTTTAATGATTCCCTGTAAACAAGAAAAATAAAACAAATGATATCTTTGAAATATTTATTCTGGAAATTATACACATACATATCAGACATTGAAAAAAAAACAAGGATATAAGTGCCTTCATCCATCAGTTATTTTTTATTGATTTTTTTTTATAAAAACTATCTCTCTCTATATATAATCCATATTATAGTCAACTCCATTCTTATTTGTATACTATAACTTAGCTTATGTTTTAATGTAATATACATCAAATTATCATTTTAAATATAGAAAGTTCTAATGTGTAAAGAAACAAATGGTTAAACAGATTTTTTTTATTTTTATCAAATCAATAGCATGTCTTACTAAATATAAGTGAAAATGTCTTTCAAACAGTGTTTCAAATAAATTACATGTTAGGATACAAGAGTCATCTGAATTATATACTGAAAAATTTACAGATAGCTGGTTCTGAGAGGAATCTTAAAAGTTTCCTCGTTAGAGTAAATTCTCCGCAAATGTTGTTCTTAATTATATAGTATTCTAAACAACAATTTACAAAATTTAGCGTAACAAATGTAGTACCATGCTCCCCCCATATGACTGTTTTGAATATGAGGACAAAGACTGTAATGGGAATCAAATGGTCTTTGACAGAAAGTGTAAAATGTATCAAATTTGTAAATTATTTTTTATCTATAAAGAAAAAATCAGAACTATGTGCAAAATTTAAAATAAATTATGAATTGTAATATTAAAAATGAAGATTTAGCTTTCAAGTAGAAATGAAACTAATACAAATTAAAAATAAAGCATTTATAATTCAGAAACAGGGTAAAAGGTTTTAAAAAATACAATTTTTTAACTAGTACACATGAAGTCATGTCTTGCCGAGTGAGAGAGTATTAACATAGCACTGTTCAGCTACACAAGGGCTTTTGGCGACAGACCTCGTAATCTTGAACCATGGTCAAGTGAGGAGGACGACACTTGTGCTCTGGCACTCCTCCTCTCCTTACTACCACACCAGCAGGAAGACGTTTGACCTCTCGACAGATTCAACCTCATAACATACCAGCCACGAGTCTGTTACCTTGACCACTAAGCTACCATGGCCACCACGACTTGCTGAAGTTAATGTTTATAAAAACTGCAGTTAAAAAAATACCCCTTGTTGGAACAATATATACATATAGGAAACTCATTTATCATTTGTTTACGCACAAAACGTCTTTTAGGCGCGTTTTTGAAATCACTGCAAATAAGATTTTGGAATCTAATAGTTTTCAATCCAAGAAGGTGGTCTCACACTAAGAACTCAACATGTAAGTAATTCAAAAGAATAGTCTATTCCTGACAAAAGAGGAATTACATTAATTTTTAAAAAAGGCAAAAATGTAAGTTCTATTATTGTAGAAAAATATGAGTACCAGGATTTAAGGAAATAGAACAAAAGGTATTTAGAAATGTCGGGAAAAGAAACAGAAGAAAAACAAAAAAATAATAACTGTTAAAAACTAAAAATATTTTGAACCAAAAAAAAAGAAATCAATATCAAGATGTGAAAAGAATAATGGTGAAATGTTATAAATCCGATTCATTAAATATTTTTTTATATATTCGTGGAATTTGAATATATTGAATATATAATTCGAATAATTTTCAATAAATCCAAAACTTCCAAGCTTTATTTGTGAATTTTGATCGAGGAACATCTAAAAATGCATTAATTAAAATAAAATTGAAGTAAAATTACAATTTGCTGCCAGTGAAAAAAGAATGATTTCCGATAGATTTACTATTATGATCATGCAAATTTACATTGTAAACATCTGCAATAAAATATACAGCTTTCAAATTATTTAACCTGTCTGTAAACTATTTTCATTTTGCTGCCATGCGTATCACATTTCATAATGACCAAAATAAGCGAAATCTCAATCTAGAATAAGAATTTTCTTTTGAAAAAAAAAAAAGATTATTAGAAAACAAAGCGCAAATTAAGAAATTCTTTTAGCCCATAAAAATTGAAAGTGGAGCCCTAATATTCTTTTAATAAAAGATTTAGTTAACACCAATAATATTTAAAATGTCCAGTTATGAATAAATGACAGAAGACTAAAACTGCAATCTAGACAACAGGAAGCATGAAAATGTTTGTTTGTGAAAAAAATTTACTTAAAACAGTATGGAATTATTAACGATTCTGCCATAAATATAAATCAGTAAAAAATTCATTTTAATATACCACATATTTTAATATACATAATAAAATAAAATTACAAAAGAGATTAAAATTAAAAAATATAATAAAAGAAAAAACAATGGATGGCAACCACAAAACCAAATTTAAAGGTATTGATAACCATATTGTAATATTATCCCCTAACTTGACAATTGTCAACAACAACACTTGGTACGTAGTGTACTGATATCAAATTAGAACATTAATTTCAATACTCAAAAACGACAAGCTGTCTCCTTTCCCCTCCAACCTGAAATGTAAAAAAAAATGTCTTTTAAGACCCGAAGCAAGCTTGGTACTCATTTATCGACAAAATGTAGCGGGGATGAAAGGCAGAGTCGACCTTGCGCAGCCCGTTAATAGAACCCCAGACCTGTGGTGTGGAAACCCTATACACTACCACTCGATCCTATTCAGTGAAAAAAAAATTTAATGTTAGAATCTTATATAAATCCCTAATGAATGAGGGAGTCCAAACTTTTTTTTTTCATGTAAACTGTTTAGACGGAAATGGTTAATTATGAACATTTCACAAGTTGCATAAATTAAAATTAACCGTTATAGTTTACATAAATTTTTAAGGGTTCAAAAGGTGTATTTCGGCTGCACGAATTAATTTTAAAAGGAATACGGTTACGAAAAAGTAGTACAAATCTATCTAAAGTAGGGTTGGTTACCTTAGATATTGTCAAACACAACAATGTATTGGAAGCCAATTCCACAATTCATTGTTATAAAAATGTATGGAAAATTACAAGATTTATTTTTGCATTTGTAATTTATATATATATATATATATATATATATAATTTTTCCTGGGAACTTTAAAAGCTAGAGCGGCATCCATCAAAACCGCTGTTCTCTCTCTGTTTTTCCAGATCGCCCCTGACTAAGCCGGCTCTGCCATAGTAAATGAAAATGCCGTATTTTGTTTGTCAAGATCATTTTATAGCAGACTGCATTTTTCATGTATTTTAGATGGTCGTTTTATATTTTCTACATCAATATCTTAATGTCTGAATTTAAAATTACATAAAATTCTTGACATTCGCATCAATGACCATGATAATTTTTATTAGTATATGAATGTGTCATCACACGATTACATGACTGTTATTAACATATATTATTTTAACCATTTAATTAATATTAAGTATAACATAACGCACACAAATTTTCTGAACTTTAAAATAAATATTTCGAAAACTACTTCAGATATACTCAAAATTTTTTATTCCTACGCTTTAGCTTCTGAGTTTTGCTTCTATGTAAGAATTTATTGTAATTGTATATTCATCAATTCTTTTTTAGTATATTTTGCTCTTAGCATGAGGTTTTCAACTGAATTGTATGAAATCTTCGAAATATATTAAAAGATACCAAAGAAGCTATATAATAAAATTTGAAATTTTTATTATACTCAAACAGTTGCTAAAACTTATGGTGAATAATTTTTAACTGCGCGATGCATTTTTTTCGAAATTTCAAATGGAATTTCTAACATAAAATTTCTAGCTTTATACGGTCGAGATTTCAAAAAATATCCAGATTTTAATTACTTATTCAGTTAGCCTTTAAAAAAGATAAATGTTGCGGTATTTTGTATAAATAGATAATTTTTGAACAATAAATCGAATGTTTTTGAATAGCTCGAATTTAAAATTGATTTTTATGTTTATTTATATGCATAAATGTCTACTGTAAATGTTTCCGTATATTTTTGATTACCATTTATTCAAACATTCAAGTTATAAAAAAATGTGGGAAAATCTTCATTCATGTTGTCTTTGATGTAAACTGAAGTTAAAGCACTTAAAATTCAAATATAATTCGGTGTATTTTAACAATATATAACTAGGCACTGTACGTAAACTTCCCTGAACACTTGGGCTTTGAAATCTAAAAAAAAAAAATTAATAGATCTTAATTAGTTTTTTTTGTTATTATTTTTATCAAAGTGTAAGAAAATGTTTCAAATAATTTGATGAAGTTTAAATTTATTCATTTTTAGTGGTTGGAAAGTTGAAAAGATTTCAAATTTTAAAGTGTTTGGTGTTTTATTAATTTTTTTGGAATCTTATAATGAAATAATCATGTTTCAAAAACTGAAAGCATTGATTAAGATAAGAAAAATGAAGCGAAATAATATACTTTAAAAAAGATAATTTGTTTAACTATATAAAATAGCAGATTACCCTGACACGCCCCAACTTGTTACAGTTTGAAATTAATATGAAATCAAAAGGGAATTGTAACATGTTTTACTTATGCGTTGGGACTTTTGAAAACTTTTAAAATACAAGCTAGCAAACAAACACTTCTTGGGTTCTAAAGAAATTTCCCCCCGATTTTTTACGATTGCTCCAGGGTCAAAACACGGGGTTCCCTGTGAACCATAAAACTTCCTATCAGTGTCCTGCTGTGTTGCTTCCTCCGTCCCTCATTATCTTTCAAGATGTTAAACCTTAAAAGGGGGAAAGGATTTCAGAAAAGGGCGGCTAATCCGCTTTTGAAAACGTTATTTGAAGGCAGAAAAACCCGTGCAGTTCATTTTCGAAGCATCTTTACACTGACGGAATTTTCCATGCTATCCGGTTAGAGGGTTAAGGATGCTTTGTACTACCTATCTTGTTTTCTGCTTTTGTAATTCTATTGAAGAAACTTGATATTTATAGCGGACAAGTATAATTGAATATGAATAAATATTATGATAATTTTTTCTGAGACACAAGTCTTTCACTTTTTTTCTCACTGAAACAATCAAGGGTTAGCTTTACGAATTAGTTTTTAATGTCCCATTATCTAAAAAGAAGAAACTTGTTTCATCTATGCTTTAATCTGTTAAAAAAAATATTTATGTCAATAAGTATATTTTTCCAACTAATGCAGTAGAAATAAAAACACAGAAATCTTGGTTTACCTGAAAAAATGCAATATCTATAAAAGAATTACTTGTTTTATTATTATGGTGCTTAATGTATGTAAATTCTTATAAAATCTATGCTGTAATAAAATACAGGGAACACCAGTATGATCACACAGGACTCAAAAAGGGGGAAACGTAATCTCACGTATCATACCGTGTTCCCTGAAGAGATCACATATATGTAATCATGATACCGAACAAATAAATAAATAAAAGCGTAAAATATAGGGTTAAATATCAAGAATCTGATGTATATCTCATTCATTTTCATCCAAATAAACAAAACACTATGGTCACATTAAAGGTGTGTTATAAACCAGAAGATCAATATGTTGTAAATTAAAACTTATACTTAGACACAAAAGTATTCGTACACTTGCAATTTCTTATAAAATTTAATGTTTTCGACTAATAAAAATTAATACATTGTGATTGCAATTTTTTTTGTGATATCTGCAACTTGTTCTTAATGGAATGACATAATTAATTTTTTATAAAAATAGTATAACTATTTTTTTAAATTAATAATCAAAAAGCTACTAAAAATTACTCCACAAAAGTCGTCGTGCACTTAACAAAAATCTCAACTTAGCTTTAAATATTGTATTTCTTTATTAATTTAGCATTTAGTAGGATATCTTTTAGTGTCCACAACAACATTTAAGCATCTTGGTATACATTTAATCAGTTTTTTGTAATTTCTGTATCGATTTTCCTCCATTCTTCTGTGATTATTGTTTTTACTTCACATTTTGTGTTTATTTGTCATGTTTTCTCTTTTTTTACATCAAAATCTCGCCAAATATGTTCTACTAGGCTAAATAAAGTGTATGAGGAAGTGTTTTCATAATTTGGGAGAGTTATAGAGACACCAGTGGCGTACATTGAGAACATTGCGTTTGGCGTCATTACCCCGTTAAAAAATTAAGTCGTTTCCAATATCTAAATTTTGGGCACATAATTTAAAATTTCTCTTTAAAATATTTAAATAGAGCTCATGATTCACAATACCATAAAAAATACCAAATTACCTAATTCTGAGGCCAATTTACACCCCCACGCCAGAACACCTTCACTTCCATGCTGAAATATGGAGGTGGAGAAGTTTTTGTTCCACATAAATTCGTGGGAATTAACTCCTTATTTTTTCATTTAGAAGCTATTATAGGCCTATTGGAACCAAAAAAGTTGAATTTTCTGCCCTTCCAATCAATTTTGAATTTTCTGAAATTTAATCCCAAGAATATAGTTGGATCAATAAAACATGGAGGTGGAAGTGTTCTTCTGTAGGGGGTAAATATTTTAAAGAGAAATTTTAAATTATACGCCCAAAATTTGGATATTGGAAACAATTTCATTTTTTAACACGATAATGTGATGCCAAGAGCACTGCTCTCAATGTACGCCACTGATGTCTATAATTGTCCCCAAATTATGAAAACACCTCCTCATACACTTTATTTAGCCCAGTAGAACATATTTGGTGAGATTTTGATGTAAAAAAAAACAAAGAAAACATGACAAATAAACACAAAATGTGAAGTAAAAACAATAATCACAGAAGAATGGAGGAAAATCGATACAGAAATTACAAAAAAAGTGATTAAATGTATACCAAGATGCTTAAATGTTGTTGTGGATACTAAAAGATATCCTACTAAATGCTAAATTAATAAAGAAATACAATATTTAAAGCTAAGTTGAGATTTTTGTTAAGTGAACGACGACTTTTGTGGAGTAATTTTTAGTAGCTTTTTGATTATTAATTTAAAAAAAATAGTTATACTATTTTTAAAAAAAATTAATTATGTCATTCCATTAAGAACAAGTTGCAGATATCACAAAAAAAATTACAATCACAATGTATTAATTTTTATTAGTCGAAAACATTAAATTTTATAAGAAATTGCAAGTGTACGAACACTTTTGTGGCCCACTGTATATAATAATATTATATATAATATCAGATTAATAAGATTTTTTAGAAATATCCCAATAGTTTTCAATCAAAGCAAAGTATTATGTTCATGAAAGTATAGCGTTTCTGCAGTGACGTAACGTTCACCCTCATATTGCGGGGTGTCCCTGGGTCCTTGGGGACCCAAAGCCTGACAGTCGCTAAGTGTACCTACCCTTCGTAAATTCCAACTTGGGGGCCCAAAACCTGACTTTTAAGAGGGGGCCCAAATGTTCTCTGTCATTCCGCTGCCTTTCGGCACTGTTATAAGATAAATCGGTAGTTACATATTATGTTGACAACGTTCAAGATAACTCGCCAAGTTGGCAATACCAATTTTGCATGTGTTGTTTGTGCTGAATAGGCAGTTTTATGTGTTTCTTTTCATACAATGTTACCAAAAGGCTGTGTTAATGTGTAAGTACTGTGATAAATCTAATTTAAACAATGCAGATCAATTATTAATAAGATAAAATATTCATTCAATATTAGTAGTTAAGTAGATTTAATTTTTATACTGAAAAGTACAAATCATTCTTGAAATATATTATGTTCAATTTTACTAACTAATTTTACTCATTCTGTACGGAGTACGTGCTCGTTAAATCAGTGGGTCCGTAGTCTTGTGGGCTTATTCACTAGCGCAGGAACTGGAGAATATTTCCCTCCCCTTCAGTTCACTTGCAGAAATTGTGGAGGTGGAGATAGAGGTCGTGTCGCCATCTATCGTCCCTTCGGGGAAGTTTCACTGAGCTTAAATCGCACTGTCACCTGTATGGTGCTCAAGGCCAACGACAGGCGTACCTCTTGCCCTTGCCACGATGAATTTCGTGGGTCTCGTTCTGACTACGTCAGACAGGTGGCATTAGCCACAACAACAACAACAACTCATTCTGTAATTTCTGTTCCGTTAATTTTGATTCTTTCAATATTGAAAATTGAAAGGAATCATAAAATAAGTGTATTGAAATTGTTGAAACTCTTAAATAATTTCTGTATGGAAACTTATAAGACATTTTCCAAAATAAAACAAAAATTATTCCAAACTAAAAAATGAATACTTCAATTAATTTCCTATAAATAAATGTACGAAGAAATAAAGTAATTTTTGTGGGTTTCGAAAATGTAGTAAAATTTAAATAAATCCTGAATCTTTTTAGTATTGATTTGGATTCAATGTGGGTTGTCTAAATTTGTATTTATTCCCACATTCATGGCACCTTCTACTAATAGTGTTAATTGATTAAAAACTTAATACTATGTTCAGTCCATAAAACCATATTGCATATTCAAACATGTTAATGCAACTATTCACACAAACATATTCTACTGCAAAACAATAGTACGATTACTGAAAACTTCATGCGACATAATGATCATTGGATGACCACATTTCAAAGCAGAATCAAAAATGGGGTTCTAGTAGTTGGCTATGTGTAATGACATAGATAAAAGTTTTTCCAATTTTGAGTTAAAGCGTAAAATTGTGGCCCTTTGGATTTGGCGACCGGAATTGATCGCCAAACGTATTACTGGTAATATTTACAATATTTTTTTTATTTCTCATTAACATTTATTTATTTTCATTGGAAAATTCCGCTTCGTAACACCTATCGCTATACTAAGCCAATTATTGCCAATTTTGGTTGCTACAAAATTAACTTTGCCAAGCCCCCACCCTCTCTATTCTACACTTAACCCAGGATGGGTTTTGTTGTGAATGGCATCGCCTCTCCAACCAATCAGCGTCATGCTAATGACGCAATAATGTTGCTGCTCTGTTCTTGCACTAGATGTAGATGTACAAAGAACTTCACTATGTGATGTTGTGTTTTGTGTGTGTGCGATTAAATATTTTATGTGTCACATCCTAGTCTATCCGGTATTTTTAGAATAGTTACACCAAAACCAGACATCGGATAGATGTCAGCCCTGCAATAAGAAGTAACGAATCGTGTAGCGGTGAGTTCACGTTTTATTTTTTGGCGCCCGAACGTGGGGCGCGGTTTGGTTCGTAGTTTATGTTTGTGAGCCTGAAAGACAATATGGATGTGACACAGTTAAAAACGCAACGAAAATCGCTGCGTACGTCGTTTACGCTGAGTGCTAAAGTTATAGAAGAGGAACTTGTGAAAGAAGTTCCTGATGTGGACGAATTTTCGATTTTAAAAATGCAAATTAGCCACAAATTTTCGCGTTTAGAAAAATGCCGAAGAGGTATTTCGGATATAATCCTAAAAGAGGAAACTGACGAACAAGCTTATGAAGAGGACTTTATGAAAGCCGAAATATACAGAGATAGATTTTCGGAACTTTGTGCAAAAATAGGAAGACTATCTATAAAGGAAACAGAAAAAAAAGAAGTTCCTGAGAAAAGAAAATTTAAACTGCCGAAAATTCAACTGAAAAAATTCGACGGCAATGCCAAGGAATACCTGACATTTTGGATTCAATTTTAAAAAATTGATAAAGATGAAAGTCTGCCAAATGAAGATAAATTCCAGTATTTGCTACAGGCCGTCGTCTCAAGTTCAAAGGCGGCTCGAGTTGTCGAGAGTTTTCCCGCAACAGCGGAAAACTATCCAAAAGCAATAGCCCAACTGCAAGAACGTTTCGGGAGAGAAGATCTACTTGTGCAGATCTATGTAAGAGATTTACTGTCGATGGTAATGAGAAACGCAGCCACCGGACGCTCTAAAACAGATCTCCCAGCGTTATATGACGAACACTGGAAGCGAAGATTCGAGCTCTAGAGAGCCTAGGGCGGACACAGGACAAGTATGGCGAGTTTTTGAGTCCTTTGATTGATTCTTGCCTCCCAGAAGACATATTATTAGCGTTTGAAAGAAGCAAAAATTTCAAAGAGGATACTCCTGGTGAAAGCCAGTCTTTGAAATTATTAATGAACTTCCTTAAACAAGAAGTTAAAAATGACGAAATGGTTGAACTCGCTAGGAATAATTTTTCTACTCCTGTCAATCAAAAGAAAAAAGAGGTCAACAAACCGGATAAGTTCCCCTCTGCAGCTACGTTGGTAAGCACACATGATAAGAATGGCACAGGTAAGCGAAATTTATTATGTATATTTTGCAATAAAAAACACTCCTCCAAGGACTGTTTAAAAGCTAGAAAAATCACTTTAGATTAAAAGAAAAAATGTGTATTAAGAAACAGAGCCTGCTTTGGCTGTTTTTCATTTTTCTAAGTACTGTAAGGTAAAAAATTCATGTTTATATTATGCCAAACCGCACCATTATTTAATGTGTGATCAAGCGAAAAGCAATTTTAATCAGAGATCTGATAGTATTGAAACGAATTCATTATCTAACAGTTGTAATAAGAATAATGTGTTTCTAATGACTTTAATTGTTTAAGTTTGTGCTAATAAAACAATCATAAAATGTAGAGCTTTGTTCGAAAGTGGATCTGAATACTCACATATTTCAAAACATGTTATTCAGAAATTAGGTATTAAATCAAATATTAAGATTAAAATGCAGCATCAGCTTTTCGGGGGGAGAGAAACATCCTGTCAATTACATGATGTTAATGAATTATTAAAATGTTCGTTGGATGAATCGTACTCTCTTCGCGTCGAGATGTTTTCGGAAAAAAAGATTTGTGGCAGAGGGCCAAAAATTAGTAGCCCTGTTGTGATTACTGAATTGAATAGCAGGGGGATTGTTTTGTTTGATCTTGAAAATGAGGATAGCGAAATAGATATTTTGATCGGCGCGGAAGTAGCTGGCTTGTTTTTTATGAATGGTTGTATTGAATTGCAATCGGGTTTGTTTTTATTAAAAACTCGTTTGGGTTATGTTTTGACTGGAAAGCAGGGAGTATTTGAAAAATGTAATGAAGGGCGTGATACTGTTTTAAATGTTATTTCTTTATTGGTTAAAGAATTGCCTGTTAATGAATTGTGGAATCTCGAAAGCATTGGAATTTTTGACCCAATTCAAAAGTTAAATGAAAAAAATGAACATTTAAAGTTGATTGAAGAATTTAAAAACAGTATGAAAATTCTACCGAACGGTAGATACGAACTTTGTTTGCCCTTTAAATTGGAAGCAATAGATTTGTCTTCCAACAAAGATCTGACATGGAAGCGGCATAAAAAGATGTGTGAACGCGCACAACGAAATGGGATTCTAGATAATTATAAAGTTGTATTTACAGAATGGGAAGATTTAGAAATTATAGAAAAATTGAAGAGAAAGGTGAAAACTCATATTTTTTGCCGCATCAACCGATTGTGAAAGACGATAGCATTACAACCAAAATACGCCCAGTTTTTGACGCGTCGGCTCGTGCAACTGGATAGAGTTCGCTAAATGACTTATTGTATAAAGGTCCAAATTTAATTGAGCAGATACCAGATATTTTAGACAGGTTTCGTGGGTATCCGATCGGACTTTCTGCCGATATTGAGAAAGCATTCCTTCAGCTGGGAATTACCCCTAAGCATAGAGATTTTTTAAGATTCTTTTACCCTGACGAGGGTGAGGAAATTGTTTACCGTCACTGCCGAGTGGTTTTTGGCGTTTCTTCGAGTCCCTTCTTATTAGCTGCAGTGCTGGAAAGTGTGCCAGCAGATGGTACTCAACTAGGATCTAAGTTAAAACTTTCGCGTTTTATGTAGATAATTGCATTACAGAGATGAGTGATATTGCCCAACAAGAAGAATTTATTTTAAGGTCTAAGGAAATTTTGTCACGTGGCTGTTTTAATTTACGTAATTGGGAAAGTAATGTAGAAAGTAAGCACATATCCAAAAGTACAGGTACAACGAAATTATTAGGGATAATTTGGGATCTTGATAAGGACACTCTGAAGTGTAAAATTGATTTTGAAAGTTTATCAGGTGAAACTAAAATAACCAAAAGACTTATTTTAGCGACTTTTCAATTTTTTTTGATCCAATAGGTATGTTGTGTTTTGTGACTCTAACACCCAAAATATTGTTGTCATGGTAGGCTAGGAAATTTTCAAAATTTCATTCAATCTTAAGATTAGTTGCATAGGTTCTTAGATTTGTTAATAATGTTGGAAGCAGAATCAGTGACAGAAAGAAAGGACAATTGTCTTTAGATGAGTTACAGAGTGCTGAGATCCAGCTGATCCGATCTGTTCAAGCGCAGAACTTCACAGATGAAAACTTAATTTCAAACTTGAGTGTATTCAGAGATTATAACAACATCATTCGTGTGAAAACGTGAATCACTGAACGCATAGATGCACCTAACTTTCTTTCGCCAATCTTACTGCCTAACAATTGTATATTTACGCAAAGACTTGTAGAGCATTTTCATTTAAAGAATCATCATGCAAGGACGGAGTTGCTTTTAAGCATAATACGTGAAAAATATTGGATAATAGGTGGTAGAAGAACTGTTCGAAAGATGTGGAATGCCTGTGTTAAATGTCGAAGATTTAAAAGTAAATCTCCAATGACTGATCCTGTTTCTCTACCATCGGACAGAGTAAAAGATGCAGCAGTGTTTGAAGTGTTAGGTGTTGATTTGGCTGGTCCCCTGTACGTCAAACAGGGTGATAAGGTTTGGATTGTCTTCTATACCTGTGCCATCTATCGTGCGTTGCACCTAGAATTCGTTTCCTCACTTTCGACTGATGCCTTCCTATTGTCTTTTCGTCGTTTTGTGGCCAGACGAGGAAGACCTCGAATAATATATTCTGACAATGGCACGAATATCAGAGGTGCTTACAACGAATTAATTTATATCGATTGGAATGAAGTATCTCGATATGCAGAGATACAACGTATAACATGTAAATTTATACCTCCCTCAGCTGCCTGGTGGGGAGGCCTTTCGGAGAGTCTTGTGAGAACGGTGAAAGAGCTTTTCAGGAGAACCTTAGGGAAGGCCATATTTACGTATGAAGAATTGCTAACTATTTTATGCGAATGTGAAAAAGTTGTCAATTCACGTCCATTGACATATCTGTCTGAAGATATGCAGGATCTAACTCCAATTACGCCCGAAATGTTCCTGTTTCAAATACCAACTGCCGATACTAAAGATTTAGATGTCCGGGATGCTAATCACTTCCGGAAAAGATTGAGATTTAGAGCCAAATTAATCGAGGAGTAAAAAGGAGATTCAGAAATGAATATCTTGGTCAATTAATTCAAAGACAAAAACAACATCCTCAGTCGTCGAACATTCAAGTGGGTGATATAGTTCTGATCGAGGACGATTGGGAAAAACGTTTTCAATGGCCTTTAGCTCGTGTAATAAAACTGATTCCAGGGAAGGATGGACTGGTGAGAACTGTTAAACTTAAGACTCAATTTTGTTTTTTAATTCGTCCAATTCAACGTGTGTTTCCGCTTGAGATGAGTGGGAATGATACAACAAATCCACCACCCCAAAAAGTTCAACAGACTGATTCGCCTGTGAACTGTCTAAATCCTGATACTTTGAAAGCTACTGGGCAACCTCAGGTTACCAGATGTGGTCATCCAGTGAAGAAACCCGACAAGCTGAACTTGTTGACTTTAACTGATGTTTTTGACTAAGCTATGCAGCTTATCAAAAAGGGGGGATGATGGTGCGAATGGCATCGCCTCTCCAACCAATCAGCGTCATGCTAATGACGCAATAATGTTGCTGCTCTGTCCTTGCACTAGATGTAGATGTACAAAAAACTTCGCTATGTAATGTTGTGTTTTGTGTGTGTGCGATTAAATGTTTTATGTGTCACATCCTAGACTATTCAGTATTTTTAGAATAGTTACACCCAAACCAGACATCGGGTAGATGTCAGCGCTGCAATAAGAAGTAACGAATCGTGTAGCGGTGAGTTCACGTTTTAGGTTTTACAAGAATGTTGGTTACAGTTGTTTAGTTTTGATCTGAATAAATCAAACAATTGACTAATGAATCAAGTAAATTGCATTAAATTAATAACACTAATCTTTTTAAAATAATCTACCAATATAAAATAAATATTTATTACATAGCTAAATTGGCTGTCAATCATATAGAGAGTGTAATTAATAATTTTATCAGCATGTTAAACTTATATTAAAAACAAGCCACGTACTTTTCGATTTACAAACAAGAGAAAATCAGAAATAATAACAAAGAATCTATACTCATGTATTCCTCCGCGTGTAGCATGATGGATACGAAATATAGTTCGGTAGATTTAAGAGAATTAAGTTTGTTGTTGATCCCAATTTTTGAAATATCTAGCCAGAATATTAAAAGAGCTTCTGTAATTCTGAATATCTTTTTAATTTGTCTGAGAGTGTTTTAGGAGGCTTAGAGTACATGTACTGTATCAAATTCGAGAAAGGCCTGCGTTCAAATCTGATACAAATATACTAATTTCAAAATGAGGATGTCTCCGTGTTCATTTTTGAGTATGTCTTTTTTTCCTTGAGTGAATAAAAGACATCAATTCTAATGCCGAATTTGTTCCTTGCTCAAACCATTCGCTAAACCTAGTTTAGGTGGAGGTAAATGGGTGATTGTTTATATTTTAGATCAGTGTTTCTCAAAGTGTGGGGCGCGCCCCCCTGGGGGGGCGCGATCGTATCGAAAATTTAAAGATTTTTTTTAAGAAAAATAACCGGAAAGAGAAGTTAAACAAAATGCTTTCTTCCATAATAAAAAAAATACACACAACAACACTGACATAATTTATATTTATTATCTGGCTTTCTTCCGTCATCAAATAGCTATCTTTGATACCAAAACCAAATTAAAGAAAAAAAACATTTTGTTTTATTTGCTGTTTTTCCTCAATGAGAGATTTTTTTATTACGTTTTAACATAAAATATTACTCGTTAAAAGAAAAAGCGAAACCCAGACCCTGAGAAAAATTCTAAGAAGATAAACAATTCACCACTGTAATTATTATTGAAATACTGTACATTAGTTGTAGAAAAAGAAAAGGAAGTCATGATTCACTTTTCAGCCAGGCTGCATAGTACGTTTGCAAATCATTTGATTGACCTTCAATCTTATGGTATGGTTATTATCAATATTAGTTCCCTCCCATCTTTTATGCGTTTGCTTTTCGCTTAGGGAAATTGTAAATAATTGAGTTTTGCGATATTTGGAAAAGAATTGATTGGTTTATAACATTTCTGTAGGATAATTGAAAAGTGTCTGATTTGCGTCCTTTATTATGGTCTTGTACTTTTGAATCATTTTACTTCAGTTTTATTGGATTTTCTCTTATCATCAAAGAATTGAATAGTCCTTGAGAGAAGGTAAGTTTACTTTCTATAAATTAAAATATTCACTAGAATTCCGATTTGTATCGTGTACAGTAAAAATAATTCTAAACAAATGATTGGGGTGACTGAGTCCCCCCGCTCTACCATTAATGTTAGTATCGAGTACGTGCCTGCTCCCGGGTTAAAACGTTTTGAAGTCTTCTCGCTTTAAATGTTAAAAAGTAACACAATTATTCTTCATCGGAATTTTATATTCTTTTTCATAATTTAACATTAATTCTAAATGCTAATTGTGTGAGGTTTAAAATTACAGTTCTTTTAAACAGTTATTTACAATTATAGCATTTATCTAAAAAAAATCATTTTACATTTTTGTATACAATGTCGTGCACACAGTTTTACTCTCCTTACAGTTCAGCTATTATATCAAGAATAATGTTTTATTTTTTTTAAAAAATGAACTCGTGCGAAGAGTCGGTGTTTCAGCCAGTATACGTTTGATGTATCAGTACTGAAGAAGGTATTTTATAAATAATTTCTTATTACTGAATTTGGCCGCGGTAGCCGAGTGGTATAGGTATCAGATCGTGGCTTGCCTTGTCACGAGTTCGAGCCCAGTACCACTAAAGACCCGCCATGTAGGGCAGCGATGCATGTTAAATCTGTTGAGAGTTGAAACGTTTTCCCGTTGGTGTGGTGTGGTAGTTAGGAGAGAAGGGTGCCAGCTCAGGTGTCATCCACGTCACTTGACCATGGTTCAAAATTTCATGGTCCGTCGTCAAAAGCCCTCGTGCAGCTGAACAGTGCGCCGTTAATATTCCATCAATCAATCTTATTACTAAATTAAGAACAAGTTTAATAATTATTAGGGACTTCCACGGGCTTTTCTTGTTGAGGAAAGTTTTTAAAAGGAAGGTTTAATATCAGAAATTGACACTTAAAGAATTATTTTTCTATATTTAGCTGAGATCTATATTTTGTCTTCAAGGCATTTACTGCAGAAAATCCGGTTTGAAAAAGGTAGGATGTTGAAAATGGTAATAGTATACGAAGTGCTTTTGTTTTCAGTACAGAGAATTCCTCATCCACCTCTACCCCAAATTCAAAGAGCGATTTATTACAAAATTGCCTTTTAATTTTTCACTGGATGTGAAATCTATGAAGATTTCTTCTTCGGAAGTTGAGAGCCCTTCTGGAGTATCTTGAAATAGATCCCTAATCCACTCGTAACTTGCTACCAAGCTGTTCTCATCCAGAAAATACTTTTTAAAATTCTTTGCCAACATAGCTAAATGATTTTACATGTTTTAAAAACAACTTTCACATGTTGTTCTACAGATTTGTAAGTTTTAACACATATCGAGCTGGGGCTTTTTTTCCATCATTTACTTCAGTAGTGGTAAATCCAAAATTTAAGTATTTTTGAGAAGATCGCCTTGATTTAATTTTCGGAACCATGCTCGTTCGTCTGTGTACTTGTTGATTCTTTATTATGGTCGAATGTTTGCTTACGACTTAAAAATGTATGTATGACATTGTTTTAATCTACTGCCGTAAATACTTAATTACCGTGAATTACAATTAACGTGGAAATTAAAAAAATGTACATTCAAGCTTGATTCGATAGCTATAGGAGTATCGAGTCGACCAAAAATGACTGGAATTGTACGAGGAAAAGCATTTTTACATGTTTTGCGCAGACGTCCGATAGGTTGCCCAGACTCACGCAAACGTACCCTATAATGCCAGATGTGATGGATATGATAGAGAGCGACATTGACTAGACTATTTTTCTAATGACATTTGTACTTTGAGAAATGAATGCTGAAGGAAATAAATCTTTAATTAAATACATCATTTTGCGATCTGTTCCAATTTAAAAATTAGAGAAAGAAAAATAACATAATTCTAAGTAATATATATATATTTTAAGTAATTTTCTTAATATATATATATATATATATATATATATATATATATTACTTAAAATATACACAAAATTTAATATACTTATCGTATTAATTTGTACGGTTTATAATTAAGATCGTATTGTAACTTTAGTGTCTCTCTCTCAAAGTGCATTTTTATTGCAGTAAATACATTATTGTTGTACAGGGGGGCGAGACAAAAATTATGATTGAAAATTGGGTCGCCAGTATTGAAAGCTTGAGAAACACTGCTTTTAATGTATGAGTGGTGCACAGAGTATTTTATGACTAATTAATTAATACTAAATTAAGAACAAGTTTAATAATTATTAGCTACTTCCATGGGCTTGTCTTACAGAGCAAAGTTTTTGAAAGGAGTTTTAAGATAAGAAATTGACCCTCTGAGTTCATTTTCTATATTTAGCTGATATCTATATTTTGTCTTCTAAGCAACCACCGCATTTTGTAATATGTTCCAATTTAAAAATCAGAGAAAGGAAAAATAACTTAGTAATTATCCTATTACTTAACTTTTTTTTTTGCTTAAAAGTAACATATACAAAATTTAATACTTATGTCATGAATTTGTACGGTTTATAATAAATATTGTTACTTTATCGTAAAAGTGCATTATTATTGCATTCAGTAAATTATTAATGTATAAGGGCGGGGCGCGATAAAAATTGTGATTGAAAAGGGGGGCACCAGTATTGAAAGTTTGAGAAGCACTGTTTTAGATTGTTTTGATTTAAGAATTTTAATTTAGTTACATTTAAATATTTTTCAGAATAAAATATAGTTACACCAAAAATGAATAAAGTGATTTAACGTGTAATATAAAGTGATTCCAATGGAAAGTTGTGCAAATCCGAGAGAAATGCACCACTTCAAATGAAATGGCAATAGTTTAATGTTCTTTAGGTGGCCCGGCACCATTTAATTCACGGACCGGGGGTTGGAGATCAGTGCGCTGGAACGCTGTTACTCTTTTTTTTCTACGTCGATGCACCGATGGGAAGTTCTTGAATCCACAGGTAAATGTTTAAAGAGGATTCAGGACACACGTTGGAGAACTAGATGTGATGCTGTAAATTATATTAAACACAATTATAAAGCAACTTTAATTGCACTGGAAAAACTGACGGAAACGAGTGAAAGCTTTAATACAAGCACAGATGCAGGAAGTTTATTAGTCGCTATGCTATCGCATAAGCATAGACTTGTGGCAACCGGTACTGTGGGAAACCATTGATGCTCAAAATTATTTGCAAACAAAGGGATTTACAGACCGTATTAGAAGCAAAACGGGAGGAATTCATGGATGACGCTTTAATTTATGCTAAAAGTTTATGTGAATAGTTTGAAATTTCTTTTGAACTCCCAAGACGAATCAGGAGGAAGTATATATTTGGCGACAGAAGTAAAGATGTTCAGTTATTGCACGAAGATGACTTGAGGCGAACAATGTTTTCTTCAATTAACAGAGTAACTGCTGAAATTCGAGAAAGATTCCGACAGTAGCAGAATCTAGCGCAAAAGTATGCTTTTTTAAAATATGAAGTGATATTGAACCTGGATCAACTTGGATCAAGCTCCTCAAGATATTAATAAAAAAAGAATTCCAAGTTGAGCGCGTACGTCTACAAACTTTCGTAGCTGCAACAGAACCAAGCTGTAAAAAATAACTCATCAGATCCGGCTGTCTGGGTTTATTAAAATATATTATTAAGTCCAAGCTTGAAGATGTCTTACCAAACATCGTTATACTGTTGATAACTTTTTTAACGTCTCCCATCAGTAATGCCAGTTGCGAGAGAAGCTTCTCTAAGCTAAAATTAACTAAAAAATATCACATATCTATTATGTTCACGTTAAGGCCAACAAATTTAGCTATTTTGGCAATTGAACATGAAATACATATTGATATTGATAATTGCATAAAAGATTTTGCTATGAAAAAACACGAAAAGTGCATTTTTAATCAATTAAAAAATTTAAAGCTGCTTTTTTTTAAACTTTTACTCATTTTCTTGACTAATAATTAAAATAAAGGGTTGGCAAATTTCCAGTTGATCCCAGGTGGCGAAAGCCCACGCTACGCCATAGGGTCAACTGAGAGAGCATGCTTAACCAAGTCGTTGGACGCGAAGATTTCAACCAACGCACAAACACGGAGGTAGAAAACTTCCTCTCTACCCCCCACGTTCAAGAAATTGTACCGACCACTCCAACGGAGACCTTAATTTACGTACAAAAAATTAAGCCTAAAAATTCCCCCGGACTTGATCAAATTTCAAATCGTATGCTTAAAAACCTACCCTTGAAATTCTTATTATTTATCCCCCTATTAATAAACCAGCTTTTTAAAAATAATTACTTTTTAGATTCCTGGAAAACAGCCGTGATCATCCCTATCTTAAAAACGGATAAAAATCCGGAAATCCCTCAAAATTATCATCCATTCTCATTGCTAAGCAGTATGAGCAAAGTATATGAATTTGTGCTTCTTCGGCGTTCAACACTGCGCTGTTTCAAATTTTATCATCCTCTCAGCAGTGCGGTTTTCTCCCCCATTGCTCTACAGTTCATCAACTGCGATGCCCGTTTAATCTGTCGAGAGCTGAAACGTCCTCCCGTTGGTGTGATGTGGTAGTTAGGAGAGGGTGTGCCAGCTCAGGTGTCGTCCACATCACTTGACCATGGTTCAAAATTACGTGGTCCGTCGCCAAAAACCCTCGTGTTGCTGAACAGTGCGACGTCAATATTCAATCAATCAACAGTTCATAAACTGCTCAGAGTAACGGAATTGATTCATAGCGGCTTCGAAAAACACGTTACCACGGGTATACTTTTCCTGGACATAGCCAAAGCCTTTGATAAAATTTGGCACGAAGGCTTAATTCTCAAGCTCATACGACTTGATTTTCCGGCCCCCCCCTGATCAAGTCCATTCACAGTTTTCTCTCCCATCGATCATTCAGAGTGAGAGTTGACAGGATTCTCTCCTCCCCTCGACCAATCAAAAGCGGCCTACCACAGGGTAGCCTCTGTTCGCCTCTGCTTTTTACTTTGTACGTAAATGACATCCCACAAACTGATCTATCGCATTTAGCAATGTGTGCTGATGATACTGCAATTATCACACAGAATAAGAGATTTTCCGTTGTGATCTCTGATCTGCAACACTATGTATCCATGCTTGAACTCTGGCTCACGGACTGGAAAATAAAAGTAAATGTTTCCAAAAGTGCCTGCTTTATGTTCACGAGAAGAACCCAACTACCAGTTGGTTTAACCCCCGTCACAATTTTTGGCCAACCCGTCCTGTGGGTAAATGTTGCCAAATACCTGGGATTGTTTTTAGACGCAAAATTAACGTTTGCTAATCACATCGAACAGATTCGCAGAAAAGCAAGCTCTGTTCATTTTATGCTAAGAGCAGTCAATAGGGTACACCCTTTTAAAAATCGATTTTGAGAATTTCTACAAACCCCTAATCAGGAGCTTTCTATTGATATAACATACAAGCCCTTATATGAATTAGAAGTACTTTAAAATGATTTTTAAAAAATAATCAGCTTATGAACCACGCCCATTTGACCGATATAAATGTAAACATTGTCTTTTTAAATCTGGAGCAAGGTTGAAAAGCCTCAATTTATTTTTATTAATACGCAATAGATACCTGTATAGTAACTGCAAATTTAATTGTGTTAGATATGCAAAAAAAAATTCTGGGAAATTTGAAAGCGTGGTTTTAATTTGAATGTTATATATAATATTTAGTGATTTTACCTAAATTTAAACCAGTTCTTCACTTTAAATTTAGTTTAAATAATTAGTAAAAATAACTAAATAAAACTTTAAAAGGCTTAGAAAAACGCTAAAAATATTTCAAAAATACTTGAAGTTTTTGGATACTTGAAAAATTTGGATTAAATTCAATACAAAGGTAAGATTTTTTTTAATAAAAATTTCTGTTTTCAAAAACTTATTTTTTTAAAATTGTGTAAATTTACTGTATGCATGTTTAAAATTTATACTTTTAAAATTGTGTAAATTTACTGAGTGCATGTTTCTTAAATGCAATTGTGTATACTGAAGTGACATTTTTGAAATATTCTTAAAACATTTAAATATAAAGTAGTTATCATAACAAAAAAAAATTTTAATAAATTCATAATAATAATTGTTCGGTGAACTATATAAAAGTTTGTCTTTGAAAAAACTAGTTATTATATTTAAAAAAATTCACTTCAGTATAAATATAATGTCTAATTAATATAAATAAAAATTTGAGTCTTTATGTTTAATAGTTTCTGAGAAAAAGGTATGAGATGATACATTCAATGTCATGTTTGTTGTCTTTGCGAGAAGCTTGTTACATACATAAAAATACATAAACTTCATGTTTAAGAACATAGAAACAGTTTTACTTTGTCTGTTTTAGAAATCATTTGTCTAGTTTAAAGTAACTTTTGAAGTTTTAAACTTAGAAACTGTCTGCAACAACAAGACCTAATGATAATGTTACGAAAACCTAACAAAAACTTAAGAAACGTCGTATAATCAGGTATTTTTAAATACCATCTCAAATTCACACCAAAACCATATTGATATATGTTCACATTATATTTATGATGCTTTCTGTTCAAATTTGATACCTGTAATGTATGAAAGCTACAAATTGTTTAAAAATTGATTCAGTATTTGAGAAAATTTTGATGTTTTCTCGTTAAAAAAAAAGAAAAATGCTGTTCTGGGTAATTTAAGACTTTTTTGTTCACTATTTTATGCAAAATAAATTGCAAAGATGCTAATGTTTAATAAAATGGGACAAATACATGCTGTAATTCATGATTTTTGTTATAAAATGGCACTTTATAGTAAAAATTCAATTTTTTCAAAAATGATGTTTTTAAAACTGTTGTTAGCTCTGTTAATGAACAGCGCCCTCTAGCTGCTTGTAAAATAAAACTTCAGTGTGTAACAATAACTCCGAGAGGTAGTGCACGGAGTAGAGAAATTAAAATAGATCACAGTCCACTACTAGTGTTGTTTATTGTGTTGAGACAAAACATGGTCAGTACGAGCCAAAGTTAAGCGATCTAATGGATATGTGTATTTGTGAAACCGTTGGATTATCAAAATTCACAGAGAAAAAAGTGATGGCCAAAGTGTGAATAGAGACCGATTGAGAAACCGAAACTCTAGCTAGCGGCGTGAAACAGCGATCTCAGGAGGTAGGTGCAATTAATTGATCCTTCTATTAGTGGCCTTAATTCATGAATATGTCTTTAAATAAATTAAGGAAAGACGAGCTAAAAATAGTTGCTGAGGAGTTAAATTTAACTGTACCAGAAGGAGCAAAAATCGCTGACTTAAAAAAGCTTAATTGTAAATAGTGACGTTTATAAAAAGGATAAAGAGTTAGTTCAATCTGCAATCGATTATGCTTTGGCGGAAATTAAAAATAAGAGATTGGATAGTGAAACTAAATTAGAATTTGAACGAATTAAATTAGCACAATTGCAAAAACAATTAGAGCTTGCAAATATCCAGAATAATTTACTTCAAAATTCCGATATTCGAAATCCGAGTGTTCTTGAAACTGCCGCCAATATTAATGTTGAGACTTTGTTAAAGTCCGTGAAAACTTTAACAAACCGAAACAATTTAACCGAAGATTAAACCGAACAATTTAAAGGCGAAATTCTTTTAAATATTCTAGGTGAAAGAGTTAATAATTTACTAGTTCATGTTTCCGAAGAAGAATTAAACAATTATAGTAAGCTTAAAGATGTAGTATTAAAAGAATTTTCCCCCACACTGCAAGAATGCTATAATAGATTTCAGAAAGCGCAAAAAATAAGTTCAGAGAGTTATGTACAATTTGCATCACGATTATGCGCAATATTTGAGTATTATTGTCAGCTGCGCAATGTGAATGATTTTAAATCATTGTGTGAATTAATTGTATCGGATAAAATAATGAGCACACTCGATAGAGAATTAATGTCTCACTGAACATAAAACAGGGAGAGAAATATTTTGAACCACATGAGTTAGGGCGTGAGTGCGATATATATTTGTCATCGAAAGGCAAAACTAAAAATGAGATATTTTCTAAGCCCTTTTGTGAAAATGCCAAGCGTTTTAGTTATAATAAACAAAACAAATTTAATGCTAAAATACCGCGAGATGCATCGAATGTATTTTTTTCCGAGTTAAAAAATGATAAATGTGTATTGTGTAAAAATAATGTTCATGCTTTACAATTTTGTCCACAATTTAAAATGTTTTCTGTAAACGAAAGAGTAGATTTTGTTAAAAATAATAGACTTTGTTTTAAATGTTTTTCACCTCAATGCAGCGTTAGAAGATGTCGATCAAAATATTGTTTCTGCTCTAAACCGCATAATAAATTATTACAGTATCCCAGAGAAATAAAAAGTAATTCTTTCTTCCCCCTGGAGACGACGACAGAGGTTAACCGGGATGAATCACAATTCGTCTTGAGTGTAAATGCTGAATTTTTCGTTCCGAAAGTAGACAAAACACAAATCGTGGCAACGGCATGTTTTAAAAACAAATGCTTTTTGAGTACTGCTTTAATTCTTTTGTGAAAGATAAATATCCAGAATGGCAGACATTTAGGGCCTTGTTAGACTCGGGAAGTGAAACATGTCTAATTTCAAATGAGTGCGCGAATAAATTACAACTTAAGACCGAAAGAATAAATGCATTAATCTCGTGTTTAAATGATGCCTCTATGGTTGTAAATGGGTGTGTTAAAGTGGCGATTTCTAATCAAAATAAATCTTTCCAAAGGGAGTTGGATATGCTCGTAGTTAAAAAAATCACTGATTTTATTCCGCAGAAAACGTTAGAGATAAATTCTGATTTTTCTAATTTTGTGGAATTAGCGGATTCTAATTTTAATGTTCCCGGCAAAATTGATTTATTATTAGGTGCAAATATATTTTGTGAGTTACTGAAACCGGAAAGAATTAAAATAAAAGATTCGCAATTACTGTAAGTCAACAGCGTATTTGGTTATATAGTAACGGGTAATTTAGATTCAATAAAGGAAACTAAGGTTCACTGCGGTTTGATTCGTGATGAGGACTTGAATAAAACTTTAGAAAAATTTTGGAAAGTAGAGGAGGTAGCGGAACCAATAGTTAAAAATAAAGAAAGGCTAATTTGTGAGAAATATTACGCGAATACTCATTTTAGAACTAAAGAAGGTAAATATGTAGTATCTATACCCTTAAAAAAGGAACCCTCGTGTTTGGGTAATTTGAAAGATATAGCCCTCAAACGACTTGGATCGCTGTGGAATCGCTTAGCTAGAGATGAAAATTACTTAAATTTATATCGTGAATTTTTAAGAGATTATGAAAGATTGGGCCACATGAAGGAAGAGACTAACGAAACTGAACCCGAAATCACATATTACGCTACCCATCATAGAATTTATCGTCCAGAAAAGTCCACAACAAAACTTAGAGTTGTCTTTAACTGTTCTTCGTTAACTGATAATAGAATATCTTTAAATGACATTCAATATAATAGAGGAGTGATACAAGAGGACTTATATGCGCAAATGCTCAGGTTCAGAACTTACACGTATGCATTTACAGCAGACATTAAAATGATGTATCGAACTATATTAATTAACCCTAAACAGCGTAATCTGCAGAGAATCGTTTGGTGTGAAAGTGAACATGAATCACCCAAAATTTACGAACTTTCGAATGTTACCTATGGCACTGTAAGTGCTCCCTACTTAGCACAGAGAACTTTAACCCAATTGTCGATGGATGAAGAGGCTAACTTCCCTATAGCAGCTTCCGTTTTATGGAACAACTTATATATGGACGATGTCCTTTGTGGTGCAGCAACGTTTGAGAGGAGGCAATTGTTCTCAGACAACAATTAAAAGGAGTTTTGAAAAGTGCTGGAATGGAGTTGCATAAACTTTGCGCCAATCACGAGAAATTGTCACCAGATCCCGAACAGAATTACAATTTTGCAACTTTAACAGAGACGAAAACGTTAGGAGTGTCGTAGAAACCGAACCTAGATTGCTTTTTGATTAAAGTGAAAGTCTGTTTAGACAGTTCTTATACTAAAAGAGACGTCTTGTCTACTATTGCCAAGATCTTTGATCCTGTTGTACTGATGGCACCAGTAATTTCCAAAGCAAAGATTTTCATCCAGCGTTTGTGGAGAAGCAAATTGGAATGGAATGACCTTCTGCCAGCTGAAGAATGTCGAGAATGGCATCAATTCCTAGTATCCTTAGAGAATATCAACAATATAGAGATACCAAGGCATATTCTTGTCGCTTTTTCAGAAGTTATTGAGATCCATGGCTTTGCTGGTGCCTCAGAGTGGTGCTACGATGCATCAGTTTACTGCAAATCTAAAAATTTGAAGAGTGAAACTTTAGTTCGGTTAATCACAAGCAAATCGAGAGTAGCGCCTATTAAAAGCCTGACAATTCCCAGACTTGAATTGTGTGCTGCAGTGCTATTGGCAAAACTTGTGAAAAGAGTTGTAGCTGCTTTACAACTAGAAACTGCTGAATTATATCTTTGGTCGGATTCGATGATCGTCTTGGCGTGGCTTCGAAAGGAACCGATGGACTTAAAGACCTTTGTTCAAAATAGGGTTGCCAAGATACAAGAACTCTATCCTAATCAGTTATGGAGACACGTACCTTCTGATCAAAATCCCGCAGACTTAGTCTCCCGAGGAGTCGATCCTAATAAACTTTTTCAACAAAACTTATGGTTTAATGCACCAACATTTCTTTCAGGTGATGACTATCCCAATCGAACTATAAACTGTAGAGAGAAACTAGATGAATATAATTCAGAACTGAAAAACTGTGTTAATGAACAAATTGAAAACTTTCAATCGGTGCTTAATATTCATGTTAATGATTTTTTAAACGACCTTCTTAATCTAAGTAATAATTATATAACTATTTTAGGTGTATTAAGTTTTATTTTCAGGTTCGTGGAAAATTTAAAATGTATAAATAGAGTAGCGGGTCCACTCACAACAAAAGAATTTGAGAAAGCTGAAACCTTTCTGGTAAAAAAAGTGCAAGAGCAAGAATTTTCCAGTGATATTAACCATCTTAAAAGTAAGGGAAGTTTGCCACCAAACAGTAAGTTAAAGACATTGAATCCCTTTTTAGATGACAATGGTGTCTTAAGAGTAGGAGGACGATTGTGTAATTTAGAGTTAAGTTTTAATAAAAAGCACCAGATAATTTTACCAAAAAATAATAAATTAACTTTAATAATAATAGAATATTTTCATAAGAAATATTTATATATACATGTGGGAACTGTATCTTTACTGAATCATATTCGGGAAAAATTTTGGCCGTTGAATGGTAGGTCAATGTGCAGAAAAATTTTATATAAATGTATTGTATGTTTTAACCCTCTAACTGGATACCTTCCTCCTGAAAAGTTATTCCGAAAGCGTTTAACTCTTATTTTACGATTCCCTTCAAAAATGCAACAGACTTCTTTCCTTTCCCCCTTTTAGACCTTGGGAGGTCGAACGGGGACAATTTTACGACCCAGTCGGTCCTTTTGTAAAGTAAGAACCAAGAGATCAATCGTTTACAGCTAGCTAAAGTTGCCTTGGGCAATCTTCTTTGAAAGCGTTGTGGAATTCGGTGTTTCTTTCTCCTATATATTCAGTCACAGTAAAATTAAAAAATGAAAGGTAAAAAAAAAGAGGAAAAAATGAAATAAATAGTATGTTAGAAGTTGAAAAATAATTATATTTTCTTCAAAGAAAATTTATTTTTCTGTCATTTTTTAAAAATTAAAATATATATATATATATATTTGGTATTGCGATTTGAACCAGAAAAAAGCATCCTGTATTCATTTTAGAATATGAGAGTAAGAAAACGCGCTCACTTTCCTGTTTTTTAAAAAAGTAATGAGGTAAAAAGAGCAAAGGCCCTATCTCATTTTTAAACAATAACACAATAAATATTACATACGACGATTATATTTATGAAATAAAACCGATCTTTCTCTATTCAGTTATATTTTTAATTTAAAATAGCATAAAAAAGGATTTCAATACTTTTAATTTATTTTAATTAAAATCATATAAAAGATATTTTTATGTTAACTGAATATTTTTCGGAAAAAATCTAAATTTTCCTTCCTAGTGTTCTCTTTTTCGAACTTCTTGTATTAAATAAAAATTCATTTTCTACATCGGCATTTGTGATGGAAATAACACACATTCACAGTCAATAATTTTTAATTTTCATGGGGATATACTTCTTCAAATGCGCATGACAGTACTTCTAACCATTTTATACTCAAGTTAAACTTCTTATATTTCTGTTTCTTTTATTACAAGGAAAAATGTCACACATCGATAACTACATTTTCACACAATTCAGTCATTACAAATTCTATTGTGAGAAAAGTTCTCCCTAATTAATTTTGTCTTTCAAAAAACAGTACACTTAAAACACAATTTTGTACAGTGAAGTTAACCGACAGTTCCACAATGTATTCATACCAAATTTTAAAAACAAATTTAACACTTGAAAATGTATCCTGTATTAAATTTCTCAGTATACACAAATATTTCCTGCTGTAGGGAAGATATAGTATGAGAGATGTGGTGTGCGGTTGTGAAAGAATGTTTTCGTACGTGTAGACTATTTTTGAAAATTTAAATATCACTGAAGCTGATCATATAACTGCAAATGAGCCTTATTTTAGTGTGTGCTGGTGTCAAAGTAAAACACTTTACAATATTAAACAGCCTATGGGTTTATACTCAACATCAAACTATTCGCAAAATGGCTTACAACTTCTATTCAAATTGTAAAGAAACTGAAATATAAATATGTCTTACTGCAGTCAAAAATATTCATAATATGTAAATATCCTATTCCTCCACTTATTTCAGTACATTTTAAAAACTGTAGCTGAATGCAATGTTTTATATTTATAAACGAGGCATAAAAGCTCACACAGTCGTAAAAATGTCTTTATCATTTTTAAATACTCTATTATAAAACGTATATGGATTGTAAGATCAGTCGTAAAATCCTAAAAATTTTTAGAGGAGCTAAAAACATGTAATTTTGGATTGATAAAATGTTTAATATAATACTCAAATATACATGTTATTAAACAAATACATTTGAAAAATCAAACTTCCTTCTGAAATAAACGTAATTGAAAGAAAAATGTTTAATTGCAAATGAGTGGAAATACATGTTTATCTAAGGGGTATCCCCAAAGTGAGGTAATCCTCAAACTTAAGACTCAAACTCAGAAGCACAACAATCCATGAGGGCCAGGAACTACTGTGCCCATCATAATACACGTGACCATTGGACGCTGAGGTGCATGAACAGATGTCCCGATTTGGTGGTCTGTCTGAAGAGAGACCTTCAGTGTTTAAGACCCGAAGCAAGCTTGGTACTCATTTATCGACCCAATGTAGCGGGGATGAAAGGCAGAGTCGACTATGCGCAGCCCGTTAATAGAACCCCAGACCTGTGGTGTGGAAGCCCTATACACTATTATTCGATCCTATTCGGTGAAAAATAAAATTTAATGTTAGAATCTTATATAAATCCCTAATGAAGGAGGGAGTCCAAACTTTTTTTTCATGTAAACTGTTTAGACGGAAATGGTTAATTATGAACATTTCACAAGTTGAATAAATTAAAATTAACCGTTATAGTTTACATAAATTTTTAAGAATACAAAAGGTGTATTTCGGCTGCACGAATTAATTTTAAAAGGAATACGGTTACGAAAAAGTAGTACAAATCTATCTAAAGTAGGGTTGGTTACCTTAGATATTGTCAAACACAACAATGTATTGGAAGCCAATTCCACAATTCGTTGTTATAAAAATGTATGGAAAATTACAAGATTTATTTTTGAATTTGTAATTTATATACATATAATGTTTCCTGGGAACTTTAAAAGCTAGAGCGGCATCCATCAAAACCGCGGTTCTCTCTCTGTTTTTCCAGATCGCCCCTGACTAAGCCGGCTCTGCCATAGTAAGTGAAAATGCCGGATTTTGTGTGTCAAGATCATTTTATAGCAGACTGCATTTTACATGTATTTTAGATGGTCGTTTTATATTTTCTACATCAATATCTTAATGTCAGAATTTAAAATTACATAAAATTCTTGACATTCGCATCAATGACCATGATAATTTTTATTAGTATATGAATGTGTCATCAAACGATTACATGACTAATATTAACACACATTATTTTAACCATTTAATTAATATTAAGTATAACATAACGCACACAAATTTTCTAAACTTTAAAACAAATATTTCGAAAACTACTTCAGATATACTCAAAATTTTTTATTCCTACGCTTTAGCTTCTGAGTTTTGCTTCTATGTAAGAATTTATTGTAATTGTATATTCATCAATTCTTTTAGTATATTTTTTGCTCTTAGCATGCGGTTTTCAACTGAATTGTATGAAATCTTCGAAATATATTAAAAGATACCAAAGAAGCTATATAATAAAATTTGAAATTTTTATTATACTCAAACAATTGCTAAAACTTATGGTGAATAATTTTTAACTGCGCGATGCATTTTTTTTTCGAAATTTCAAATGGAATTTCTAACATAAAATTTCTAGTTTTATAAGGTCGAGATTTCAAAAAATATCCAGATTTTAATTACTTATTCAGTTAGCCTTTAAAAAAGATAAATGTTGAGGTATTTTGTATAAATAGATATTTTTGAACAATATATAATTCGAATGTTTTTCAATAGCTCGAATTTAAAATTGATTTTTATGTTTATTTATATGCATAAATGTCTACTGTAAATGTTTCCGTATATTTTTGATTACCATTTATTCAAACATTCAAGTTATAAAAAAATGTGTGAAAATCTTCATTCATGTTGTCTTTGATGTAAACTGAAGTTAAAGCACTTAAAATTCAAATATAATTCGGTGTATTTTAACAATATATAACCAGGCACTGTACTTAAACTTCCCTGAACACTTGGGGTCTGAAATCTAAAAAAAAAACTAATAAATCTTAATTAGTTTTTTTTTTCGTTATTATTTTTATCAAAGTGTAAGAAAATGTTTCAAATGATTTGATGAAGTTTAAATTTATTCATTTTTAGTTGTTGGAAAATTGAAAAGGTTTCAAATTTTAAAGAGTTTGGTGTTTTATTAATTTTTTCGGTATCTTATAATAAAATAATTATGTTTCAAAAACTGAAAGCATTGATTACAATAAGAAAAATGAAGCGAAAGAATATACTTCAAAAAAAGATATAATTTGTCTAACTATATAAAATAGCAGATTGTCCTTACACGCCTCAATTTGTTACAGTTTCAAATTAATATGAAAAACAAGGGAATTGTAACATATTTTACTTATGCATTGGGACTTTTGGAAACTTTTAAAATACGAGGTAACAAGTAAACACTTCCTGAGGTCTAAAAAATTTCTCCCCAATTTTTTACATTGCCCCAGGGTCAAAACACGGGGTTCCCTGCGAGCCATAAAACTCCTGCTGTGTTGCTTCCTCCGTCCCTCATTATCTTTCAAGATGTTAAACCTTAAAAGGGGGAAAGGATTTCAGAAAAGTGCGGCTAATCCGCTTTTGAAAACTTTACTTGAAGGCAGAAAAATCCGTGCAGTCCATTTTCGAAGCATCTTTACACTGACGGAATTTTCCGTGCTATCCGGTTAGAGGGTTAAAGCGAAATCAATTGTGTCAACTCAAATTATGGGTAATTTGCCAAAAGAGAGACTTATTACGGATTATCCATTTAATTGTTCAGAGTAGATTTCCCTGGTCCTTTTTTCATTAAAAATAAAGGACAACGTAAAGGAAATTGGTTTAAAGTGTATATTTGTATTTTTGTGTGTTTTGCGTTTAAAGTGGTACATACTGAGTTAGTATCAGATTTAACATCCGAAGCGTTCATTGCCGCGTTGAAAAGGTTCATGGCTCGAAGAGGCAAATGTGCAAAACTGTTTTCGGACAATGGTAAAAATTTCGTCGGAGCTAGCAATGAAATTAAAAAACTCCTTGAAATAGTCAGAAACCCAGACGAAAAATTAGCTAATTACTTAGCAGCAGAAGGAATAGAGTGGAAATTTATTCCCGCAAGGTCGCCCAATTTTGGAGGTCTTTGGGAAGCGGCCATAAAGTCATGTAAATATCACTTAAAAAGAGTTGTGAATGGAATTAATTTAACGTACGAGGAACTACTTACGGTCACTGTACAACTTGAGGGAATTTTAAATTCTCGACAGCTTTGCCCCTTATCAAACAATGATGATGATTTCCAAGTGCTTACACCAGCCCATTTTTTAATCAATAGATCTTTAAATTCGCTAGAAGAGCCTAATTTGACAAAATGTAAAGAGAGTAATCTCAAAAGGTGGCAAAAAATAACTAAGATAGTTCAATTAATGTGGAAATTTTGGAGTCGTAATTACTTGAATCAATTACAACAGAGGGGAAAATGGATGTTTGAAAAAAACAACGTTAAAATTGGAGACTTGGTTTTAATAATTGAAGAAAACTTACCAACCTATAAATGGGCATTAGATAGAATCGTAGAATTGTATTATGGCGAAGATAAAAAAGTTCGTGTTGTTAAAATTAAAACTCAGTATAGTACATGTAAAAGAGCCATATCAAAAATTTGTGTTTTACCAATGGAAGACCTTAAATATAATTTGAATTTTTCATTTAGTGTACCATTGGTGGTGTGTAAATTTGCTCATTGTTAGTAAAGTGATTTCGTATTTGTATAAAAAAATATTGTTATTTGTGAAATCTTGCATTTATATAATCATTTATGTAATTGTATTTCTTGAGAATTGTCAAGTGTTGAATGTGTAAAGTGTTCTAAATGTAACAAATATGAATGTTAATTTAGTAACAATGATTGCATGATTAAACCAGTGCAATGTGGGGCGGTATGTTAGTTCTGTTAATGAACAGCGCCCTCTAGCTGCTTGTAAAATAAAACTTCAGTGTGTGTGTAACAATAACTCCGAGAGGTAGTGCACGGAGTAGAGAAATTAAAATAGATCACAGTCCACTACTAGTGTTGTTTATTGTGTTGAGACAAAACAACTGTATTCATCTTTTCTCAGAATATAAGGTATAAATGTACATAAAATTTTTTCCCTCGTGTTACTGATATGTAACTATATATATTCCTGTGAGTTTTTTGAGGAGTTTCCCAAAATATTTGACTGGAGTCCATATATCGTGACAAAAAATGTCAATTTTTAAAAAAATTAATAGTGATATTTTTATGTTACATGTTTTTGCGAAAACTAAACAATATATTTTAAATACTTCACTTCATTGTAAATATTATTGTTTATTTATTGTCTAGACAAGTTTTTAAGCTTTAATATTCAAAGGTTTTTCAATAATAGCTAACTAATTATAACTCAGATGTGTAATGTTTTTTGTCGTTGCGAGAAGCTTGTTGCATGCATAAAAATACACAAATTTCATGTTTAAAAACATAAAAACAGTTTTATTTTTGACTTTTTTAAAAATCTTTTGTACAGTTTAGAGAAAATTTTGAATTTCGAAACTTTTAGAAATTATGTTTGCATGGAAACGTACAAATCCATAATTCAATTTTTCTAATGTCGTAAAATCACATATTCCCAAATCATGACTTTTACATATTGATACATGTTTCAATTATATTTATGATGTTATAAGGTCAAATTTGACATTTGTAATGCATTGAAGGTAAAAATTCTTCACAGATTGTTACATAATTTGTGAAAATTGATGCAAAATGCTAAAAAGATCTAGTTGAACAAAAACTGAAAATTACTATATATGTATTTTCTGAACATTTTAAGGCTTTGTTTCCTATTTTATGTTTAAAAAATTAAGAAGATACTAATGTTTAATAAAATAGGGCAAATACATGTTGTAATTAATTATTTTTGTAATTAAGTGTCTTTTTACACTTAAAATGCAATTATATCAGAATGATTGTTTTCAAACTACGTGTACCTTTTTCAAAGAATCTAAAAAATCAATATACTTGCAATTTTTACTGCACATAAATAATATGTAACTATATATAATAGATCTACTTTCTTGGAGATTTTTCCAAAATATTTTGCTCAGAAGCAGTTATCGTAAAAAAAATGACAATTTTCACAAATTTCAAAGCGATACTTTTACGATGATGTTTTTTTTTGAAAAAAGTAAACAATATGTTTGAAACATTTTACTGTTATTTAAATAAAAAAGCCTAATTATTATACAGCCAAAATTGGAAGTTCTTATATTCAACAATTTCTGAGAAACAGGTTCCTAAAATGGCTCAATTTAACATTGTCGGTATAGGCCCTACCGACTAATCTTAAAAAGCTTGTCTCTAGAAAGAGCAAACTTGCGATCCGGCACAAGGTTTTGCTCTTCAACTTATTCAACTGGTCATGTGCTACGGATCCCCAATCTGGGGTTCCGCTGGCATGTGTCATTTAAAGAAATTGTGCACACTCTTACAAACTTATTTTTGAGACAGATTGTAATTGCTCCCTGGTTCGTACGCAATGAAGTCATTTATCGTTACTTAAAAGTAAAACCATTTTTACCTTACATTAAGAAACTGTCTAAAAGGTTCTGTGATAATTTACCTAGTATTCCCACTGAATTAATTCGTATCCAACCTACTTGCGATCCAGCAGTGTCTTCCTCGCAAAAGCGCTTCTTGATCAGCATTTTGCATATTTTTCCAAGCCAAGAGGCTTAAATTTATCTTAAAATGCATTGGGAAATTTAAACTTAATTCTAACTTATTTAAACTTTGTTTTAAAGCTTAACACTCTCCAATAGTTAAGTAAATAACTAACCTCGGTCCGAGAGTCACGGATTAAATTTTATCTGAAGCGTTTTCGCCGCGGTCGGAAAACGGGAGGGTGACCTCTCGGATTCATTTTTGTGACTGATTTCGCTTCTGCTTTCCTTTCCGGCCACCAGATGGAGGCACGGTTCTTTCTATCTCGCATTACTTTTAAATTTTGTTTCACATCCAGTAATCACTAAATAATTTTTTCTATGGAACATTTGCTATATTTTTGAGACTGGATATTCCTTGTTTCCCTTTTATCACGTATTCGACTTCATAGCGATTATAAGCTCTTATACCGCGATCTGTCCTATACTGTACTTATTTTTGGTCTCCCCCCCATTTTTAAGGCAATTGTGCAAGTTGGTTCACATTAAATTTTATTCCCCCTTTTTTCACTTCCATGCTCTGAGGAATCTTGGAAATTTGTCAATTCGAAGACCTTGTCTTGGGTCGCTCGTTTTTCAGAACGACCCAACCTATATTCCACGACCACTTTCTGCGTTGGCTGGCTCTGGCCAATCAACTCTCAGACAGCAGGATAGCTTTTTCTTCAGTGCGCGGACTGCGTCCACCAGTTTTTTAGCAGTTTATGTTCTGCCCATAATTTATTTCTCTCTTTTAATTTTTCTCTTATCTTACTTTATGTCACCCCATCCATTAAGATCTTTTTTATTAATTCTGATGAAGAGGTACGTCCTTCTTCTGGGGACAGGTACTCCGTAATTTACATGCTCCTGAGAGAGCAAATTCAACGTCACCGGAAATCAAGACCCTTAATGATGGAAGATGTAGTTTTATAGGAAAATAATTTAAAGAAACGAACTCCTTGGTCGCTTACTAAAATAACTGAGCTTATTCCAGGAAAAGATGGACATGTTGGAGTCGCTCGAATAAAAATGAAAACTTGGGAACTGGCAACATCTCCTAGATACAAGACCTGGTTATTGAAATGAGAGAGGCTTGAGAAGGTGAAGATAAACAAGAAGAGTTCTCCGCATAACGCGAAGAAAGGTGGCCGGTTGAAAGGTTGAAGGTGATGTATTAATTTCCTCAAGTCTTAAAAGGTTGTATCATTCTTTTTTTATTTGGTTCCCTTTTCAGAGCAAGAGGGTTTTATTTCCTACTTTTGGTTCTGTTTTTTTGGTAATTTTCCAATTTCTATTATTCTCTGGTTTTTTAATTTGAAAAAAGATTCAAGCTGAGTCACTCTAGATTAATCGTCTCTGATGTTGAACAACCCTTAATCGATAATAGTTTAACAATGGAAACAGGATTTTCAAAATTTTTCAGATCTCTGAGGGACGCGGAAATTATTCTACGAGCTGGACTAAGAATTATATCCGAAATCACACAATATCTTGGTTGAAAATAGTCAAGGATTTCCTCTCAGATTCCAAAGTCTAACCCACAGCTTTTAAATGCAGAAATAAAGAAAAAAATTGCTCGTCATATGAAAACATAAAAAGTATGTCTTTTACTCGTAATGGAAAGATAAGGTTCTCTACGCTAGACCCAGTATGTGCAGCACAAATACTATCTCTTGAGAAAATTTCAAATGTGTCAGTTAAAACGAATATTCTTTGGGAGGGAATCACGTCAAGATTCCTTATTTATGAAATACCATTCGATATATCTCTGAATGAGATAGCAAAAGAGCTACAAGAAACTAATAATTTTGATATAATAGAGATGAGAAGATTTATTAAAACTGGTTCACAGCAACAATTCTCACCAGTATTAATTACAATACTCGGGACAACTCTACCAGAAACTATGAAACTGTGGTTCATCAATCATCGAATTCAAAATTTTATCGATAAACCCAGACAATGTACAACATGTTTTAGTTTTCTTCATTCTACTAGATTTTGCCAAAAAAACTGCAATATGTATCAACTGTGGTGTTTCACATTCTGGACAATGCTCTAATAACTCAAGATGCATAAATTGCAAAGGTGATCACCCAGCTAACTCATTAAATTGCCCCGAATATATAAAAGAAAAAAAGATATTAGAATTGAAATGTGAGCAACATCTTACATTGGGAGAAGCGCGAAGAAGGTTCCGGGACAATAAAAGGACATCTTATTTTGCAGTAATCCATACTAATACAGTTAATCTAGATATGCAAGACTATCTAGAAAAAAAACTTGAAAACATGCTGACATCTTTTCAAGCAATATTAGAAAAGCAAACCACTTTAATTATGGAAGCTTTTAAAAAAACAATGGAATCTGTACTTTCTCACCTTAGCAGATTTTTGAAATGGGGAAATCGAGTCACTCCCCATTGCGGAAAAAAAAGCTGTTGGTAATAAATCCTCAATCCATAAAACACGTGCTTCTAGTGAAAGCGACGCATCCAATAACATAGACAGGGGATAATTACGGAAGTAAGATGGGTTTTTGTAAATATGTTTCTTTTATTCAAGTTTTTGTTTTGGGGGCTAATTATTGTCTTCATTAGTTTGGTTTTCTTTCCTCAAAGGGAGGATAGTTTGTTCTAGTTAATTTTTTTCTTAAGTATTTATGAATATAATTCAATGGAATTGTAGAGGCCTCAAAAATAAATTCATATGGTTAAATATCCCTCCCTTTTCTGAAGCAGATATCTGGATTTTTCAAGAAACTTTTTTATCAATTCACGATAATATAAATCTTCCAAATAAAATCATTTTTAGAAAAGATAGAGAAGACAGATCAGGTGGTGGTTTAATAATAGCTGTTCCTTCCAATATTTCTGCACAACAGATTCCTATACAGATTCAACAAACCAGAGAATTAGAAATCCTCGCAATTAAAATACACATGTTCGAAATATTTCATTTTATATTGTAAATATTTACGCTCCACGGGGATTTAATATTATAATAATCAAATCTTTTCTCGAATCCCTGATGGCTCCAATGATTATTTTTGGTGATTTTAACCTTCATCACCCGATGTGGGGATCGGATCACATTTCAAGGTATAGTAATAAATTTGTTGAATGGATTACCGATTCTAATTTGGTTCTTCTCAACACGACTGTTCCCACCTATAGAAGTTCAGCAGGTGCAGCATCATTGATAGATCTCACAGTTTGTTCTTCAAACATGTCTGTGGATACTGCAATAGTTATGTTTTAGATTGCTCCTTTGAAAGTGATCATAGTCCAATTATTACAGAGCTTTCTCTCCTCAATTCAAATAAACGAATTTTTAAAAAAGTAAACTGGCAAGCAGTTATAAACCAAACGCATTTTATTTTAAATAATCCAGAAGTTATATAATTCTGAGAATCTTTCTGATAAGATATCGCAAGTCATTACTAATAATATTAGGGAAATTAAAGTCTCGAATAGATCCTTCCCACCATGGTGGAATAGTACGTGTTATAAATTCTATAAGCTTAAAAAATATTTAGGAAAAGAGCTATTAAAGAAATTTCATCTGAATTATGGATCAGATATAAACAATATGCGAGCAAACTTAGATTCTACATTAAAAATGCCAAAAGAATGTACTGGGAGAAGATATGCAAAATAATATTTCTAATCCCAAGATGTTTTTTAATATTCTGAAAAAATTTTCCACAGTTATAATACACGGATCAAAAACTTAATATTCTTCAGCTTAATAATAGATTTATCACTCATCCTCAATTGCAAGAAGATATGTTTGCAGATTATTTTGCATCTAAAAATGCCTATCATGAACCGCTTCCTTTGGATTTTCTCTACGACAAAAATAACCTTCTTAATAAACCATTCCATATTCTTGAATTGCAAAGTGCAATAAAAAATTTAAAAAATACAACTCCTAGGGCGGATCATGTTACAGCAATTTTCTTTAAAAATCTTGATCAGGGTCAACGGGATGTAATTTTAAGATATTTCCAAAAATTATTTGATAATGCAATCGTTCCAGATTCTTGGAAGCATGCAATCATTCTCCCGATTCCGAAACCGTGTAAAGATAAAACTAAGATATCTTCCTACAGACCAATAGCTGTGACTTCTGTATTTTCAAAAACTTTTGAGAGAATTTTGGCTAATAGGATTTCTTACTATTTAACTAAAGAAAGAAAACTTCATCCCCAACATTATGGTTTCATTCCTTTCAAAGATAGCAGAAATGCTACTTATCTGGTACATAAAGCAATAATATGAATGCAAAATTACAGAAATTTTTTTTTGTAGGAATAAGTTTAGACATTAAAAGTGCATACGACTCTGTTTATGTGGATGGTCTTATTTATTAATGTTTACAAATTGGTAAACATTTAACAGGAAATATAGCAAATTGGATTCATAAATTTCTCATATCTCGATCCTTCCAAATAAAATGGAGAGGTTATTTTTCTCCCAAAAAGCTTGTTCCGCAAGGCCTAGTCCAAGGCAGTGTCCTATCTCCTATTTTGTATACTATTGCATGATATTTTTGAAACCTTAGAATCGGAAGTTGAATGCCTGGTTTATGCTGACGACATTTTTATATTTTGCTCTCATAAATCCCTTGATGTTATTTGCAAAAAAATACAAAATACTTTAGAAAGAATTTTCCAGTGGTGTAAATATTGGAAATTAAATTTAAGCCCAGAGAAATGTACAATAGCTGAATTATCAAATAAAAGAAATTATACTCTTCCTAATATTTTGTTGGTTGGATTTCCCCTACAATGGCAAACTTCTATTAAATAATTAGGAGTTTTTTTTTCTAAACGTTGTCAAAATTTATATATTAAAAATCAACTAAGCAGTAAAGCCTTGAAAAGGAAAAATGCACTAAAAGGTATGGCATATAAACACTATGGGTCGAGATCAAGAGATCTCATTAATTTAGTCAATAACAGCATATGCAGTGTTTTTTTATTATATTTGTCACATAATAAATAAATGGTCTGAAAATCAATTAAAACATTTTAATGTTATCCAAACAAAAGCCCTCCGAATAGCATTAGGTCTCCCTCAATGGACCCCAAATATTGTGCTACTAAAGTTGGCTGGTCAAGAGATTTTGTCAGATAAATTTAGAAGATTGGCAAACAAGTTCTTTATTACTCAAATCTCCAAAAGTGATTTCTCTCCTCTTTATTACAACAGCCTAGAGGCAATGAATCTTAATGTTTTAGAAGAAGATAAAAATTATATCATTAGTGTGCTGCAAGATTTAAATATTGGTGGTGATCAAATTATTTCAGTTCCCAGATTAATTACCTTTTTAGACCTTCCATGTAAAATTTATACCAATAGGTTTAAGTTTCAAGATAAAAATCTACCGATTCCTGCAATAAGTGTTTTATTTGATGAAACGGTCGAACGGGAATTTCAGAAGTTTTTCATTATAGCTACTGATGCTTCAAAAAATGACCAAATTACATCGATAGCAGGTATATCAAAAAAATCTTCATTTGCTTACAGGATCAACCATTATAGCTCCATTTTTTCTGCAGAAACTTTGGCCATTTGTCAAGCTTTAGATGATCTGGTGGAATCTAATGTAAATTTACTTGTTTTGTCGGATAGTCTTTCGGTTCTTTCTGCACTTCAAAATTTCTCGATCAAATCCAATAAGGTAATTCATAGACTTGCTAACAAAATTTATATGCTATCTAACTACGTTAATCAGTTAATTCTGCTTTGGACTCCGGGACACTCGAAAATTGTTTGAAATGAGCAGGCGGATAATCTCGCAAGATCGGTTACGGAGTCCATTGTTTACATTGACTGGATTGCTTCAGAAGACATTCATAAAAATATATATCGAAATAGAATTCAAAAAATCAATGAAACATTTTACTCAAGCAAATATTTTAAAAAATTGGGAAATAATCCAACCATTGATATCATTTCAAAGTGGACAGAGAATCGAAGAGAAGAAATCTTAAGCACTCGAATCTTCAGTAAAAGGATTATCACTCCAGGCCTTCTACATAGATTTAATTTACAGGATAATGCAATGTGTATTACATGTAAACGTATAAATGATTTGGACCACATTATATTAAATTGTATTAGATATACTAGGCATCGTAATAATCTCTGGTCTATTCTTCGTATTAATCCACATTCCACTATTACATTTAGAGATGTTTTGGAAAGGGCAATGAATAATAAATCAACTTTCAGAGTTTTTTTAAAGGGAATGAAATTTTTCAATATCTACTAATTTATTAGGATTTCTCTTGCCTTGTCTTTTTTTTTAGGGATCATAGCCTGTGTTGCTCTATATCCCCTTCAACCTTTCAATCAATCAAGAGAGAGGCTTGTGACGTCACATATAGTAGGTATAGAAATCCCGCCTGATTTGAAGTTCACTTTACTCGCCTACGCCATTTTGATTGTTGCTCTTGAACAGTTCGCAGCTTTCTACATTTTTATTGCAGATTTTCAATTTATTTGTGACGATTTTGGATAAAACCATAAAAAAATAGTCTACACTTAGTTGTACAGAATTGCAATAGCAATTATAAAGATACTGGGACAGACAGTAAAAACGTTTGGATTCCCAAAAGAGGACTTTCTTCGAAAAAAATGGATACAAGCCATTTCAAGAAAAGATTTTGTTCCATCAAAGTATTCGAAGGTAAGTTTTTAATTTTATTCTATTTATGGAAATTGTAATAATATTTTTATTTTAAAAGTCTACAAATAACTTTAATAGGTTGTTCGATAAGACCTTTGAAAATGTACTAATTTCTTTTTCTTCATGTGAGTTTCTTAAACATTGGCAATTCATTTTTATTTATCTATAATGATTAAGGTGTTTTGTTTATGAAATAAATATTTTGTAGCCCTAATAAAATTTATGTTGTTAAAAATGAGCCCAAACAAGCATTGTTAATGAGACAAAAACTGTCTAGTGTTTTTGCTATTGCTACTTTATTTTTGTGTCATTTATACCAAATTCCTTTTCGTAAAATCAACGAAAGTATCTTAAGTATTAATAGTTTGTTAGCAAAGAAAGCCCATTATGATATATACCTCGTAGTCAATGTAAATATGGACATAAGCAACCATTTATTGTATATTTTGTATATTAATATGATGTGAGATACAAAATGCAAAACACATTCACAACAACAAAAAAAAACTAGCAGATTTTTGAACTATTAGGATGACTTTAAAAGTAAGAAAAAATAAAGCTGTAAAGTAAGCTGAAAACAGATAAACATGACTCAGCGTTAACCTCACAGTTCGTTAACTTCATTTAAAAGAATCAAATTATCAGAGAAATTTTTGTTAATTCTAACAAATATTTTTTGTTGATGCAAAACAATATATATATATATATATACTTAATTTTATAGGTTTGTGGATTACACTTTTCAGATGATGCAATACGAAGATACACCGAAGGGGGTTATATTCTAGGGATGGCATATAACAGTGAAAAAGCTGCTACTTCTCAGCATATGTGTTCATGATTCAAAGTCTTCTTTCTCCTCTTAAAGAAGTAGTTCATATAATGCCAGTGAAAAAAATCGATGGAGAAAAATTGTTTGCTGTTGTTAAAAAAACTATCGTAGAACTTTATGATATATGATTCAAAGTTATAGGTGTAGTTTCTGACAATAATTCTATAAATCGAACAGCAATGTCAAACTTTTCTGTTCCTCCCAAATTGAGTATTGTATATCCACATCCTTCTGATTCTTCCAATCTTTTATTTTTTGTTATTGATTCAGTGCACATTTTTAAATGCATTCGTAACAATTGGATTAATAAAAAAATGCAGGTTAATGTTTTTATTTTCCAGTTTTTGAAGATCATAATAAGTTTACATTATTAGAAGCAAATTTTTCTAAGTTTGCTTATGGTTTAACTTTCAAGGCTTTATGTCCTACAAATCTTGGGGGGAATGTGAAACTTGTGCTTAAGATATTTAATAATTTTGTTATTCAGGGGCTTCAACTATTAGGAGAGCAACATAAACTAATTAGTTATGAAACAACGTCAATTTTTATTTCTTTAATTTGTACATGGTGTAAAATAATTAATGTTAAAACATCTTTAAAGGGACAACATTTGCTTGATCCTTATAAGCAACCGATTACTTTATCTCCAGACAACCAAACATGTGAATTCTTGCATAAAATTTTGTCATTGTTAGACTCATGGAAGGGAAAAAATTGTACTACTGGCACCATTACTAAAGAAACACATCTTGATTTTATTCATACCACATACGCTTTACTTGAAATGTCAAAATATTGCATTAACGAATTAAAATTTCAGTATTTTATTCCCGGAAAAATTCAAACAGATGCGTTAGAAAGTCGTTTTGGGAAATATAAAACACTTTCAGGTTCTCAATATTTAATATCAATTCGACAGCTTTATGAAGTAGAAGCTAAACTAAGAATGCAAAATTTTTTACCTCTAACTTTGGTTTCAAACACATATGGCCAGCTGAACTTAAAAGACATTCATTTGGAAGATTCGTGTGATGAAAATCCTTTAGAGTCATCAGTATTGCATAATTTTAATATTAAACTATCTGAAAAAGATTTTCATGATGCTCAGCCGTATCTACCTGTTTTAACATAGTTAGCTGGTGTTTGTGCTAGGGCAGCACTTAAAAAATTAAAATGCGACTTTTGTTTCAAATCACTTGTTCTTAATAAATCTTTTGAACTAAATTCTAACTATGATTTAAAACGTAACTTAGACAGAGGAAGTTTATTGGGCCCTTCTCCAGATGTTGTTACAGCAGTGCTCTACAACTATAAAATAGTTCAGAAAATTCTTTCTAATGATTATGAAAATATGTTCCTTAAACAAAATAATCAACGTCAAATTGCCTCAGAAATATAGATTAGCTTGATAAATTCAAATGAATTTATGCATGTACCAATAAAGTTTTATAACATATTTAATTCACATTTGCAACAATGTTTTTGGAGGAAAAAGTACCAAAGATTTAAAGAAAGAAAAAGTAACTGTGACAACAGTTAAATAAATTGTATAATCTATTTTTATGTATGTTTATTTTTCCTGTATATATCTATAATTATATAGTATAGATTTTTGTCTAAAAATATATTTGAAATTTATTTAATAATTCTTAATGCTGTGATTGTATTTGATACCTGTTTAAGTTTTGTTATTAACGAAAAATAAATAGGATACAACCTGCACACTTGGTGACAAGAGCTAGAGTGAAAAATACATGAGAAAAACCACAAATACAATTGAGAGATACAGGCGCCATCTATTAGCATAAGAACAAAATCCTGTTAGCATTAGATATTAAGTCATAATCCTTAACACTTTCCCTTGTTAACTGGATTTTGTCAAAACAGTCCCATTTGATTACACAATGTCAATAGTCTGGACTTCATCAAGGGTTTTGTCAAAATGTCAGAGACTTGTTTCTCAGTTGACACTTGTTTCACATTTAATTTTCCCTCTAAGACTTTCTCGCGCATAAAGAAGTGTTTTATTTCTATGTGCTTTGTCCTTCGATGATATTCAGGGTTGTGTGACAACTTTACTGCTGCCCTGTTGTCCACTTGAAGTGTGGGAATTTCCCTCAAGTTCACTATGCCCTGAATAAGTCTGCAGAGCCAAATTGCTTCTTTGGCTGCCTCTGATGCTGCTATAACTTCTACTTAAGTTGTTGAAGTGGCAACAACTGCTTGCCTTTGGCTGCGCCATGAGATAGCTCCTCCAGCATATATCATAACATATCCCGAGGTTGATCGACTTGTTTTGGTACATCCACCAAAATCTGAATCACTATAACAATGAAGCACACCTTTTGTCTCTGTAGCATGATATGTTATTCCATATCCAACTGTGCCAGCTATATAGCGGAATACTCTCTTCACCGTGACTATATCTTCTGCAGATGGGTTTTCAAGTGATCTCGAAAGAAATCCTACACTATATGCAAGGTCTGGCCTGGTTCCCACCATCAGATACATAAGGGCACCAACAGCTTGCCTATATGGAAAATCAGAGTTTTTGGTTTCAGACTTTTGCAATCCTTTAACATGGACGTTGCCACAGGTTTGCATTCCTCAAATCCAAAACATTTAAGTATTTTTCTGGCATATCCTTTTTGATTGATAGTTATTGAGTTGTCTTTATGATGCTCAATTTCAAGACCTAGAAAACAGGAAACTTTTCCTACTGATATCTTGAATTTTGTTTTCAGCTCCTTGATGAACATTTCAGAATCTTGTTGGTCAGTTGCAGCAATTAATCCATCATCAACATACAACACTATCAATAATTTTCTACCTTTTCTTTCCCGAATGTATAGGCATGGATCAGCTTCACTTGCTTTAAAGCTAAGATCTGTTAAAAATTGACCAAAACACTTGTTCCAACAGCGTGGTGATTGTTTTAAACCATACAGGCTGCGCTTGAGTTTACATACTCTTCCTGAGCCATCTTTGAAACCTTCTGGTTGTTTCATAAATATGGTTTCCTCCAGATCTCCATAAAGGAATGCTGTTGATACATCAAATTGAGTCAAGTGCATCCTTTCTTCAGCTGCAATGCTTAAAACTGTCCGTATTGTTCCCAATTTGGCTACTGGGCTGTATGTTTCACTGTAATCAATGCCCTGTCGTTGACTAAAGCGTCTTGCAACAAGTCTTGCTTTATATTTATTGATGCTGCCATCTAGATTTGTTTTGAGTCTATAAACCCACTTACAGGGTATTGCTTTAGCTCCAACTGGTAGGTCTGATAGCTCCCAAATATGATTTTCACTTAATGAATTCATTTCACTCTCCACGGCTTTCTTCCAGTTTGTGCTGTCCTTGGAGTTTATTGCTTCTTCATATGTTTCAGGATTATAGTCATCTAAATATGACTCTGCTTCCATAATATGATCCTCAAACCCCCCGTTTTGGTTTCTGCAGAAGTGAGCGGTTCCTCAGCTGTCTATCTGATGTAGGTTCAGCATCTTCTTCCCTATCAGTCTCAGAATCACTTAAGTCTTCTTGGCTTAGTGTCTTTTCTATAGGATTGTCCTCAATTTTTATCAGCTGCTCTTCATACTTTCCCTGATTTGTATCTCCTCTTATCCTGTCTTCTAATTTTAATTCTGTACGGTCATCACACTTCCCTGCTTTTTCTGGAAAGATTACATCTCTAGATAAAATTACTCTGTGTTCTTTCTTTAGCCAGATTCTGTATCGTTCATCTCCATCATATCCCACAAGGTACCCTTGGATGGCCTTCTTGTCCATTTTCCTTCTCTTCTGAGCTGGAACATGAGCATAGCATGGATATCCTATTATGCGCAGGTGTTTTAGCCGGGGTTTCTTTTTGAGCTAAAGCTCATATGGACTTGTATTTTCTATTGACAACTTTCCTGTTCTGTTTAGTATATATATGGCAGAGTTAACTAATTCTGCCCAGATAGCTGCAGGGAAACTGACCTCAGGATTTGAATATTTGAGTGTTCTGGCCATTTCAATGGTGGTTCGCATTTCTCGTTCACTGGCTCCATTTTGTTCTGGGTTGTAAGGTGCTGTGAGCCTTTGAGTAATTCCATTTGAATTCAAAATTTCATGAACATCTTCGTTATCAAATTCTTCACCATTATCGCAGAGGAATTCTTTCACAGAATATCCCAGTGTCTTTGTATGTGCAAGCATGTGCTCTAACACCTTTTTTACTTCTGACTTCTCTTTTATTAGGTAACCATAGCGAAACTTTGTAAAGCTGTCTTTGAATACAACCAAGTACTTTTTCTTCTGAAATGACTCATCAAATGGTCCACAAACATCTGCAGAAATCAGTTCACCAGGCTCAGAGGCTTTCTCCCTGGTGCCAAATGATAGTCTGTGTGCTTTGCTGTAAATATATGGCTCACATAATTCCTTATCTAGCTTGATGTGGATGCCTAATTCTTTTTCAAGCATGTTTCGGATGTGACGTTTATCTTGGTGGCCCTATCTTTCATGATACAACTGTAGCAAAGAGCTGTCTGCTATAACAGTATGAACTTCTATCATTTCTTTGGGCAAAATTGGTTCAAAATTTGCTTTGAATAAGAAACCATTTACATTGCGAGAGCCATAGAGCACCACATCATCATTGACTTTTAACCAGCACTCAGTAGGAGTCGACACAAATTCACTGTTTGGGTTTCTGTCTTGAGCGGTAAGTACAGAGAATAAATTTCTATTAATCTTTGGAACATACCAAACATCTTTTAGAACGACTTCCTGGCATTTTCCATTAATGGTCGATTTTACTTTTATTGTGCCTTTTCCAAGGGCAGCTAATGTTTCATTTCCTGCAGCTTTAATGCCACAAGGACTATCAAATTTTATGAAGTCAACAAAATATTGTAGCAGTTCGTAACATGCCTAGTAGCTCCATTGTCAATTCAGAATAATGTCAGGCTAGTCTCTGATGTACAGACTTCCTCAGATATAGACATCAATGCTATGTTCTCTGATACTGTATTTGATTGTGTATCACTCAATTTATTCTTTGATGGTCTTCCATCTGAAATCCACTTTCTACAATCTTTTACCCAATGTCCTTTTCGTTTACAGTAATTGCAGCTATCTTCTTTTCTTGACTTGGACTTATATTTGCCTTCTTGTTTGGGCCTTTCTGATTTTATAGCTATTAATGCTTCTTGGGCTTTTTTGCTACTGTCTTCAACTTTATATATAGTAAAATTCCTTTCAAACATACACAGCTGCACTGTCAATTCTTCAAATGACTTCTTGTCATCTTTAGCCAACAACATCCAACTGGATTTAAAGGTTTCAAACTGACAAGGCAAAATATGTAAAACTTTACAGACTAGCATCAAATCTGTCAATTTACTTTCCTCTCTAGCCTCAAGTCCGTTATTCAATTCACTCCAAAGACTTCTTCGCTTTGCAATGTGTGTGGAGATATCCTCTCCTGGAACCCAGCTGAATGCAAAAAACTCTGCAAATTTTAAACAACTGATCTTTTGAAGTTGCTTCAAACTGCTTCCTCAATGATTCCCAAGCTTCAAAGGCTGTCTCCTTGTCCATAATCTTTTGATACACAGCATCAGTGACAGTACTTGCGATCATTGATTTCGCATAACTATTTGCTTTTCTGTACAAATCGCAGCGTTCTTTATGCTGTTTTCTTACAGATTCTTGAGCATCAGCATCTATGGATTCTTGCTTTTTCAGCTTGCCATCTATGACCTCGATCGCTCCTTCGTGGTAGTCAAGTAGGTCGCGGATCTTCCGTTTCCACATCGGCCAATCTATTTCTCCGGTCAAAGGCTTAACATGACGGGTGAAATCCATACTTATTTCCTTTCTAGAAAATTTAGACTTGCAAGTTTCTTAAATAATCCGTATCAGTATATCTAGGCTAAACAACAACCCTCTTCTGTTTCTTCCTCGATCTCTCCAAAATGGCGGCACGATCACGCAATCTTCCCGCCAAACTACCGATCGGCGAAACTTTGCCGCGACTTGTTGCCTCCAAGAAATATCTGCCTTTTCTATCATAAAAGACTCATAGCTTTGATACTTCAAGCATGGTTTAAGCTTGTGCTGGTACCCATAACCTGTTTAAGTTTTATTATTAACGAAAAATATAAATAGGATACAACCTGCACACTTGGTGACAAGAGCTAGAGTGAAAAATACATGAGAAAAACCACAAATACAAATGAGAGATACAGGCGCCATCTATTAGCATAAGAACAAAATCCTGTTAGCATTAGATATTAAGTCATAATCTTTAACAAATAAAGCTACTGTTTTTAAATTTGTTTCTTTTCTTTTCTTTTGCTTTGAAAAAAGTACCTACTTTATTAGCTAAATGAATTACATTTTTATATATGGGTGTATTATATTTTTTCTATATATATACATTCATTTTAGGTATATATCTATGCTTTAATATATGTACAATTTATCTAAAACATATATTTTTAACTTATTTTACTATAACCTGTTATATTGTTATTTATGGGAACTTTATTTTTTGGTAATTTTTAATGCTGTTATTGAAAAGAGTGAAGAATTTTTGCTTATTATACTGTGCATGATACCAATAGTTTTAAAACATTTAATCTACATTTTTAACAATGCATAATTGAATAACTATTGTTCGAGGGAAAATATAGAAACATTTTAAGCAATGAAAGGTAACTGACAAATAGCTAAATAAACTGTGTAATCTGTTTCTGTGTACATATTTAATTTCATGTATGTATCTGTAGCGGTATCTAAGTAAACCAGTACTTAGACATCACGCGAAGACGATCGTCTTGGCGTGATCGATAAAGTACTGGCGTTCGGAACGGAAGGTACCCGGTTCGAATCTATACCTACATATCTGTAATCATATATGTATGGATTTAATAAAAAATATTTTTGTCAATTTATTTTATGGTAATTTTTCATGCTGTTTTATGCAGACATCAAACTTTTGTTTATTAATTTGATACCAATAAAGTTTTAAAACATATTTAACTACTTTTGAGAGAAAAAGTATTAAAAATTTAAGGAAAGAAAAGTGACAGACAAACAGCTAAATAAACAGTGTAATCTATTTTTAAGTATATATTTTCCTGTATATATCTATAATTATACAGTTGTAGATTTATCTACAAATATATTTGAAATTTATTTAATACTACTTGATGTGCGATACCAATAAAGTTACTGCTTTTAAATTTGTATGTCGTTTTTGGTTTTGAAAACTATTTCTAATTTTATTTTCCTCTTTGTAACTATTCTGAAAAAAAATAAGATAAATTTTAAAATTAAGAAATAATCATAGTTATGTAAAAAAAGAAATATACGAATACAAAAGGCTCTTATAATTTGCTACAATGTAATAAATGTGTTTATGTTGAACGCAATGTGTTCGTATAGTAATGGATAATCATTACTTGCAATTATTATTTAAATAGGAAAACTAATATTTACTCATGTTTTATGTACATGAAATACAATTTAATGATTAATTTACTAATTTTTTAATCTCCTGTAAAAAAAAAGATTATAATTAGTTTATAACAAAAAGTGTTCAAAAAAATACATCAGAGAATCTCCGTAGGCGATGGACGATTTCTCCCTACTAGTAGTGACGTCACAAATCAGTGGCCAGGCCTTGTATCTAGGACAGGGATGGCGAACCTTTTTGGATCAATGTGCCATTTTTTGCAAAAAAATGCTTGCAGAGTTACAGACGTGCCGTCAAATATTTTTGACTTGTGATTATGGGGAAAATAATGAAACTGAATACTGAGAGACAATTCAAAACTCTTTATTTACTGCGAAAAAATACATTTTGTACTTTATAATAGAAAATCTTTTCATTATACGTATAATTCAAATTAAAATAACAGTGTGATTTCTGTTGTTGCAGATTAGATTACAAATAACTTATATTGCGATTATCTGATGCTACTTTTATGTTGGAGTTGCCAAACACAGTTTCTAAGCGAGTCTTTAATGTTGTTCATCTCTGAAAATAAAGACTCGCAAGCATAGACAGATAACATTGTTAAAATAGCATGGACCAGCTTCTTCAAGCAGTCAAATGTATCTAAAATAAATTCAATATCATGTTTTCAAAATTTCGCTTACTTATACTATGCTTGTTAATCTTTCTGTTTCACTGAATTCCAACTTCTTTCTTGTTTCAATACATTTTTGGATCCATACTGAACTAGACTGGAAATCAATTAGTTGCATTTCAAATTCTTCCATGTCTAACCAATAGAATTGGGAAAAGTTCAGTTTATCAAATTAAATCACAACATGGTACATAACAAACTTGAGCGTTTCCTATAATTGTTTGAACTGAGAAAATCTCACTATAAATTCTTTGATTAAAAAATCAGTTACGGAAATAAATTCCTCACTAACTTTTTCTTCGTCTGGTTTCTCATGTACATCTAATACTTCATATTGAACTTCGTTATTTTGAACTAAAATGCAAACCGTTTTGATCGATGACGTGCCCAAAATATTGTGCCATTGGTTCGCCATCCCTGATCTAGGAGGTGCTGCCCAGGCCCGGGCATCTGTGGGTGTGGTGGACGCTATGCCCTGGGCCTCACGATTGAGGGGGCCCCAACATGATCAAGAATTAAAATTATTTACTCTTGCACATGATGAAATCTTGACATTATTCCTATCGTTGTCAGTAAAACGAGAAATACAATTTATCGTAAACATTATTATTATACATCTCTGAATTTCTCAAACTTAAAAATTAATTCTTGATTACTGAAATGTTAAGTTTTTATTATTTGATTTGCGGAACTCCCAAGGATTCCCACCAAAAATGGACTTTTAAGAAATATATAATTAAGAAGTCGACATATATTCATACTTTATCGCATCAAAGTAGAAAATTTTTTAATAAAAAATACACCAGTTATTATTTCAATTAATAACAAAAAGTATTCAAAAAAATGCATCAGAAAAGCGCCGTAGGCGATGGACGATTTCTCCCTACTAGTAGTGACCTCACAAATCAGTGGCCAGGCCTTGTATCTAGGAGGTGCTGGAACTGGTCAAACCAATGGCTCGTGCGATTCCCGTGAACGAAGTACTCGTATAATTCCCGGGAATAGAAAAAGTACAGAAATCTTATGATTTCCCGGGAAAGAAATCCTAGTTTGGAGGGATCAAACAGCTTTGAGCGTGCGCGATAAATACCTTTTTTATGCATCCATGTAATTAGCTTAATAAATGTTTTATTTACTAGAAAAACCGTAGTCGCCTCATTATTTATTTTAGACTACGTTTGTTAATTTGTAAATGAGTTCTGAATCGAGATACGATTTCGGTATTTTGTGCTATCAGGTTACAAATAAAAAAACAACTAATTTTTAGATTTTTCAAAATTTTAATGCATATTCGGGAAATAAAAGCCCTAGTTTTGACAAAATCCAAAATGTTTCATTACTGTTTATAACAAACAGTGATGGATGCTGTTGCAATTTTTTGAGTGCAGAAAGCTGTTAACGTCACCAATTAATTAAATAATAATAAAAATTATTAATAGACGATGATAAACAAATGATTACATGAAGGTCAAATCGACATATATGCACAAAGAAGTATAACAAATTATTTACAGTATTGGAAAACTCAAACGTTATAAACGACCTTTACAACGCTTCAGAAACGGCTCTCTGGAAGAGTTCCATTTGCAAGAATTCAGACAGATTAAGTCGCACTGTCGTATCGCAGTCAACTCACAGGCGGATTCTGATGTCAACTGACTCAACCTTCGTCTCAAGGGTCCCTTCGCATAGATCCCAGACTACTTAAAAGTTCCTCGGCAATGTCATTTTTCGTCAAATTTGTCACCGAGAGCGGTAAAGTTGCCATTCCAGTGATACTGGCTGCATGTTGAGCTGTTGTTTTCTTAATTTTCAAGTTTGTGCTAGAAAATTAAACCTCAATTTGCTCATTACTATTATTGCAGGGAAAACAACGTTCGTGGCGTATTTCAATGCTATCCATTTAATTGTTAATAAAACTTTGCTAATATTCCGAAAGCTCAAAATTAATGTTAATTACTATGTTGTAGCTTAAAACTATATCATATGAATTAAATATAAGTATGAAATAAAAATAAATTAAATCTCACTTAGGATGTATTTCAAAATAAACAAAGTATACTCAGGTATTGTTATATAATACACAGAAAATAACCGGGAAATCAGATCAAGTAAAAAAAAAAAAATACATTGAGAATTTTTTGGTATTTTTATTAAATAAAAATAATTATAATTTAAAGAAATTTCTTTAGGAAGAACTACCCGAATTATTTCTATATATTCCGAATTAAAAAATTTCACAATCACACACTTAAAGCTATTTATCTACAAGAAGCAGTATCATTAATTTTTCCTTTGAAATAATAAAACCGAATCGGAACTGAAACCTAAAATTTCCGTTACACTTTTGTTAATATGTTCATTAATGAAAATATACTGCTGAAGTTTTTAATTATATTTTTTACATTGATGTGTATATAACGGATTCTTTAATTACACCATCATTAACTTTTCCTTTGAAATAATAAAACTGAATCGGAACTGAAACTATAAATTTCCGTTACAGTTTTGTTAATATGTTCATTAATGTACTTATAACTGCCTAAGTTTTTAATTATATTTTTTACATTCATGTGTATGTAAGGGATTCTATTCAACGAGAGAGAAATTTCTGAATAATATCAACGAAAATGGTGTCAAAAATATATTGAATTTTATTGGGAGAGGTTCGTTTTGAATCATAATGGCTAAACCTGCAATACGTAAGTTTTGTTTTAAACGTGAATATCCCAACTGCAGTGTTAAATATATAGACAAATTTATTGACAACTTTAAAAATTGTGATGAACTGAATGCACAGAATATTTACCTGCAAATTTTGTTAGATATTGAGGAGGCCATTATAAATGGTAATTTACAAGATTTAAAAAGATTAAATTCTTATGTTGATCTTCTATGTTCCCTCAAACTTCAAGAAACTTTGCAATCATATTATGAAAACATTGCAAACCCATTTTTGAAAAGTAATTTAGTTATATTAGCTTGTAAGCACAACTATGTAAAAATTTTGAATTATTTATTCAGTGAAAAATGTAAGCTTTTGATTAACTTATCCATTAAAGTAGGTAAAAATCCATTACAACCAGGTGATGAAGATGATGAGTGTCATAATGCATATTATTATGCAATATGTTCAAATAACAGTGAACTCCTGAAAGCACTTATATATAAGTGGCCCAATGATTTTTTTAGTAAAAATGAGCATCAATTGGATGAGCTTCTTTCCCTGACATATAAAGAGTTAAAGTTAAAAAATATTGATTTATCATATGAAATCCAGTTTTGTGTCGAAAACGTGTTAATAAATCTTCGATTTAATTATGAAAATACACAGTCAGCAAATAAGGTAACCCGAAAGGATTTAAATAACAGAATTGAATTGATAATTGAAAATGTAAATTCACTGAAAGGCATGTTAATAGATACAGATCAAGATGATGAATTTTTACTAATAGCGAAATTCATCGCTAAAAATCTTTTTATTTTAAAGAGACAGTTAAAATGTACTTATTGCAAATTACCATGGGAAGAAATAGAATTTTGTCTCATAGCATTTGTGAGATCCAGATTGTATAATCATGAATTCAATTTTATTTTCAATTCTGTACTAAACAAAATGAAAATAATATCATATTTAGAGTTATTTTCATCTTGTCTTAAGGAAGAGATGAATAATATTAAAAAGTTAGATCTAAAAAAATTGTATGTTCTTCCAAGAATGAAAAGAACACAGATAGTTGCTGATATTATTAAAAATACTCCTCTTTTTGAAGAATTATATCAAGATTACTATATCATCAGAGATATGCATTCACTAGAAAAAATAAAGAGTTATGTTGATTTATTAATTTCAGTTAATTGTGCCAGTGATGAAGGGCGAATAATTATTACAAGGACCATTCAGATCATTGGTGAACATTTGAAAAATACCTTAGAATCTCCAAAATTATCTGATAGTACTTGTGAACTCATTTTAACCTGTTTGCCCAAAGACACTCGACAGATCTTTAATGGTTTACGTAATTCATTGTCTCATGCACATTCTTTTACAAAAAGACGAGATTTAGAAAAAAATGCAGACAATAATTTTTATACTAATATACAAAACGATGTTAAAAAAATCAATGTTGTAGTTGTTGAAATTATGTTTAAAAATAAGGTTAAAGTAATCAAACTGTTACTCAAAAAAATGATGAATTGCACTACCTTATATGATTTTAAAAATGTAATCAACCCATTGAAGCCAGTTAATATTGAAACATTTATTCAGCCTCAAAATCTGAAATCAAATCTGTACTCAAAATCTGAAACTGTAATTGATGAAATGCACCGACTTGAAAATCTAATTGAAAAATTTAGCAATACAGTTATTGAGAAAACACCACATGAAACATATTTGTTCAATGAAATCAAAAATATCTTAAAATATGAAAAAAGCAAAGTAAAGAATAGTGAACACAACTATTTTATGGGTTTAATATTTTTTGTTTCTACGTTGAAACAAATCAAACTATCAAAAATTGATGAAAATAATTTGCGATTAATTAAATTTAGAGCTCAAAAAACTTTAGATTACCTTACTTCAGGTATTGAAAATAAAAGTTTAAAAACAATTACTCAATTGGTGGGTTCATTACAGGGTAGTGTTGTTTCGAGAGCAAATATAGACATTTGTGAAATATATGAATTAACACATGAAATAATAAATTTGATTGAATTTCAAATAGATGATGTAAAATGGCTTTCAGAACTAAAAAATAAGTTAAGTCATTATAAATTTCAAAAAGATGAAAAAGAATTAACATTAGATCAAAAAAAGGTTACTTCTGAAGATCAACAGATTCCAAAATTAGAGATAATATTGGGTAATTTAAGAAATATTTTGCGTAAAAATAATTTAGATGTTTACTCCAAGGATAGTTTAATATCATATAAAAATAATAAAAATTTACAGGTAATCATAGAAATGCTTATGTTGGATGTAATGTGCATCTTGAGCGATTCTAAAAACAGTGCGCCTAATTTACTGAGTTTAGATAAAGATTGCCCTTTACTCATTGGGAAAAACTTGCGCAACCACTTAGCACATGAAAATGCATTATTTGATATTTTGCAATTTGACTGTTCTCTTGCTATAATTATAAATGCTATGAAGATCACATCAGAAAATATAATTGACTACAAACCAACTGGTAAATTGTTCAAAAATAATTCATTCAACTTGAAAACAAAACATGAACGAGAATTATCAATCATAAATATGAAAACTAATTTGTTTAATGCGATAGCAAGTGGTGATATTGAAAAATTTAAGCTATTTATTAAGAAAGGAGCTGATATAAAAGCTGAAGATTTTAATTTGAAGACAACGCTACACTTTGCTGCTGAAGGCGGTAATCTGGATATCATCAAACTTTTAAAAGACAATCTTAATATTAATGACAAAGATCTAGATGGCCAATCACCACTTCATATTGCCTCAGCATTTGGGTATAAAAAGGTTGTTCGTTTTTTTATTGAAGAACTGCAAGCAAATGTTGATGGTGATAATTTTTATACAACACCGTTGCATCTTGCTGCCAAAAATGGTCACACAAAAGTAATCAATGTTCTTCTAAAGAGTAAATGTAAAATTGAAAAAAATATTTTGGGTTGCTACCCCCTTTTTTATGCTGTGGTACATAGTCAAAGGCAGCTGTGGAGATCTTTTTAGAGAGAAGTAGTGTTGATACATGTGTAGCAATGGGAGATTTTACATCACTACATTTAGCTGCAGAAAATGGGTGCTTAGAATTAGTTAATCTGTTATTAAAAAGGGGGGCTGATGTTAATGCTAAAACTGATAAATTAGCTACAGCATTGCAATTATCATCACTGAATGGTCACACAGATATTGTAAAGGCTCTTATTATGAATGGTGCTGAAATAAATGTTCCCAGTATTGATGGAGGTACTGCATTACATAGTGCAATGGAAAATGGCCATGATACGATAGTTGAAATTTTATTAGAACATGGAGCTGAAGTGAATGCTGTAGATGGTTGTAACTTTTCACCTATACATTTTGCAGCTCTTAATGGATATTTTGGTATAGTTAAAGCTTTAATAAATTTCAAAGCAAATATCAGTAATGTTACAAATAGTGGAGCAACCCCACTACTTTTGGCAGCTAAAAGTGGTCATTTTGAAATTGTTCAGTTTTTGTGCAATAAAAAAGCTTCACTTCATTCTAAAGATATAACCAAGTCTACAGCTTTGCATTTAAGTTGTGCTAATGGTCATGCAGATATAGTAAAATATTTAGTCCAAAAAGGGGCAAATATAGAGGGTGTAAATGTTTATAATCGAATACCACTGCACTTAGCTGCAGAGAAGGGTCACATTGAAATAGTGGAGTTTCTAATTTTAGAAGGAAATGATCTCAACTTCAAAGATAATTTTGGATGTACAGCTTTACATTTAAGTTCCAAAAATGAGCATTTGGATGTCATTAAATTATTGATAAGAAATGGAGCTGTTATTAATATCTGGAACAATATACATGATTCACCATTGTTTTTGGCTATTGAAAATGGTAATTTTGAAATTATTGAATTTTTAATAGCTGAAGGTGCTGATATTAATTTGACTAATTTTTTTGGTTTTAAGGCCTTACATTTCAGTATTTTACATAGAAAGAAAGAAGTAGTGGCATATTTGATTCAAAAAGGTGCTAATATTAATGATCCATGTTATCGTCAAACTCCACTACAATTAGCTGTTCAAAATAATGACTTTGAAATGGCTCAAGTTTTAATTAATAATGGGGCTGAAATTGATGCTGAGAGTGACTCGGGTTTAACTCCGTTATACTTAGCTGTCAGAAACAATAATAAAGAAATAGTTAAAATATTACTTAAGTATGGTGCTGATATTAATGCTAAAAAAAGTTTACCTTTATCAACTGCAATTGTCTTTGGTTTGAATAGTATTGCTGAAATATTACTTGACAATGAAAAAATCGACATCCACTATTGTGGAACAGATGGTAATTCACTACTGCATATTGCTGCTAAACAAGGCAATCACTTTATTGTAGAATCTTTACTAGCTAGAGCAGCTGATGTTAATGCCATAACTTTAAGTGATTGTGCTTCATCTCTTCATTATGCAGCAGAAGCAGGATATGTTGAAATAGTGAAAATTTTACTTAAAAATAAAGCAGAAATAAATGCTGTTACAAAAAATGGGTTAACTCCACTACATATGGCTGCTTCGAAAGGTCATGCAAGTGTTTTGAAATTATTACTTGAAAATGGAGCTAATGCTAAAGTAACTAATAACAAAAATAGGAATTTGGTTGAAATGGCTGTTGCAAATGGTAATGCAGAAGTAGTACAGATTTTATTAAAAGAGAAAAATTTTCATATTAATGATAAAGGTAATGATGGATTTTCATTACTGCATATTGCTGCTCAAGAAGGTAATTTAAACATTATAAAATATTTAATTGATCATGGAGCAGATGTAAATTCCCAGAATGATGCAGGATCTAAACCTATTCATATTGCTGCTAGAGAAGGTCATAAGGATATTGTTGAGTTGTTTATTAATAGCAAATCTCTTAAAAATTATCTTGGTGCATTTGATCAGTCATTAGTACATTATGCTACTCTTGGAAGTAAAACAGAAGTTTTAAAATTGCTAATTGAGCTAAAATTTGATGTTAATGCCACTGACAGAAATGATGTTAAACCGATACATATTGCTGTCAATACAGGTGATAAAAATATTCTTTTAATTCTTTTACAACATGGAGCATATTATGATGCATTATATGATGGTTTAACACCTTTACAAATTGCTCTAAATTTTAAACATGTAAGTTGTGTTCAAATATTAATATTAATTAAAGAATTGTTTGATGCAGTGAAACATAATAACTTTTCTGAAGTAGAAAATTGCATTAGAAAAGGAGTAATGCTTAATATAAAAAACAAGGAAAATATAACATCATTACACTATGCCTGTTGGAAAGGTTATAAAGATATTGTTAATATTTTATTAAAAAGTAAAGCTGATCCAAATGTTATTGGAAAAGGAGACTCTATGCCATTACATTATGCAGCTAAATTTAATCATTTTGCTATTGTCAAACTTCTACTTTTTAATGGCGGAATATATAATTCTGAATGTAATACTCGTAGAAACCCTTTAGATTTTACATCGAATAATGATATAAAGAAATTATTGCAATTACTCGAGGAATGTTTTAGTAAAGTTAAAAAAGGTGATATTAAAATAATAGCAAAAATGCAGAAAATTACAGATATTGAAATTATTAGATGTTTAATGAATGCTCGTGATAAAAAATAAAAAAACTCTCATAATTGCTGGAATTCTTTCTTATTTTCCAAAAATAAAACACTTGAAAAACTTTTGTCAAGATGGGATGTCTTTTTATATCGAAAAAGCAGATGACTTATGTTCTAAACAGAAATATACAGAAGCTTTGCCCTTATTGGAAAAAGTACTTGAAAGAAGAAAAGAATTATATGGAGATGAAAATCCTGTGACTTTAGATATTCAACAACATTTGGGTGAAGTATTGTATAAACTGCAGCATTATCAAAAAGCTTTGCAAACATTTGAATTTGCTTTTCTTAAACGAAAGGAATTATTGGGAGCAAATCATTCTGACACTTTAAAAACTAGAGAAATTATTGGTCTCATATTGCATGAACTAGGAGAGGATGAGAAAGCAATATCTATATTTAGAGAAATTTTACCTAAACAGCAGAAAATTTTGGGACCAAATCATTCTGCTGTTTTACAAATACAAAGTGATATGGCTCTTGCTTTGATTGCAGTCGGTCAGCATGAAGAAGCACTTGCTTTGAATTATAAGGTTTTGAAAGCACGTAAAAAATTTCTTCCTGCAAATCATCCTTTTATTTTAGTTACCAAGAACAATATAGCATTGGTATTAATGAGTCAAAATAAATTGAATGATGCCTTACATATTTTCAAAGAAGTATATAAAAATAGAAAAAAAGTTCTAGGTGCAAACCATTCAGATACTCTTAGAACATTTCATAATATGTCATTGATTCTAGCACAATTGAAAACAAATGATCATTCAAAGGAATATGAAGAAGTCTTAAGTCGACAAAAAAATGCATTAGGATTGAGGCATCTTGATACATTAAATACTCAAATAAATATGGGAAATGCACTCTTTATTGAAGGAAATTGCAACAGAGCAAAAAAATTGTTTGTAGAGTGTCATGATGCAGCTGTAACCATTTTAAAAGAAAACCATCCTATAATTAATCATATAAAAAAAATGTTAGAAGTGATTCAATTTAAAGAGGCAGTTGAAGAAGGGATAAATCTTTCTAATTTTCAGAAAGGTGTGACTAATGATAGCAGTGCATCCATTAATATGCTAAATACTATGTTTCAAAAATTACCGGACAATAATTTCAATATTAATTATGTTAATGAAGAAGGAAGAACACTTTTGCATTATGCTGCTAGTGAAGGGTCTAATTTTATGGTTAAAACTTTATTAGAGAGAGGAATTAATTTAATGTTAATTTCAATTAAAGGTAATACTGCCTTGCATATTGCTGCATCTAAAGGACATGTTGAAATAGCTGAGCTTTTATTAAAGCACTTGAAAGAAAATGATGTATCAAAATTAAATGATTTCATTAATGCTAAAACATCAGGTAAGGGCACAACTGCTATGCATGTAGCTGCTAATATAGGAATACTGACATCTTTAATGAAATATGGAGCTATTTATAATATCAAAAATAAGAAAGGTGAGACACCTTTGGATCTCTCAAAAGATCAAAACATCACAAACTTCTTGATTCTGACTCATGAACTGTTTAATGCTTCAGAAAGTGATTTAAAAGTCATTATGCAAAAATTGTCCAAGTTGAACCATGATGAAATTGCAGCCATTGCTAATGCACAAAATGTTCAAGGAAATACTTTTTTGCAAAATGCATCTTTAAATCAGCCTCCAGGTATTGTAAAAAACCTACGAAAGTTTTTATTGGAAAAGAAGATAATATTTTATTAAACTTCCTTTTAAAAAAATATCAAGCTCTTTTTTACAGATTGTGGATGAAATAATTTTCAAAAATGACAAACTTGTTCGAAGGAACAATCTTATATGAATTGTCAATACGAAGTTTTTCCTACAAGTGTCCATCATTTTTACTTCTTGCACAATGTTTAGCAAAAACATTTTACAAGATATCAAAAATTTCCTGCAACACAATTGTTAATATTCTTGATGTTTATCTGAACAAAAATTGTAAGATAAGAGATTTAAAAAATTTCTACTAGAAATGCAATTTATTATATGTATTGGATTTATATAATTGCAATTTTTTTTATTGTATACTTTAAAAAATTTAACAATATTGCGATAGTTTCTTACTATTGTGATTTTTTAAAAACCATTAATAATGGAACTTTATGAATATTATAACAGAATAGCAATTATAATTAAATATTTTTAATCAATCAATAGTTATTGTCTTTAGTTTAAATTCTAAAAATAATTTAGCTTTCTGCAAATGATTAGTTGGTTTTATTGGTGTAAGGGCCATATATAATCAAGCGATGTCTCACACTTGTTACTTCAAAATAAAATAATAGTATTATATCACGTATACACTAAATTTTAAATGCAAGGAAGGAGAGGAGAGATGTTTTCAACTACAAATAGAAAAATTTGGATATTAACTGCTAAAAACCTTTAATTAATTTTTTGCATATTAAGTCAATGAAAAATAAAATTAGATTTTTTATTTTGGTGAACCATTAAATGAATTTCAAATGTTAATATAATATATTATAAGAAATTTCTTTTTGTGAATAAATATTTCAAACGAGTTTTTGTATAATTATAAAGTATTTTAATGTATTGTAAAATGATTTTAAATAAAATATTTTTTCAATCTTTTTAACTTATTAATGTATTTTAGTGAAAGTTATTGAAAATTTTGCATGTAGTTTTGAAAATGTTTTATTAATAGTTTTCCTGCTAAAAGAACATTATCATATAAATTAATCCAAAATTGTTCATAAGGCACCATATATTATATGGTATATATATATGGTGCATATCATTGCCGGTTTAAGCTCATTTTGGGTGCTGAAGATCTACTGTTTCCCTTGGCGTTGGAGGATCAAAATTTATAACCAGAAAATCTGGTTAAGTCCTGTGTTTCCAGGGCCCTAGGCACCCGCCCCAAGCACCCTGTGAATAAAACAGCACTGGTACATATAGCATATTTATTTAAATCTAAGGCCTACCTTATATTCTTGAAATGTTTTTTGGGGGAATGTAAAGAAGTGTAAAATTTCGTTCATTGATATCCAATATTAACAAAATTGGAAAAAAAAAATTAATGAGTACTAATAAGAAGTGAATAATTTATTTTACTAGTAATAAAAACTTTTAAATACTTACATGATTAACAGTATTACATTCAATTCACTGGTGTATCTAGTTCTTAGTGGGCACTGTATCAAAATATTTCTAGGGGGCCCTTTTTTAAAATGTCATGATTTTTTTGTTTACATATGTTAGGGCCCTGTATCATTGATACAGCAGTAGCTACGCCTTTGGATCAATTACCCTCATCCAATGAATTTTTCTGCCTTTGATTCTAAATTTCATTTGTTTTTCAGCATGAAAAAAAGCTGCAGCTTAGATTCAAATAAATATATTTTTTTTTATTTCTCATGGGGCTGCAGATTTGCATTTTACCATTACAGACCTGGTACATTCCCCAGGAGCTAGTATCTCTTTTTAGTGCAGCACGATATAGGCTGATATCAATCACCCAACTAATTTTGCTTGCAACTAACAAATTTTGATGCCCAATTTCCTCTCCAGAGGAAGACAAATGAGCTCTAACGATGCAAAATTATATAAGGATTTTAATTTTGACGAGAGCACTCAAGTAGGCTTTTACATCTCGCATAATTATTGATATGGCTGCTGTCGATTTTCTGCATCATGAAAATCCACCGACTTGGGCTGGGGTCGAACCCGCAACCTTAGGCGTACAAGGCCAGCGACAAACCAACTACACCACCCAGCTGGCGATTCAAATAAATATGGTTTATATAATTTTTATTTTTTCTACAAGATCTTTTGAAACAGCATTAAATTCCAACACCATATTGCTATATGAAGTTTCTTTCATAAGATATTTGAAATTATGACTAGTTATTATAAAATGATATTCAAAAACTTAATTACAGCTAAAAAATAATTCATTAAGAAATATTACAGGTTTCTTAATTGCTTAGTATTTTTAAATAGAAAATTTAATTAAACAAGGAAAAGCTCATTCTTTAAAGTGTTAATATGTATCTCAGGAATTCATTATTGAAAAGTGTAAAACTTTCTATTAGCTTCAAATTATGGGGTTTAATATATTTACTTATATTGAAAAATCTAACTTGGTAGGGGTTGGGAGATTACATGGGCATTATGCCAAATGAGTTTTTGTAAAACATTTTAAAATGCAGCATTTATATTTACAAAACGTTGTTATTCAAATAAAAATTTGAAAGCAAGAATAAATAAGTAAATACAATTTTAAGCAAGATTAAAGGTCAAAGATTTAATGGTGGTATAGTATTAATGGCATAATACTAGTCAGCATCTGATTTTCTATTAAAAAGTCCTGCTATTATTTGGTTTTTTCAAACTTTTTTAGTGTTAATTAGATTTCACTTCAATATTGGGTTCACAAAAATTGAGGTTTGTAAAAACTAATTTATTTTTTAAAAAAATTCCGATATTGAGAGCAAAGGCATCAAGGAGGAAAAAACTTAAAGATTATTTGGCGCAGAAAGTTCTTGATATGGTTTAAATGGAAAAGTAATGCTTTATATATGTAATCCAGTGTTTAATAGAAATTTTATGCAAAATTTCACTTTTTAATATGACAAAAAAAAATCAATGGTCAGAAATTTTAATTCTTTAAAAAAGGATCCGAAATATATGGCTATCAATATTTATTTCTATGAAGTATATTATATGATTTCCATAAAATGTTCCAAATACTATATATAATACAATCACCATATCTATACTAATAGATTATATTGAAGTGGCATTGGAAGTCAGGATAAATACTAAGAAGAGAAATTTATCTTAAAATTAAAACAATTTTAATGCGAACAATGAATTTTTAATAAAATTCTAAATTACTAGGCAATGAAGGAAAAATTCTAATTTTATTCTGATAGCAACTTATTTTATGTGTTAAAAAACTTGTATAAAATCAATATTTCTTTTTTTTAACAAATACATTAAGAAATATATTTCATGTATTTTTATTCACAGTGTTACACATTTTACTAAAATTTTCAATTGGAGTACTAAGGATTGAAATTTATAAAATGCTGGATTACTTCAGCAATGTATGAAAGAATTATTAAAGAGAAAAATTTGGTACTTAATGCATCAGTGGTGGCCTGTGAATCATACCATATCAAAACTACAAAAAGATTATAATGTGTTTTGGAACTTGCATATTATTGCAACCTACTGGCAACATTTTATGAAACAAAGCACATGAAGTTAGATCATTACTGTAAGCATTTTTTTTTTAATTTTACATTCCCCTTATAACCTTAGATATTTATAAATCAGGTCACAGAGATTTTTATTTTTGACATAATGTTTGTAGGTTATCCCTAAACACCAATTATCCCTTTCAATGAGATCAGTTCAAGGTTTTTAAGAGAAATATTTAGTAAATGTATATAGCTACTGACAATAACTCGTTTTAATAAAATGTATATAATTAGAGTGCATAAAAAATATCAAACTTTAAGTAAATGATCATGTAAAATGAAATTTGATTTCTTATGCCGTATTTTTCATTAGAAATTAAATATAATTACCCACAAATGCACATATATATAATTATCACTGTATAATATTTTTCTGATTTAAATGTAGAAAAATATTAATGTAAATATTACTTAAAAACTACAATTTATTCAAGGTGTTTTTCAAACATATAAAAATTCTAATATAATTATCATACACGTGCACACCTATGTTTCTCGCATCATATCTTATAAAAGTATATTATAAAATCTAATCAAACTTCATTGTTTTATTTAAACATATATAGTGATGAATAGATTTATATAAATCTAAATTTAGATAAAAAAGTATCCAACCAACATTATCAGCCAATCCTGCTATTCAGGAAAATCAGTTTCTAACGACACAAAATAAATGTATTCTGTCTAATAAAGCTGTAGAGCCACAAAAACGACAATTTTCAACTAGGAAAAGGAAGAGAACTGCTGAACATAGAATTGCTAAACCAAGTAAAAAAGAAACTCATAAAAAAAATTGCTTTATCTTTAATATAGTGAATACTAAATAAATTTTGTTTTTAAGTAATTTTTTGTATTATGTCTTAGTTCCAACAAAATTAACCCACAAACAAGAATATATAATAAAACTGACCTATTAATCAGTTATGTGCAATAAAATTGTATATTGTACATGAAATGTCATTTGATCAGCTTTCATCTTTCGGGGTGTCCTAAAACAGTCTTTAATTTACTGTTTCTTTTAATTACAAAAATATAATTTAGGGAATCAAGACTTAACATGAAACACTCGCACGTGTGCATGTATAATATATGTGTACCTGTGAGTGTATCATTACAAATTATCTAAAGGTTTGTTAAAACATGGAATACACACACACACACCCCTATGGTTAATTGCCCTTTTTAATTATTTAAACACAATTAAAATTTCAGTTTTTTAATTAATGTAATTTGTGCAATTTACTGATTTTTTTAAAGTATTTCTTTGTGTGTTGTGAAAGTTGTATAAAACTTCAAAACTGTGATAAGTTCAAACATTTAGATCAATATATATTGACAAATTTTTTATACACAGAAATATATAATTATACTTCTTAATGGTAAAAAAACGCTATCAGCTGGCCACGAGTCGAAAATTTTTAGTATCACACATATGTACATTGAAAAGGATTTACCATACAAACTGATAATGAGCCACTTACCAGTATTGTAAATGAATCTCTATGTAATATTTTGCAACCTGGTTGAAATATATTACATAGAGATTCATTTTCAATTTAAAATTGCTATTAAGTCAGATCCTGAACTGAATATTGTATATAATTATTGTATAAAAGGTTGGCCTGGTCATATTCAAAAAAGTTCCTGCTAATGTGATATATTTTAAATTTATGAATATCTGTTTATTGAATTTGGATTACTTAAAAATTAAATTAGTGGCAAGTGGCATGTCGAATGAATTTGGATTAGTATTTAAAGAGAGATTTTAAAATTGTTTTAATTTCCATTTTAAAAAAAATGATACTTCGGAGTGCCTGTCAAAATAATGTTAAAGAATCTCTTTTTTAGTTCATGAAATTCCCATAAGATATTTTGAAACCTCATCAGAATTTTAGAAAGAGCTACGAATATGCATGGGATTACAAATGATTAAAATTAAATTTTAAAGATATAATTAAAATGGGCAGAACAATTCTGCTGGAACGGCGACAGAATGAATCTGTCGGCCGAATGAATTTGGATTAGTATTTAAAGAGAGATTTTAAAATTGTTTTAATTTCCATTTTAAAAAATGATACTTCATAAATGTTATTTTGGTATATAGAAAAGTAAAAATAGGGCAAAAGAGAATGTTTTGGCCAGGAATATCTAAAAGTATTGAGAAAATGGTACCTGAGTGTGAGGTGTGTCAGAGAAATTTCAAAAGGCTAATGTTAAAGAATCTCTTTTAGTTCATGAAATTCCCATAAGATATTTTGAAACGTACTCATTCTTTAAATAGGAATTGATATTATGACAGCCTTGTCTCATTGGCTTCGAAATTTTATATTTATATTATCATATATATTTAATTATCATATGTTATTTCTCAAAATGGATAGAAATAGGAAGGCTAAAGAACAAAACTGTAACAGAAATTAATAACCCAATCATGCTTGTAACTTTTTAACATAATTATGTAAAATAAATAGCTTATTTCTATAAAAGATAAAATTCTCAGTGAATCTTTTAAGAATCTGACGATTTCTATAGTACATAATAACTTTCATTACTTTTTGTTCTAAATTTAGATTCATATAAATCTATTCATAACTATGTACTATATGTAAATAAAACAATGAAGTTTGATTAGATATTTTATAATATACTTTTATAAGACAAATATGATATGACATACAAAGGTATGCATGTTTATGATAATTATATCAGAATTTTTATATGTTGGAAAAACACCTCGAATAAATTGTAGTTTTTAAGTAATATTTACATTAATATTTTTCTAAATTTAAATCAGAAAAATAATAGTGATAATTATATAGATGTGCATTTGTGGGTAATTATATTTAATTTCTAATGAAAAATACGGCATAAGAAATCAAATTTCATTTTACATGATCATTTACTTAAAGTTTGATACTATGCACTCTAATTATATATATTTTGATTAAAACGAGTTATTGTCTCAGTAGCTGTATACATTTACTAAATATTTCTCTTAAAAACCTTGCAGTGATCTTATTGAAAGGGATAATTGGTGTTTAGGGATAACCTGCTAACTTTACTATGTCAAAAATAAAAATCTGTCACCTGATTTATAAATATCTAAGGTTATAAGTGGAATGTGAAATTAGAAAAAGACGTTTACAGTAATCTAACTTCCGAAGTCGTTAAATAAAGAGCACTTTTTTAGAAGAGGAGAGGGGAAGGAAACAGGGGGATGACATTCTGCAGGGTTACAGAGCTTAGCAAATTTCTCGCCAATATCGGCGCTTGCTTTGAATTCGATGCCAATTATTCATTTTCGCAGTGGGCGTGGACCTATTCGCATGTTTAAAGCTGGATTCTTATCGAAAGCATAAAAAACATGAAGCCCCGGGTTTTTAACGAAATGATACTGCATTAATTTAAATAATGCGATTACTCATGACACGGAAATTCAAAAAAGGAGTAGCTCCTCTCTATTGTACATTTTATAGATGTTACGAATAAGTATTTTAGATATAACCAATAAGTAATTTAGTCGGATCTTTCAAAAATGTTATTACTATAAATCGAAAGGGTAAGTTTTTTGATACAGAATAAAAAGCGTTTACTAAAGTGATTTGAAATGCTTATTTTCGTATTTAGTTTTCTATTCTACAAAATACAATGTTTATTTATAATTTTAGATGTCTTGTGCACTAAATATTCATTGATAGATTTTTATTAAATCGGTTATTTCTTTCGCTCATTCTGTGGGGCATCAAATTACACTTGAATAGTTACGTAATCGTATAAATACTTGTTTTATTAAAACAATTCAATATGTATGTATATTCATAATGATACAAGTCGAATGATGGATTGACCGGAAGCTATGGTTTTCACTCTGACAATGAATCGAGTTTCTCTGATATTTTTGTTTACTATAATATAAACGGAAAATTTTTAAAAGCTTAAAATTTTATCACTTTATATCAAATTCTCTCTCTGTAAAAATAAAAAAAGAGCATACTTCCAAAATTAACTAGAAACAATTTTTTTCTCATACTTGAAAGCTAGATCAGATTATAAATTAAACACATTTTCAAAAACAGAAATTAGTATATATCCTTCCATAGTATAATCATATATCTACACATATAATGTGTAAACTCGACTCAATTTGTGGCAAATAAAATAATGAATAATTATTCATATATAAATATATATTTGTGGAAGCGATTCTTTTTTTTTTGTACCTAATGAAATTCAAGTTTGAACAAGACAAAAATTAAAAAGAGAAAGTTAAAAATTCACAAATTTAAAATGCAAGAATTCTCGTTCCATAAGAAACCATAGGATACTCTCTTATGGTTTCCTCTACTAAAATAACTATATTAAACGCCGAATTAAAAATAAATTCCCTTATTTAAATGCTTATAAAATAAACGAAAATGTTTATTGAAATATTTTTTTAACTTAGCAACAATAGAAACTACAATTTCACACAACTGATTCTTTACAGTATATTATTTTAAATAAAAGGGATGCATTTCTCTGCTATGTTAAAAATCATACGGCCAATTATTTACAAAATACTAAAAAAAAAAAAAAAAAAAAAAAAAAAGAACACTTCTAAATTTATATTAATTTAAGTATATAAAGCATGTTTTAATTTTTTTAAGAAAAAGTGATCAGAATTTTTTACAAGATTTTCTGGCCGTAATTTTATATCCTTGCTAATTTTAAATAATTTAATTCGAGTTTATTCATAGAAATGTATCTAATTATAAAACTAAAATTTTAAGACATGTATACCATTATAATGGACATACTTAAATTCCTGTTTAATTTAATTATCGAGTTCCAACTCTCCTCCTCCCAAACTTTTTAAACAGTCATAAAAGCGCGATTCCTACTGATTAGTGTGTGGGGGATAAGGATGATAATCTTATTTTTTCTGCTTCTTAAATCTTCAAAACATGCATATACTATGAAAATAGTTTATTTATTCAACCATATAATAGTATTACTTCTATTTGTTATTCTTCCGTGTTCTTTTTGATAAATACTGAAGTGGGAAGAAAATTACTTTTGAGTCAAAGATAATATTCAGTCCTCTAGGGTAAATCAATTGATTTTCATTTAATGTTAAATACAGTAAATTGTGCCAATCCTAGAGTTCATAATGGTGTATAAAAATTTAATCACGCAAAGTGATAGAGAATATGGTGAAGCCTTGAATATCGCAAAAAGGGTGATGACACAGATAATATTTATCAAATTACAACAATTTTTGCTGAAATAAAAGGCCATTTGATTTCATAAATAATTGCATTATCTATCTATATATATATAAAAATGTTGTGTTGGTTTGTGTATGCGCACATAACTCAAAAAGTTCTGCATGGATTAATCTGAAATATTGACACAACGTTGCATTTGTCTCTGGTCAGGATCTTATGTACTTTTTATTTCGAAATTCTCTCTAAATTTTTTTAAATTTAATTTTTAAGTGATTTTTTTGTTGTTATGACGTCATATGACGTCACGATTCGCTCTGAATGCGAAAATTTAAACTTTACGCTTAGATTTTTCGAAATAATTGTATAACTCTTCTAAGGTTATGTTTATGCGTTGTCATATTTATCTATTTATTGTCCTTTGATACGTAATTGGAATTATTTTTCGAATAAATCTTTTTTTAAAAATTATTCTTTCAAGAACTCAAATTTTGTTTTGTAGCTTTGGCAACAGTTGGATAACATTATCGCGGGATGTTTACGATTTTGATTAAATTCTACATCGTGTTTTTTCTGTAATTTTAAGCCAAATTTATTTCTCTTTATTAAGCGAAAATAAAACATAATTCACTTCAGTACGCTACTTATTTTTCTACCAAATAGTTTCCGTCAACCATTTACCTGAAATAAACAAACGTAGCCAAATACCGCGATATAACATTCAATGTTTGGAAACAATATTTTTTTCCCACTTGGAGATATTTTAATACGACGAAATTAATTGACGGAGTTTTTAATAGGAATGTTTTTTTCTTTTTTAGACAACTTTTTAAACTTCATTTGATTCTTACGTATTATCGCAACAATCGCCAACTTTAATGATAACTCGCAAAGTTGACCATTCCATTTTCGCAGATGTACGCGCGGAATTGGCAATCGTGCTTCGTTTTATACAATATTGCTAATAGGTTGCGATAATATGTAAGTACTTTTCATTTGATGTTAGTATTGAAAAGCCCTCGTGTAGCTGAACAGTGCGACGTTAATATTCAATCAATCATTGATGTTAGTATTGAAATACAAATGTTAAAACTAAGATTTTCTGATTTTGAGTCATCAAAATAATGCACCTTATTTTGCTTTTCATTGCTTTATAAGATTATTACCTTCTTAAACAGATTCCATTAGTAATTTGTTAAAAAAAATACTCTAAGTTATTATGGTTTGTTTTTGTCAGGGACGTAGAGCTACCGCTGTATCAATGATGCAGGAGCCCCAACGAATGTTATTACAATTCCACTTAAATGGTGCTCATATCTGAAAAAGGACCACAAAGAAATTCGGATACAAGGCCCACTCAGAGCTGTTTTGTAATTTCATATTTTTTCTTTAAACCTTCACTTTAACTGCAGTCAATCGGCTTGAGTACATAAAATTGTATTGCAGAAACTCGAACTTAGGTCATCATACTGGCCAAGCAAACGCAGTGCGAGGGATAAATGCTGATCAAATTAGAGTAAGCATCAGTGAATGAGCAAAACAGACAGAGGGCTCAAATACATGTTGAGGAAGCAGGTTGTCATAAGATTGTAATTATTTTTTCAAATTTTACTTTCGCGTTGATAAAGATAGTACAGCTCTTTTCGTGTCGATTACTGTTCGTATTGTATATCATTTTTCAATTTATTTTTAAGCACAGAATATTTACTTTGGATAATTTTTATATATAAAATACTAAATTTAATTATGTACACTATGTATGTGTTTAGTGAGTAGTATACCGATTAAAATCTTCCACCTACCGTAAAATCCGGCTTATAACGCGCACTTTGAACACAAAAAATAAGATCGAAATTTACGGGTGTGAGTTATACACTGGGTATAAAAATGAGGGCTTTAAAAATTAAAAAATAAATAAGCATAAAAAAGTGAAACTTCTAAATATTTCGAAATACTATTTATTTAAAAGACATGGCATTCTTATTGAACTTAAAAGGTGGTAGTTCTAAAAGTATACTATTTTTGCAATTGCTTAGATAAACACCTTGAATAAATTGCTTCTAAACATAACAGCATTGCATTTGTACATTTCAGGTTTCTTCATAAAAAAGGGGTGCACATTATATAGCGAATATACCTAAAATTTAAAAATTGCAGCTTGAAAGTATGGGTGTGCGTTATATGCCGGACTTTACGATATTTTATCTTTCTCCAATGAATCTAAATTAAATTATATAATTTTTTATGGTACTTGTATTTTTTCTTTAGTCGGCCATTTATCTAAAATCAAAAGACGTCGCCAAATACTGCAATATGCATTCAATAAGGGAAGAACATTCTTTGCCTGTTTGTGCACAATAATAATACTTTTTTGCACTTGGTAGTGAATTTTTCCACGAAATAGTTATTGTAGTTTTTAGTAGTTGGGGCAATAACATTAGACTCACGAAATATCTATTTTGTGTAATTTTAATATTTTATTTGGTGTTACTGTGAAATATAAATGGAAAAATTAAGATTTTCTGATGTATATTTTGTGTTTGTTTTGATATTTATGTATTATCGCAACCATATTGGCAACATTAGCACTTAATTGCCAATTCACCGTGTATGATGCGAACAAAATCGGGGTTGATATAGTTGCAACAGTACCCAAGAACCTTTGTTTGCAACTTTTTTTGGTGATTTTATCAAAATGATAATTTGTTGTTAATAATTGGTTTTTGATAGCTTTTTTATCATTTAAGTTTGTTATAGCTAGCTAGCTGTACCCAATCATGTTTTCCTGTGGCTCAGTCTGGTTAAAAAGAAAGAAAAGAGAAAGCACACATTTCTAATATCTTTAACTGCTTGCACTTGAGGTATGATTTTTTTATAAAAAAATGTGGAAATATACATTAACAAAACTTTTCTAAATAGATTTATTCCATTTGTAATTTGTTAACAGAATACTCCCAAGTTATTATGTTTTTTTTTTTTTGTCATGGTATGAATCTAAAATTGTTTGCATTGTCTCGATAGAAGAGGTGCCAAGTTTGAAAACAAATTAAATGACTCTTCTTGAGGTGAAAGGGTTAATTTTACAATGCTTATGAGTAGACATTTTGTGTTGCTTTATTGTCTGTGTATATACAGAAATTGTCTGCTGTGCCTGCTTTAGAGCAGTAGTTGCCATTTTTTTCAACACTTCATGAACCACTTAATGTATAACTTTATAATTAGCGTTTCACTAATAGGATTGACCTCTATGTGGTGGAGCACTATAGCTATATTTACATTTTTATTTAATCTTTTATGCCCTGAAAATAAGCGGTAAAATCCCAGGAGAGCCCACACCCTTGGCGACAAACCAAAAAAGGCGCCAAGGCAGAAAAAGATGGTGCCAAGCAAAAGCGACAATGGTGGCAAGGAAATATAGCGGGATAAGGTGGATGCATAATGAAAATATATGTAAGCAATACAGAAATTAAACCTTTGAGATAAAAAATATAAAAACAGCATTTACTTTCTTACTGCTGATCTTTTCCGAGTGGAGGGGACAGCGTAACAACAGATTTTAAAAAAAGTCTTAAAGGTCTCATCGCTAAGCGAATGATCGTGTGAACGCTGCCATATTTATTCTGCGAGGTAATGGTCGAACATACATTCGGCATGGCTGGCACGATTTCGAAGAAAGCGTTTTATTGCCGACCATGTTACATCATGCTGATCATTACATTTAGGACATTCATAACTCGAAGCAATCAATCCTTCCTTCATACACCATTCAATCAATTCTTTCTTACCTTTCGCATTCAACAAAGTAAAAAAGTCTAAAGTAGATTCCCTCACACGCAACCAGCCCGGAGACCAACAACAAAATGAAATTCGAAATGCGCGCCCACAAAATACGAAAATGCTAGAAATAGTTAGGGTTGTCGTATGTAGTGTTTAAAAGTAGGGTTACCAAGATGCCGCAATTATCGCCAACCAAAGTAATTCGCGCCTAGGGTGTGGGCTCTTTTAGGAGTGAATCAAATAAGCTTCATGAAAAGCAACAATCAACAAACTGAAGTGTGTGTTTTGCCTACAATTTTCCAAAAAATAGTTGAGGTTACCAAAAATCTCTAACCTCAGGAATTATGTTTTTTTTGTTTAGTTATTTCAGTAACTAAAAGCTTTTAGTAAAGAATAATTCGTGTTCCGTAATATGTTGTTCTGTTGTTCATCTTTTTTTAAACTGAATCTTCATAAAAGTATAAATAATTTCCCAGTTTTTCTGCATACCATCCAAAATTTTTCACGCATCACCAATTGGTGACTGCTGCTCTGTAACACACATCAGTAATTATGTATTAGCATCACTGTAACAAAATTGGTGCCATGTATATTGTACCTTAATATCTAATCAATAAAGATTCTAACATTTTTTTTTATGAAAAAAGAAATGGAGGGAAAATGTTGCGATTTGCATGGCGGTAATTTCGCTGTGGTGATGCTAATATTTAAGTACACATATAACAAATAATTGTCCATGTGAAAAGCTGTCTGTGTCTATAGATATAAGCCACTCTGTTTTTAAGTTCTATTTTCCTGGCGTATTCGATTAAAAATACCTTCAGCCTCTCATTGTGTTGAATTTCAGCTGTGTCAATTGATGCACGTTTAAAGTTAAATATTTCATTAGCATTTTTTTTTTTTTTTTTTTTGTTTCTGATTTTTTTTTTTTTTTTTCATGTTTTGAAATTTTATGTGTTTTTGTTTTAATTTTCTTTTCTTTTTATGTGTAGTTTTAAGTTTTTAAGAAATTTTTTATATGCTTTGTTTGAATTTTTTTTCTTTTTAAGTGCAGTCAATTGGCTTCACTAGATAAAAATAATACCTTGCGGGCAAAATCAAACTTGAGTGTAATTGCACATCAAACTGAGAAAGAATGGATATCAGCAAACGAGAAAAGCAGACAAAGAATGTCACAAACACAGGCTGAGGGCGCAACAAAGCAACATGCAGCCAGACTTGAGGAAGCTCATTTGCGAGCACATCATTCGTGTTTTACAACATCAGAAAGATGTTAACCAAAAACAGCACATCTGCGTCAAACATGACTTTGTGGTGAGCAATCACACAATAACAGTCAACTTGCATTCCGGTACAACCCAGTGGAAGATTCTAGGTTCAGGCAGCATGTTCTCATTTACACAAAGATGGAAGTGTATCCTTACTGCAATGTTCTGGAATTTAAGGGAGAAACCAAAGGAATGTTTTGTACCACTGAAAAAATTAAACTGCCTCAAAACTCAGAACAGAGCCAATACAAATTTTGCTTGCTAGATATACTGCGGAATCAAAACATTTCCTATATGACATCAGGAAATACAATTCATGTTTCCAAGTGACATTGTTTGGATAAATGTGCATTTGTGAACACACCTCTGATTTAATAAAAATATCCATAAGCATTATAAAACTAACCCAATTCCCTCAATGAATCCAGAGTGGAGCCATTTAAAATTTATCTTCAAACTTGAGGTGGCCACTTTAAAGACAATGTAAATAAATTTAGAGAGAGGTTCATAACATGACATAAGGACAAAAATAAGCTGTAATAACTTCAAGAATTTGGTTAACAAATTATAAATATCAGTTTAGGAAAGTTTTTTTTGTATATATATATTTATACACTTTTTTTTATAAAAGATCATACGTGCAATGCAAATTATTTAACATACTGAAAATATGTCCTTTCTGTTAAACAAGACTGAGCCACAGCAACGCGTGGCAGGGTACAGCTAGTATATATATATATATTTAAGGAAGCGTTCAAATAACCAAATATCATACAAAAAGAGGATAACCTACATGAAATTGGGACTTGTAAGGGGAAAAAAGAGAGAGACACACATGACTTTTAACAAATTTGGTAAATTCAATGCAAAAACTACATTATTTTTTAAAACACATTTAATACAACTGATCACATACACGAGTACATTTGTTATTTTGATAAATAGTTATGAAATATATGAGACAATCTAAAACATAGTTTAAAATCAGAATATATCACATTGTTGATTAATTGTGATATTGGTTGCTAAATAACACGGAAACTTTAGATTTGTGGTGCCTCAATTTCAATAGTATGCGACTGCATTGAATTTGGTAAAACACCATTTTCAATAATTTGACCAAAAAAACCGAAGTTTACTTGGCTTTTATCTCAACTTTTGAATATTATTCTATTCTCTGTATTTTAATGTTGGATCATATCTACAAGCAGCTGTATTATTGGCTGAGATTTATTTTTGTGATAATTTAGATAAGAAAGAAAAACAATATTATGTCAAAAAAAATTTGTTTCAAACGTATACAGAATGTATTTGATATAGCATGATTACGATAAACCTGGATCCTCATTTAATTAGTTATAATTGTAAGGGGTATATTTCAGGGTGTTGACTCATCTACATATATATTATAAATGCGAAAGTTTGTGAGGATGTTTGGGAGTCTTTCACGCAAAAACAACTGAATAGATTTTAATGAAACTTTACAGTAATATAGCTTATACATCAGAATAACACATAGGTTAAAATTTATGAAGATATTATGAGAAGTATCCAAAATATAACGATATTTGTCAAGTAAGTAGGAAAAAATTCTGCCATCTGAAAGCAATTCTGGCTTGCACTACAAAAAAGCCCACGTCAGCATATATCTATCTTTTGTTTGTGAAAGAACTCTTTTGGTTTTGGCTACGCAAGGCGCTCGCTTCTAATTAATTCCTGTAAACAGCATAATCCCTAATTTTTTTTATTTCAGAATCAAACTAAGTTTTGAAGGGAGAGGTTGTTATAAATCTCTCTTTATTTTAATGTTTTTTTAACATCTTATTATGCATATTTGGTAGTAAGAAATTGATCTTTTTTCCAAATAAATGCTTTTATCAGTTCTGATACTTAAAGTAAATAAGCTTTCTCTTTCACACTGCATCATTTGGTCAAATTTTCAAAATTTATTTGTGGTTAGTAGTTAATTATAACACTATAATTTTAATTGAATAGGCAGATATAATTATTTTTACACTTAAAAACGCAATAACTATTGTTCTGTATTTCTTGGAGTGTAAGAGTGAGTGAATATTAATGTTGCACTGTTCAGCTACACGAGGGCTTTTGGCTACGGATCACGTAATTTTGAACCATAGTCAAGTAACGTGGACGACATCTGAGCTGGCACCACTTTCTCCTAACTACCACACAACACCAACTTAGATGGAATATTCTACCTATAATTAGCAGGAATATTCTTTGAAATCTACTCTTCTCCAAGATATATGGCAGCACGGGTTCCATGATGAGTATTTTAGCGGAAAAAACAGTTCGTCAAAATGTAAGTGTCTTATGTTTTTGTATGTTAATGAAGACCTTAGAAAATGATTTGACTACTTATTTTAAGTGAACGGTATATATAATTAATTTTACAGTGGAATATCTTTATTTAATTTATTAGCTCTAACAGATTAAATTTCCCAAAGTGGAGTATTTTGTTTATGTATATCCCTTAATTTTCAATGTAGTGATCCAAAAAAATATTGTATGAAAAAAACTGCAGTAAATCATTATGCAGCGGATAAAGTATTAACGTGCATCGCTCCCTTACAGGTTGGGTCTTACAAAGCTCTAATAAAGCTCGAGTTATGAAAGTAGCTAGGCCTTTGCCAACTTGACTATCGTTAACATTTCGCTATGTTTTTCATTGGATCGTCATTATAATTTAAGAAACTGCATTGCTTGCGAATATTACACAATTTTAACATAAAATAAATACTACAGAAAGTAATATTAATGTATTAAACTTTCAGATAAAAATTATTTACACTATTTTAAGCGTTCATTACACAAAACTTTTAACAATTTGTTACTTTTGCTGAGCAGAGATCAGCTTAGGAAGGTATTTTCAAAAATCAACCTTCAAGAGTATTACGGGGAGTTATAAATAAAACAAAAATCCTTTTATCTGTTTTATTTCTCTTTTCTTGTTACCTGAGTTACGCCAAAAGCTTTTTTTGTTTAATTTGCAATTCACGTAAAATTAATTTATTAAAAACTTCTTTATCCTTCATTCTGTGTTGTTTAATTTTTCAGTTCACCCGTGCGAAGAACGGGTATACCAGCTAGTAAATTATAATTCTTTTGATGTATTAGTTAGTATAACATTGCTGAAATTCTAAGATAAATGCTCTGATCTCTGTGTGATAAAAATAAATAAACTTCAAAAATATTTTAAGAAATATAATGCACGCGTCATTCTAATTCTAAACACAATCTTCCCTTTTAGGACGTATGGTAATACAAAAGTTTCCAAATGTGCAGCTCAGAAAAAAAAATTAGCCCCAGTCCAAAAATAAATCGAAAAATTCACAAAATATAATTGAATATTCTTTATTAACATAGCAATAAAAACCATTACTTTTGAAAATCAATGTAAGATCAATCCCCTCTCCCAATAATTTACACTCAAAACGTGTAAAAGGCTTCCACAGGTATCTGCCGTATGCAAAATCTAAATAAGTTTTTGGAAATTATAATTTAATGGCTAATTTTTTTTGTGATCAAAAACATATAATTTTATGTCATATTTTCGTATTAATTTTCGAGCATTACAGGAGGAAACATACTTAAGGAAGGGAGAAAATTGATGTGCTTCGAGTGACAGAGCACCGATCAGCAGTGGCGCACACAAGGGGGTCCGGACCCCCAAAGCCTTGATATTTTTTCCGATTGATTATAATTATAAGTATATAGTACGTAAAATTTAATTAATTACTTGTTATTAATGATTAATTTTATTAATTAATGCTAATTATTTATTCAAAAATTAGTTTTTTACTGTGTTTTGTTCCCGAAAATCGACAAAATCAAAAGAAGCATGATGCAAGAATAGTGAACTTTCGACCCCGGATTCCCCCCCTTGAAAAATTCCTGCGTGTGCTACTGCCGATCAGCAAATACTTCTTAAGATGAATCCAAATTCCAATAATGACCATTTCTTCATCATACTTGCATGTTATAAAAACAAACTATTCTCCATAACAAACCACTGATGAAGGGATTCAAGTGGTACTCTATTTAGGACTTTTGATTTAAACCCTGAATGAAGATTTATATGTGTGAGCATGTTAGAAGAGAAAACCTCTAAAATAATTGCAAAAATTGAGAATTATGTGAATAAATGTGTCGATGATAACTTGAACGAATAATATGGATGTGATGTGGAAGTTAGAACAGTGAGGTGTTTCTTATACAATAGCCACGAATCTCTTTATTTATAGTATTTTACTAAAGATAGAAAATAAAAATTTAAGTATGAGTTTATTTATATAGTTAAGTTTATAATAGATAAAACTTCTGCAGTAAATTTAATTCTAAAATTTAAAAGGAAACAGAGTATTAGACGAATTTTTTTTATAAATGTGAATAAATGAATCTTTCCCCCATATACACAAAAAACAAATCACTAATTACAAAAATGAAATTAAGCTAATAATTTAAAATTACTTGCCTGTACAAATTCATTCTGATATAAGAAGGAATTCATTTAGCTTTAAAATGTACATTAATATTACCAATAAATATATGTTATAAAAAAAACATAAATTTTCTTTTTTTATAAGTGACTTCTTTTTTCTTACATAAGGATAAAACTCGAAACATGTAATTCATTTTCAAAGTATTATTAATCACAGTAAATGGATTATTAAAAACTTATATAACAATTTTTTTATTTGTAATTGAGTTCCTCATTTACTAAGCTCAAATATATATTTCTTCTACAAAATTGAATCCATTAAAAATATTTTGATTTACGTGAATGAAAAAAAAGCACCGACTGTAATTTTTACAGTGAAAATTTCATACGCAAGGGAATTTAACTATTATACTCAAAACATGGAAGAAAAACCTGCCTGAAAAACATTCTCCCAAATGGGCACAAAACTTTTATGTTTCAATGAACCACTAGGGCATAGAAAAATGCTATAACGCCAAACCAGGCAACCCTGAATAATGACGTCATTGCACATCTACCAATGACAAGCAACCTCTTTTTCTTTGATCGTGCCAAAGAGGAATGCTCGAGGTGTGAAGAACTCCCCGTCCCCAAAGGTGCTAAAAGTATTGAATAATTTTGACTTTTCGAGCGGGTGAGATCGTTTTGAATTTTTGCTTTGTATTGAAATTTATATTTCACATAACTTTTATTCTATCTTCGGATAAGAGGTTAAGCCCGAGGTGTGAGGAACTCCCAAAAAGTGCTCTTTATTTAATGCTACGCCTAACTTCATGCAATGATTGATTGATTGAAAGTGTAAAGGGGATATAGAGCAACACAGGCTATGATCCCTAAAAAAATATTGACAAGAAAAAGCAGAATAGATTAGTAAATATTAAAAAATTTCATTCCTTTTAAAAAGATTCTGAAAGTTGATTTATTATTCATTGCTCTTTCCAAAACATCTCTAAATGTGATAGTGGAATGTTGATCAATACGAAGAGTAGACCAGAGATTATTATAGTCTAATAGATGTTGTTGTTCTCGTGTCCATGAATAAATGCAGTAGATACCACTAAATTCCGTCGAAAGTCTTCATCACTGCCTCTGCTATTCTGGGAGCATCAGGGCTGTACAGGAGTTCCCGCAAAGAGTCCCTCAGAGGGACCATTCCCATTTTTAGTAACTTTGTTACGACGGTTGGGCATTCCAAGATGTGATTGGGCGTGAGTTGAAGATCTGGGCAGTGTTTGCATTTAACATATGATCTTGTCTTGTCTGGGTGAATCTTCATGCCCTTAAGGTGTTCAGTTCTCAATCTGCCAATTGTGGATGTTATAATTTGGGGACAGTCAAATTCCGTAACTAGGGGTTTTTAAAAGTGTGATTCATAATTCTATGTTTGGCTACTGCGTTAGCATCATCAAGTGTGATGGTGGTGCATTTATGTTCGATGTCTCTAGCTTCTTTGGCGAGGCTATATATATATATATATATCTGCACATTCATTACCCTCAATGTTGACATGTGCGGGTATCCATTGCAGGATACAGGATTTTCCTTTGTTGTGCAGCTGTTCCAGAAGGGTAATAATATCACAGGAGATGTTAGTCTCTCCGTTTCTTATGGCTTCTATAGCTGATTTAGAATCTGAGAAGATTACTAATCCTTCTCTGTAGAATCAATAACATGTGGGTCTTGTTGATATAATATAAGGGCCTCTCTAATTGCCATGAGTTAACTTGTGAAGTTTGAGGCGATTATACCTGTGTTAATTTTGTGTTTGTAGTTATTACCATCTGGGAGGAGTAGGAGGATTCCTGCACTTCCATTGCTGAGGGATCTGTCTGAGGAACCATCGGTGTAGGCGATTGCAAAGTTATCTTGAGAGAGTATTGCTATCGTTTCCAGTCCTTTTTGTCTGAGAGTTACAGGGTCTTCTTTTTTGGAACATGGCTGCAACAATTCCAATTCGAAACAGGTGTTCTTTGGTGGGTTTTTTGGAATGAGGGGCTCCTGAAGGAACTCCAAGGAGGAATGATCTAAATTGAGTTCTTTTCTGATTTCACTATCAAGTTGGAGGGTCGAAGATCTTTTGAGTCGTGTAGAATGCTTCCATTTATCAAAAACTCTTCTAGTCTAGAGAAAAGGTCCAAAGCATATGAGCGTAGTTTATTAGTGAACTTGATGGTGGCAAGTTTGCGCCTGCTTTCTAGCGGAGATAGGCCGCATTCTTGTTCGGCCTTTTCATTATTGGTTGATGACACTGCTCCACAATAATAATTTTGGCAGCTCTGTGTTGTACAGAATCAAGTTTCCGCTTAACAGAAATAGAGGCCGGAGTCCAAATTGGGGTCGCATATTCTAAAACCGGTCTGATAACAGTGCAGAAAGTGCTTTTTAGGGTTTGAGGTCTTGAGCCCCAAGAAGTTCCGCATAGCTTTCGAAGAATATTCAGTTTTCCAAGAGCTTTGTTGGCAGTTTGTTCGATGTAGTCTAATAGATAAAAGGAACAAATAAGGCCGGACAAGTAATGTTCGATTTCGTTGGAGGCACCTATTCCTACTATTTGCGGTGTTGGAATTCAAACTCCTCTGTTTTGGGGTTACTATATTTGGCTGTTTATAAATTATTGGCTACATTCAAAATAATTACTCTATAAAAAAGTGCATTAAATTATATTTTCACGATTTTTGCTTCGTTGAGAATAATGCTAATGTTTCAGTATGTGTGAATCTAATAGCCTATTATAAATGATGTGCATTTATTGTTAAAACTTCACTACTGAACAATTTTAATGTTTTTTCAATATTTATTTAAATTTTAAAATATAAACATTTTTTATTATTCATTTGTTATATACAAGTTCATTAGAAATATGGATGTTTATAAAATAAAAATTAAGATTAAATTTTGAAAAATATTAAATGAAACTGAAAAAACAAGTGTTGAACTGCAACTATATTGTAAACAAAAAATAGAAGAGTAAAATATTTTAGAATTGATATATTTTTGATTGTTTGCAATTTTTAGTAAAATTTTATTAGTCCGTATAACATTTGAATCAGGTTTAGCAAGTTTTTTCTAAACAGCCACTTGAAAATTTTGTGATTATTGGTACGAAATCATTTTAACTTTTGCAGATGAAATTAAATCATATTTTTCATTACAGCAATTTTTATGAAAATATATATATGTATATTACATTAATGATAAAAGAAGAAAATTGTGTTTTATATTTATTTATATATTGACTGTTATAAAATGGTAGGAATTACATACATTGCCTTTTAAATATACTGTTTACAATTAAAATTGTTCTTAGCTTATACTACGCAAAAATTGACTTAAATTCCATATAATTTTTCAGTTAAAAAATAGTCCAAAATTATGTTTATGCTATGATTTAGCAAATGTATATAAAGGGGATAATTTATTTTTCAGTTCTGTTTTTACTTTTCCCAAAATTCATTATAACCACATTGCTCATAATAAGATATATATTTCATCTATGCTTAAAAGGTGATTAAACTTACAATTTTGTAGTATAAAGCTGAAAACACACAGTATATATTTTTTAAAAAAATTGTTAAAAAGTATAGTGTTATAATCATTTCAATCTTCACTAATATTAATGTCCTTTTTTTAATTTTAAAAGTAAAATTCATGAAACCGTGTGTGTGTGTGTGGGGGGGTAGCAATATTGAGTAGAGATTATTTTAAAATAAGTTCTGAGTATTTCAAAAATAATTATTAATGGCAGAAAAATAATGCTATATTTTCAAAGTACCTTGATGTATATTTTGCTCGGAGCACATATTACAGTGAAAATGGGGTTTTGTTAGAGGTTTTGAAAAAAAAAACTTATTTCATACATAATTCTTTTTTTAAAAAAATAAGATTTCTGTTCTTTATAAATTATTACATGACAGTGGCTGTTTTCTTTGAATGGATTATAATTTTTTGACATAAACATTTTACTTTAATGTATTGAGATATACAAATCAAATGTTTGTTTTAAAAAATGATTGATTTTTCCTGAAAATGTTACTTCAATGAAGAAAAATTATAAATTTTCTTAAACTGTTTTTTAATTTGAGGGTTTTTAAGAAGAAAGGCTAATACATTTTTTTCTTCTCATGTTTGATTCCTTTAATAATTTCATTTGAACTTAATAATACATTATCCCGAATTTCCCAGGACTGTCCCGAATTGCTTTGATTTTTCACTACTCATTTTTTAGTCCCAAATTTATTGCATATATTTTTTAATTATCAATGCTGCACTGTCTAGCCTTCACTTAGTCCAATAAGATGTGCCAATTTCAGAGGTGGATGGAAATATAACTGCATATTTCATTAAGAACCTGAGGTTATAGTTGTTCAAATGTTTAAAATTGTCAGAGTTCCCTTATTTTTTTTCTTCCTGGCACTAATGCTGCAACTTTACAAGCATTTAGCACCATGAAAAATTCAACAGTAACATTTAACAGCATTAACATTAAACAATTTTTGTTAAAAAAATTGATTCGACTTGAATAAGATCAAAACAGAAAAAGATGTTCTGAAAAATTTTAATGCTTTTGAAAAATATTTTTCTGCTTCAAAATAATTTTAAAAAAAGCTGAAGATTAATTATTTTTTAAAAAAATGAATCCTGCATTATATAATTTGTTCTCACTCACTCACTCACTCACTCACTCACTCACTCACTCACACACACACACACACACACACACACACACACACACACACACACACACACACACACACACACACACACACACACACACACACACACACACACACACACACACACACACACACACACACACACACACACACACACACACACACACACACACACACACACACACACACACACACACACACACATATTAAAAGTATATCGTTATTAAAAAATAAAACAAATTTTTTTAATTTGGTATAACTATTTCTTTTGACCAACATACCACTTCCATTATAACTATTATAATAAAATAATTTATTTGTAAAAAAAGTCTATATATATTACATTTTGAGCTTCAAAATCTGGTAATCTTAATATACTGAAGCAGGCATTCATTTTGAAATGACATTTTTGATAGGAAGGAGTAACATTTGCTCACTATTCTTCTTAATCTTTTTTTTTATTTCAAAATATATGAAATTTAATGAGGATGTATTTGATCTTATAATTTACTATTTTGTTGAATAATTTTTTTTCTTTTACATTTTTAAAATTGTTTCAAATGTATACAATTTCAATCAATATTCAATAACTTGATATGCTATCTTTGCATACTTTTTATGTGGAGGCTTTGATAAGATATAACATTTTATTCTCCAAAATTCCGCACAACAGGAAGCTGTCATTTTTAGAATTTAAGTGGACTGAAATGTTACGCTCCTTTGTATTTAGTTTCTTTTATTTTATTTAAACAAATATGAATGCAGTTTTTAATTCATTTTTTAAAATACGACTATCATTCCAACTCTAACACACTGAGATAATATTTCTGAAATTTTAAAAGCATTTTAATAAATTGTGTATGATTCGGGATAAATTAAAATTTTACAACTTATTGCTTCAGCTGTTTAAAAAATTTTAGATTTTAGATAATTTTCATAACCATATACCATTTAAAATTTGATGTATTGAACATTCTATGCATGGATAAATTATGTTCACAAAAAAAAAAAAAAAAATCGCTACCATAGTTTACTAGAAGCAAGTGGCAAAATTTTTCCTTGTGTAACTCAGTAACATTAAATTAGGGACATGAAAACTGAAAATGGGTGATATAGGATTACTCCAACAATTCTCAGTCCTTTCTATTAAAAACAAAAGTATTAATTAAAATAAATATTTTGACTTTATAGTTGAATGTTAATTTAATATTTGTGTCGTTCTTTTTTTCTTTCACTATTTTCCTTTTTTTCATACTTTTGATTTTTCTATCATGCCTCTATTCTAATTAATTTTCCTGATATTTTATTTGGAGAATTGTTATGAAAGATACGAAATTGATTTTCTATGTACATTATGCTAAATGGCTCCTCCTAGACTGAGAAAAGGGAAAGTCTCCACTCCCTAAATTCCAAAATTCTTTCCTTTGTAACACACCCATCTCATGATTCACATAGGATTTGGGGGTAGGAGAAAGAGAGACCCTTGAAGACAAAACCTGGGAAATGTTTTTCTCATTTCTTTTGTTCCGATTTATCCTTTTTGGCTAGATATTTTTTTATGATATATTGATTAGAAATTATGCACAACGCAAAATATTTTAAATGTAAACGAAAAAGTAATTTTTTTGAATTTTTATAAAGTGGTTAATAACATATAAAAATAGACATTTTAATAAATAGTGAAACATAAATTGTACTATTATGTATATCACTCTATGCTGTACATCAAACATTATCATTATTATACTTTTATTAAGTTTTTCCACGCAATTTGTTTGTGAGAAATTTGATGAAAATCCAATTGTTAGAAAAGAAATCTAAAAGAAAAATTATATATCCAAGGCATGCTTCTATTAGAAGTCTATTTTTATAACTAATCGACGGTGTGTGAAGAAAACTTTATAGCGAGATGAAATTTCAAAGAGTAAAATAACCATAGAAGTAGAACACACATACATATATGTATTCTTTCCGTTTACTTTTTTGCTGGTTCTTTTTTAGGTTACTTGTTTAAAAAAGGAATATCTTAAAAGCATTAATTTGACTCATTGTTTTAAAATTTTTTAATCTTTTCCCTCAAAAAAGAATTTTTTTAAAGCACGCAAGAAGACATAGTACCTTTATACATTCTAAAAATAAATTTTTGAAAAATATTTTTAAAAATTAATACAGAATGTTTGAATTTTTTTAAAGCAAACCACATCAATATCCAACAGCAATTACGCTCTCTGCAATAAAAAATATAGACGTGAACAGAAACTTGTACTATAAAAAAAGTAAACAAATAGAATTTTCGTTAGTTTCTGATTGAATTTCGTTGGTTGGTCATTTATTTTATTAATATCGCACTTCGAAGGAACGAGTAATTTTAAATCACAGTCACACAAGAGAGGAGGATTACACCTGATTTGACATTTTACTCTCCAGACTGTTCGGATTGGAAATACACTATCTATAATTTTTTTTTATTTGATAAAGAGTTTTATAACGTTATTATCGTTCAACAAATGATGAAAAGATGTTCCGCATCTTCCTACTTTGGTGCACTGCAAAGATGCGAGGCGTATCATGAGAGAAAATATTTTTTTTTCAAACAAAAGACTCAAAATAAATACACTTTACTAGTAATTAAATTTAAGGACGCTTGTATTATATTATATGGTTAAAATTACTGACTATAAAATATAAATGTTTAAAATAACTTGTGCTTAAAATTAGAAAATGTCCTTAAAGTTCATTAACCTTTATATAAAATTACTTATTTAAAGTTGAAAATACAGAGTAATTCTGAACAACTTCCCCCTCTTGCGTTCCTAGCAGAATTCTTTTTGATGGGTAAAATATATAAATTAACATTAATTTACAAAAAAAGGTGTGAATAATTACTTTTTGTAATAATGGATAGTGTTGATGAATTTAAAATTTGTTTTATGTGGTATATAAAGAAAATTGAAAAATGAACCTCTATGTAACGAACTTTTTTCCGGGATTTAGCGACTTCGTTATACAGTTGTTCGATTGCATATACGGTTGGTATTTGGTATATTTTTTAATCTGTCTCCTATTTGTACAATATCAATTACAGTATTAAAAAAATAACATCTAAATTCTTCTATAGGGTTTTTTCAAACTTCAACGTGGCCGAGGTAGCCTAGTGGTCAAGGTCTCGGACTCGTAGCCAGCCAGTCATGAGTTCGAGTCTAGTGCCGCTGAAGGCCCGCCGTGTAGAGGATCCGAATCACATTAAACTGTCGGGACTGAAACGTCCTCCTATTGGTGTGGAAATTAGAAGGAGCTGCCAGCTGAGGTGGCATCCTCGTTAATTGACCTTGGTTCAAAATTAGAAGGATCGTCGCCGAAAGCCCTCGAGTTGCTGAATAAGGCGACGTTGATATTCCCTCACTGTAACTTCATCGTCTGCTATTTCGAAATAAAAGGTTTTTCTTTTTCGAAAATTTGTTTTCAGGAAAATGTTCTTAAATATGTGTGTGCGAACTATATTCTAGCTTTTTCGCTTTGTCTTAAAGTGCCTTAAATGTTGTGTTCATAAATTTTTGGATGAAAGTTTAAATTTTGCTGAGTAAATTAAAAGCCGAGTCAAGGACAACAGTTTCTGCTTCAAATAGTTTATTGATTGTTTTCATTTTGGGCAATATTGCAAACTATATTATTAAACAAAACGACTGGTATTCCTTGTACTGAATACAATAAACTTTTAGTTTCAGATACCCCAGTGTAATAATTTATATCAAAAAATTCTTCTAGGATATTACAAGTTTGTTCAAACTGTGTTACACTGCTTTAACCGAATCAATTTTAACTTTCCAAAATAAGCAATATAAACATTGGAACATCCTCCCAAAATATTTACAGTATAAACTACTGAAAGCGGCATCAAAAAACTAAAAGATTATGCTAGGCAAGGCACATAAATTGCATGAGATTCAGAGCAATTGTTAGAGTGTCGTGAGTTCGAATCCTATTGCTATTCAAGAAGACCCGCCATGTCAATGGGGCAGATGTACGTTAAATCTGTGTCGACGTTCAATATCCATCCATTGGTGCGGTGTGGTAGCTAGAGAAGAGAGGTGCCAGCTCAAGTGTCGCCCTCGTCACTAGACCGATGTGTCACTTGAATTAGAATATCATATAAAATTGTTTTATTACAATAAAAGGAACTATTTGAACGCAATTTTTTTTGGCAAAAAAAATAAAAAGAAATGACATTTTCAAAATATTTTCCTTTTATGGAAAATGCTTCTATATAATTGTTTTCCTATACGTATAATTAGGACTTCTGAACAGATCCTGAACTAGGATTTTTAAAACATTCACATTATTTTTAGAGTTATTAATTGAAATAATAACCGCGGGGTATTTTTTATAAAAAAATTCTCTACTTCGATGCGATAAAGTATGAATATATGTGTCCGCTTCTTAATTATATATTTCTAAAAAGTCCATTTTAGGTGGGAATCTTTGGGAGTTCCGCAAATAAATAACAAAAACTTAACATTTCAATAATCAAGAATTAATTTTTAAGGTTGGGAAATTCAGAGATGTATAATAATGTTTACGATAAATTGTATTTCTCGTTTTACTGACAACGGTAGAAATATCATCAAGATTTCATGTGCAAGAGTGAGTAATTTTAATTGTTGATCATGCTGGGGCCCCCTCAATCATGGGGCCCAGTGCATAGCGTCCACTGCACCCCCAGATGGCCGGGCATGGGTAAAGGGAGTAACAACAAGTGAAAATAGAGCTGTGCGAATCCTGACTAGTTCATTTCACTGAAACAGTTCGGGGATTTGATCAAATCATTTACTTGCATCAGGGAAATGACCTTGAAGAGACGTTAACATCTCCCGTAAATTGATCACATCCCTTAGGGACTTGATCAAATTCTTAATTTCGTCATTTCCCTGCGACATACATAAACGATTTACATTTCTGATGAGCCGTAGTCGTTTCTGAAAATTTTCCCTAATAATTTATGGAAAAAAAATGAAGCATACCAATTAAAGTGTGGTAGGAAATCTATTTGAATGAAAATGCAGTGAAAAAAGAAAGTTTGTGGGCTTATGACCACACGATAGAAGTGATAATTTCAAATTTTGTAATGTTATTTCAGGGATTAGTTAGGTGAATAAATAACAAGGGGGAATTAGTATTGTCATTTAAAATTATTTATTCACATATGTACTGTACTCATAAAGTAATATTTTTTTGCAAAATATACAATCGTATTTGTGAATCAATTGTATTCTAAGAAGGAAACAATAGGTTTATAGTAGCTAAAATAGGTTATAAATACTTTAGAGAGATTCAAAATTATTTAAATACCTAAAAAATATTTCCGTCAAGCGTTGTTCCGTACTTCGACGTGCTTTCATTTGGATCATTTGAAATAATTAAATTGAATTTTGATTTTTAAAAATCAACTAAAGGTTTTGATTTGTCTTTTGAAAAATCTGCAAAAAAAATCCCCTCTTAAAAATTAAAGGTAATTTATTCAGAAGAGCTGATCCAGCTGTGTGAATTTTGGTTGTAATTTAACAATATTCAGTTCTATCTATGAATTAATTTAAGCAAAGGGATAGTAAGACAGGAAGTTGATTGGGAAGAGAGGAATCTAGGCCAAACTTTAAAAAAGGGATTTAATCAGAAGATATATATCACATATAATCACTAGCTTATACTAGCTCTTTTGTCGTATGGCAGTTTTGTACAAGGATATCCGGTGCTGCTGCAAGATAAGTCTTCTCAAGTATATTTTGTCTTCTTGTTTTTAAATTATTTAAAATGACTTTTTTTTCTTAATACCTTTATACTTAATTTTGTTAATTTAATTTTTTAATTGTTTTAATTTTTTTAAAACTCAAAGTATATTTAAGTAATTATGTGATTAATAGAACTATTTGTTCATTGCTATTCTTATTCTCTTACAAAAATAGATTTTTATCCTTAAATTCACTGCAGTATTGCTCTAATGATAATTATACTATTTACTTAACTCCATAAAAAAAATTGTCCTTTTTCTACATTTTTAGTTTAACTTTAGCGTAGGATTTCTCTCTCTCTTTAAGACTTTTTTTAAAAAAATATTACATGTTTCCTTTTCATGCTTCTATTAGGATTAGAAAGAATACCGCCATTCATTTTGTAGAAAGAGGTGGCGGGGGAGCTCCATTGAGATCGAAGCTATAGATAATATATAAGATTATAGTAGCTCCACAAAAAAAAACATGTTTCATTTTCATGCTTCTATTAGGATTAGAAAGAATACCACCATTCATTTTCGTAGAAAGAGGTGGCGGGGGGAGCCCCACTTAGATCGAAGCTATAGATAATATATAAGATTATAGTAGCTCCAAAAAAAAAACATGTTTCATTTTCATGCTTCTATTAGGATTAGAAAGAATACCGCCATTCATTTTCGTAGAAAGAGGTGGCGGGGGAGCTCCATTGAGATCGAAGCTATAGATAATATATAAGATTATAGTAGCTCCACAAAAAAACATGTTTCATTTTCATGCTTCTATTAGGATTAGAAAGAATACCGCCATTCATTTTCGTAGAAAGAGGTGGCGGGGGAGCTCCACTCAGATCGAAGCTATAGATAATATATAAGATTATAGTAGCTCCACAAAAAATACATATACATGCCAATTTTCATAGTGATCGGTTGAATGGTGTTGGAGTGATGCGATTTCATACATACAAATGTCCATTTTTATATATATACTCGTAGAAATAAACACCTATGGAAGAAAAAGAAGTCACACATATCAGCACTTGCGAATCTAAAAAAAAAATCGGAGTATAATATAAATATGTGTTTTATATTCCTCCATATAAGTAAAACTGCTCCTCTTGTACATTTTTTTATAACAAATCGCAACTAAGTATAACAACTCTTACTAATTTTTTATAAAAAGTTTTGTACTTTCACCGAGAAATGCAAATCTTATTTCTTTTGAAATTATGAATAATTTTCTACCATCTCTCTTAAATTTTTCTTTTTATATACAGCGAAATGCGTTTAAAACGAAATATCGGTTAACACGAAAGAATACAACGGTCTCGACTATACTATGGGGAGGATTTCCATGCATTCCCCCCTTTCAAAACACGAAACGAAAATTGCTTAACCCGAAGAGAAAGCCTTTGTTCATTCCCTTCTGGAAATGAACAAAATATGGAAAACACGAGCCAGATTGGACTGTCCATTCTGTTGTCCTGTATCATCGGAAGAATCCGTTGCTGTAAGTCAAACTCGTATGATATTATAAATTTCAAAATGAAAAAATTTTAAGAACCTGATATCTAAAAAATTATAAAAGGAGTCGGCGGGCCGCAACTTTCGTATTGGCGGGCCACATGCAGCCCACGTGTTTGACACGCCTGCGGTAGGTGATAATAATGTGTATACAGCCCCAATTATGGCAAACAAAGACATTTTGAAGTTTCTTCAAGTATCATAAATATCATTGATGCAGATTCCAACGACGAAAATGAAATAAAACTTAATAAATGTGTTTTGTTTTCAAAATATTTGAAAATTTTGTAATAAATTTCATTAAGTTCTTGTGAATGTTTTTGTTTCATTGATTTTTATTAAATATACATGGATATTCATATCTATGTAAATAAAATGTACTCTAATATACTTAATTTTGGTGAAATGTTTGCTTTTTTTTGCAATATCCTTTAACACAAAAAAATGTTTCAGTCCAGTCCTCCACTATTTTACGTTAAACGATTTGTACCGTATTCGAAAATATACATATTTGTAAAAAAAGTCTAAAAGAAAAAAAAAGTTCAAAAAACAAAAATATTGACAGTTGAACATTTTCATGAAAATTTTTATTTCATTATATATGTTCGAATTTCCTGTGCAATTGTATGTACTTTATAATTTTTAGCATTTTGGATGATTATCCCTTCTAGTAAAGTAGTGTAGGAATGGAAAAGCACATATTGTATCCTTTCTATATTCCTTAATAACGTAATGCCAAGAGAGCGCCACCTATCTGACAAGGCGGTTCGAGGATAACGAGTAAACTAGACTCGAATAGAACGATTGCGCGGGGAACGACTGAGACAGACGACGGCGAGGAGACGATGACGAGGGCGCAGGAACGAAACGCCTCGTGGATTGACTTAATATTAACGTCGCACTGTTCAGCAACACGAGGGCTTTTGGCGACGGACCACGTAATTTTGAACCATGGTCAAGTGACGTGGACGACACCTGAGCTGGCACCCCCCTCTCCTAACTACCACACCACACCAACGGGAGGACGTTTCAGCTCTCGACAGATTTAACGTGCATCGCTGCCCTACACGGCGGGTCTTTAATGGTACTGGGCTCGAACCCGTGACAAAGCAAGCCACGGTCCGATACCCATACCACTCGGCTACCGCGGCCACAAAAACGCCTCGTGGAATCCAACGATCTAATGATGTTTCGATTACTTTTTACTAACTTTTAGCCCTCCCTTGTAAATTATTCCCCTTAATATAAATGTATATTTAACTCAATCTGACCGTTGTCACTCTCTTTATGGGGGCTCGGCCTTTCCCTTAACTTAAAATCCCCTAGAAAACCGAAGCAAAAGGACGATGACGATGCAAGAAAAGTGAATCTGTTCAATGTGTTCTTCAATGTGTGTTTGACGATTTTCTTCAATTTCAAGTGCATTTATTCTACAACGTGTTTTTCAACGTGTATTTGACGATTTTCTTCCATTTCAAGTGCATTTATTCTTCAAAGCGTTTTTGTGATTTGACGCTTTCATTCAATTTCAAGTGTTGTGTGAAAATTCACGATTGTGAAGATATTTATTCGATTATTTTGCCGACATCAAGATTTTCTCTTCAACACTATTATACATTTATGAAAGTAATATTCAACAAGCAAGACGTTGTGTACAAAGGTTTACCGTGAGTTTTTATTTCCATTGTTTTTTACAAACTCTCAGTGATTGTGAAAATATCTTTTGAAACTTCTAATGTGACTGTGATACAATATTTTTTAAACTTGTACAACTGCTACTAGTGACATTTTATTCTAGACTTTTATCCTTTCATAGCGTATTAATTTTTTTCTATGTTGAAATACACTGCTCAAAACAATTAAAGGATATTGTAAGTTTTATATAAAATAAAGAAATTAGAGAAATTTTTTTTGCCGAAAATGGAAGAAGAGAATCACAAATGCAAATTTTTCTGATTTTCAAACTGTGGAGTATGCTAATTTTGAGTTCGACGTCAAAAACGTCGCTTCAGCGGCTGCGAATGAAATTTGATTTTCAACTGAAATGAAGGCAAGAATGGTCGGTATTCAGTGACTGCTTTGTTTCGATGAGTACGATGTCTCAGCGAAGTCATTTAACCGATTCAGAAGCTTGGAGAGTTGTTGGTAGGTTAGAAGAGGGCCAAACTCAAGCCGAAGTAGCGCAAGCCATTGGAGTGTCACAAAGTGTGATTTCCAGGATCTGGAACCGTTTTTTGGAGACTGAAAGTGCAGGCCGAAGACCAGGACAAAGTCGTAGATGGGCAACAACGCCCAATGAAGATCGTTTTTTAGTGTTAACGGCTCGGAGACACCGAAATATGAACGCTACTCTTCTCCAATAACACCTTCGCTCGGCTACTGACACCACGGTTTCAACTCAGACTGTCCGAAACCGGCTTCATGATGTAGGTCTGTATGCTCATTGACCGCTGGTATGTGTTAGACTAACATCAAGGCATCATCGCGACCGCAGGGAGTGAGCAACAGAGCATGTGAACTGGAGGAGAAATGAATGGAGCAATGTTCTTTTTTCTGACGAGTCCCATTTTTGTGTTCATCCGGATAATAGGCGTATTTTCATCTGGAGGGACCGTGGCAGTAGGAATAATCCTGCATTCGTGCACGAAAGGGTCAGATTTGGCGGTGGGTAGTGTTGGTGTATGGTGGCATCTCCATTGACGGGCGCACACATAGACCTCTATATCATTCGAGATGAACCTCTGACTGCTCGCCGATATAGGGATGAGATCCTCAGACCTATTGTAGTCCCTTACGCTGCAGCAATCGGAGATGACTTCATTTTAATGGACGATAACAGCAGGCCACATCGTGCTAACCTCGTGGAGGATTCCCTTTTCGAGGAAGGAATCGTACGAATGGAATGTCCAGCGTGTTCTTCAGACATGAATCCTTTAGAGCACATTTGGGACGCTCTAGGAAGACGAGTTGCTGGCCGCCAACCACCCCCACAAACTCTCCAAGAACTGGAAAGAGCTCTTCTGGAAGAGTGGGACAGAATACCCCAACTCGTGATTAATAGCCTCATTGACTCCATGCCTCAAAGGTGTTCAACGTTGCTGGCCATCCGTGGAAACCATACCCCCTACTGAAAATGATTTCCTTTGAAGAAAACACATTTTCTTATTATTTTTTTCTCAAATGCACAAACTGTGTTTTTTTCCTTTTGTACACAAATGCGCAATAGAATGCATTTTTTTCTGCCATGTTTTTCAAACACATGTGTAATTTATTCTCATATAACCTACTACGTCTGTCGACCATGTATCAATCAGCTAAAAAGTTTCCCAGCCAAAAGATCCACCTAAAACTGCAATATCCTTTAATTATTTTGAGCAGTATATTTTACTCATATATCATTTTAAGTGATCTGCAAATATTTGTATATTTTACGTATTTTGGTTCAATTTAAGTGATTTATTATGTCTTATTTAACACTGAATGATACCCCAGTTATTGCGCAAGCATTAAAATTTGGCAATACTTAAAATGTAAAATTATTGTATTCTGTTATTTTTAACGATCACCCATTCAGTAGGACCTCTAGAGAACAATTGCGAAAATTTACGGGTTTCGCACCAGATTTTTATATTGAGAAGCGTTATTTTAAAAAAAATTAAACCTACCCGATTTAATCTGTTTAGCTAATTTTTTACAACTAGAAACAAATGGAACTGCCGAAGAACTTTGTAATAATATTTTGTGTTCTCTAGCTGATTTATCCACTTTTCATAATAAATTAAATACACGAGGTGTAGAAGAATGCCCCCCGCGAGATGCAGAAAATTCCTTTGTGCTTGCCCCCCACTTCTTTCTATAGACAGGAAATCGGCTGACGCCTTTAGCCCATTTGATGAGTCAGTCATTCCCTCTATTTCGAAAAACGATTTATCGCGGCTTTTTGTTAAAGATTTACTTCAAACTCTTCGTAATTTCAGTGCAGATGACTCATACACAATCGAACATTTTTTTCTGATATGGAAGAAAATTTAACGTTTTGCCCAATAACCGAACAAGAAAAATTATTTTTGTAAAACGGCTTTTAGTAGGAACTGCAAAATTATTTTATTCAATCTCAGCGTGTTATAAACTCTTACAGTTTTATAAAAATACTACTTATTCAGGAATTTCGAAAAAAATAAATCAAGCTCAATTGCATAGGGAATTACAAAATGGAAAAATGTGGCCTAATGAAACGGTATTCCAATATTTAGTCGCTATTCGAGAATTAGCGAATCGAGGTCAAGGATTTCTCGACGAAACTTCAGTTATGGAATATTGTATTAATGGAATCCCCGATTCTCCGTCAAATAAACTATTATTATATGGATGTACAACAATTCAGGAATTTAAAGAAAATTTAGGAATTTATATATATATATGACAAGATATTTCAAAATAAAAGCAAAAATCTCTCTTATGATATGTCGCGTAATCCAAACTTTAGTAGCCAACGCCATGATTATGAAAGTACATTTCATAACCATCGATATGATAGATATCCAAAATTCAATGCATCAAAGCCAAATTCAAAATTAGAGAATAAAAATTTTAGAGATAGAAATAACGTAACTTGTTTTAATTGTGCGGGATCCGGTCATATTTCTAAATTTTACCCAGACAAACATCGCGGTCCTAAGTGTATATTATGTGAAAATTTTGGCCATAAATCTGATGCTTGTCCTCAAAAAAATATCCCTTCTTCTAATAATGTTGATGAAATTACCCCATTCACTACTATGTGTAAAGAAGTTAAAATTTTATCTAAAAAAAATATTATCTTTAGTTGATACCGGAAGTCAAGTAACCTTAATGAAAGAAAGTATATGTAATCAATTAGGCTCCCCTTCTTTAATAAATAGTGGTAATATACTAACTGATTTTGGCCTTTCAAAAACTCATGTAATTGGTTCATTCAACTCAACTGTTTCAATTGACAACTAAGACTTTTTTATTAAAATTAATGTTGCCCCCCACCACTCAATGAACTTTGATATTATTATTGGTTGTAATCTAATTAAACAACCTAATTTGACTATCACCCCTGATAGTGTTATATTTTCTAAGCCACAAATCGAATTATCTGACGCTTCTCCACAACCATTTGCTTTCGCAATTACTGACGATATTCCTAAATTTGATATTGGCCCTGAAATTCCAAAACAAACTCGTAATGACGTTGAGGCATTACTCGTATCTTACAGGCCGAATAAAATTAAAACGACGGATATTGAGTTAAGCGTTACCGTGACGGACGACAAACCAATTTATCATTCTCCAAGACGGTTACCTTTTACTGAACGTGATATAGTAGATAAACAAATAGATGAATGGACACAAAATGGTATTATTGAACCATGTTCATCTGCTTATGCTAACCAAGTCCTAGTAATCAGCAAAAAAGACGGCAGTCCACGAGTCTGCATTGATTTTCGAAAATTAAATCGTGTGTTAGTTAAGGATCACTATCCTCTGCCACTCATTGAGGATATTTTAGATAAGCTTCAGGATACTAGTGTTTTCAGTACCATTGATTTACGTAATGGTTTTTCCATGTGCCTGATAACCTTCCTTTGTAACACAAAATGGTCAATTTCAGTTCCTTAAAATGCTTTTCGGACTCTCTACATGCCCTTCAACGTTTTATCAATACAGTTTTTCGAGATTTAGTTGTTCAAGGAATTGTTCTCCCTTACATGGATGATATAGTTAATCTGAGGCTATTGATAGACTCAAAAAAGTTCTTAAAGTGTCCAGTGATTACGGATTGGAAATAAATTTTGATAAATGTCAATTTCTGCATAGGAAAATTGAATTTTTAGGCCATATTATTGAGAATAATAAACTTTTTCCTTCCCCTTCTAAAACTAAATCAGTTGTCCATTACTCTGAACCAAAAACAACTAAAGAAGTTCAACGCTTTTTAGGTCTCACTGGATATTTTCGTAAATTTATCCCTGCTTATTCTGTAATTGCTAAGCCACTTAGTGATCTTTTACGTAAAGATACTTCTTTCAATTTTGATGTAAAACAAAAAGCTTTCTTTGTCGAGTTAAAACGTTTGCTCTGTCAGAAACCTGTCTTAGGTATATATCGACAAAATTGTGAAACTGAAATACATACTGATGCATCAATCGACGGACTTGCTGCTGTTTTATTACAAAGATCCCCCGATGATAATTCATTACATCCTATATATTACATGTCGAGAAAAACGTCCGAAACGGAGAGAAAATATACCAGCTACGAACTCGAAGTTTTAGCAATCATAGAAAAGCTCTCAGAAAATTTAAAGTGTACATTTTAGAAATGCCTTTCAAAATAATTACTGATTGCAATGCATTTACAAAAACTATGAGTAAGAAAGATCTAAACACACGAATCGCGCGTTGGGCCCTGAATTTACAAGATTATGATTACACCATTTTACATCGCTCTGGCTCACAAATGGCCCATGTCGACGCTTTAAGAAGAATACAGGTTTTAACAAATCAGTGTACTGATTCTATTGTGCATAGGATAAAAGAATCTCAAGAGCTGGACCCACATATTCTTTCCATAAAAGCTCTTCTTCAAAATGGTCCATAGGATAACTACTGTATTAAAAATAATATACTATATAAATTTGTTGACGGTGCCGAGAAGTCCTTGTTATTCCCGACGAGATGCAGCATCACTTTATCAAAAATGCTCACGACAAAGGACATTTTTCAGTTAAAAGAACTCTAGAACATATAAAAAATAAATATTTTATACCACAACTTCAATCCAAAATTGAAAAATATATTTCTAATTGTGTAACATGTATATTGAAAAATAAAAAGTCTGGTAAACAAGAAGGATTTCTCCATCCTCTTGTCAAAGATGATATACCTCTAAATACATACCATATCGATCATCTTGGTCCTTTAGCAACATCGAGTAAAAACTACAAATTCATTTTAGCTGTAATCGAATCTTTCACTAAATTTGTTTGGTTATACCCCACAAAAACTACATCTACTTCTGAGGTAATAAAAAAATTAGACATTCAAAAAACTACATTTGGAAATCCTCGTTTTCTTATCACTGATCGTGGAACTACTTTCACTTCTGACGAATTCCACACTTATTGTTCGGAACAAAAAATTACACTTCATCATAGTACTGCAGGTTTGCCACATGCTAATGGTCAAGTAGAACGCATTAATCGAACAATTATTCCTGTCTTATCAAAGATGTCAGAAGACGATCCCACGAAATGGTTCAAACATGTTCCTTCACTACAAGAAGTCTTAAACTCAACATTCCAACGAAGCATTAACACCACTCCTTTTGAATTACTCTTTGGAACACAAATCAATAACAAGACTGATTTACGCATTCAACAATTAATCGACGAACAACTACAATTCGAATTTAATGAAAACAGAGAACTCCTACGTAAAGCGGCAAAAGCGCAAATAATTAAAGTGCAAAATGAAAACAAAAAGTCTTATAATCTTCGACGAAAATCTTCTTATTTATATAGTGTTAAGGACTTAGTTGCTATTAAAAAAACGCAACAAGGACCTGGACAAAAACTCTGCAATAAATTTATCGGTCCATATAAAATTACACAAGTAGAACCTAACGATACCTACAACGTCGAAAAATGTGGAAATTTTGATGGCTTAACCAAAACAAGTACTTGTGCCGAATACTTGAAACCATGGCCAAACAAATGAATGTTGTATTACAAACAAAAACTTTTACATTAACATTTTTTTGACATTATCACCATACTCAAGATTGCTTTGTATTGTTTGTCTTCTTTCCATCTGTATACCTATTTTATTTTATTTTTTTTATTCTTTATTATCAGTTTTGATTTTCTGATATATATTTGTCTGTTTTAATAATTGTTTTATTTGTAAGTTTATTTCCTCAAGCTTTTCAGTTTTATTTCATGAAATTTTGAAATACACTGTATTTTACATGCGAGGACGCATGCTTGGTCATGATGGCCGATGTAGGAATGGATGTGCACATATTGTATCCCTCCTATATTCCTTAATGACGTAATGCCAAGAGAGCGCCACCTATCTGACAAGGCGGTTCGAGGATAACGCGTACACTAGACTCGAATAGAACGATTGCGCGGGGAACGACTGAGAGAGACGACGGCGAGGAGACGATGACGAGGGCGCAGGAACGAAACGCCTCGTGGAATCCAACGATCTAATGATGTTTCGATTACTTTTTACTAACTTTTAGCCCTCCCTTGTAAATTATTCCCCTTAATATATATAAATGTATATTTAACTCAATCTGACCGTTGTCACTCTCTATAGTAGTCATATTTTTTAGAACTTATAATATTGTGCATATCTCATTACTTGGTACCATCTGAAACATTTTTCAAATGATTTACTACTTGCTAGTGTTTCAAAACTCGAACATTGTGGGAATACATTATTTAATTAATTATATATTAATATGAAAGGTTTTTCCTCGAATTATACAAAGATACTGAGGCATTATGAAATGCAATTTTGCTATATTTTTACCACTTGTAAAAATGATCAAATTGTACTTAAGAATTGTTAATATTCTTAAACATGGAATTTTATTGCAAGGCTTAAAAAATAAAATATTTCTGTTTTTCAATTTTATGTGAACACGTGAAAAACATGAAAAATACTTTTTGAACTTCACTTAGATATTTCTTCAGTAAATTCCTACGTATTTCTTAGTAACTGCATAGTTAATTTCGGGTTATATTTGATTCAAATTATTTTTTTTTGTGATGGATCTATTTTTAAAGCGTATTTGCATTCTTATACAAACTTTGCTTCGTTAATATATATCTAAATTTCCCCCAATACATTTAAATCCTTATTATGTGCAGGAAGTTTTTTTTATCTTTAATTTTTTCAACTGTGCTTTGCTGAAAAATTAATTGATGAAGAAAATATTGCTGTTCTCAATATAAATATAGATCTATCTATAAATCATCAGAGCTAGCAATTAACGAAAGAGAGGGGTGATTTAAGAAAAGTACGCGGGAGTCTTTCAAGCTAGCTTTGATTCTACGCGAAGGTTTTTTCTCAACATTCTGCATTGTGTTAATGGGACAAAACTGCATTTTCAAATAGCTTTCTAGGAAGATCACACCTCTAAGCCGCTATTTAACCACTTTGACAGATGTCTCCAATAAATGTCAAAAGTAAGTTAGCCCCTTTTCCGAGAAGGTTATCAGACTGTGCGTGTCGGTTTTTCATCTCTGGAACCCGTCGCACCCTAAATCAGACTTAATTGCTTGTTTCGCAGCCGAATCTTGAAAATCAGCATACTAAGGTTTTGGTGATTTAGCATCCCTAATAGAATTATTAGCCATTACAACTCATTTGGAATTATCCAATTAGTATTATACACATATTGCTGGAATGAACATAAAATCATTTCACTTATGTCCCCTCTCCCTTCTTTTTAAACGCACAAACCATTTATAAAGGTTTGTATTTTGTTTTTATAAATGTTAAGCTTTGGGTAAATAGTGATCTCAATAAGGAAAGTTTTTTAAAAAATTTGTCCCCCCACCTCTCGAATTTTATGATGTAGATATGTAAGCAAACAAAAAATGTTTTAAAATTGGTTGGGTCATGGAGCAACACAGGTTTCTAATTTTACTAATTTCGTGGTATTCAATTGTTATTTTATTATTTTTTATATTATTTAGCAAATTTATTAAATATCTCTATTTTATTGCTAATAAAAAAACAGAATTTAACGGTTAGATAGCCAAAAGAACTGAAACTTCGGAGACATTCATCGGAAATGTTCTAATAAATAAGGTGCTATTTGAATTCTTTTTTTATATAATCGTTAGATAAATCTTTGAAAAAGATGCCCAGCTTTTCCAAATTCTTTATTAAATCCCGTCAGCATTTATTTAAAAATGTACACCTCTTTCTGACATGTAATGGTTGCGATCGTTCCTGAGTTTCTATCAATTTACTATAAAGCGAATTTTGTCTTTTTACACGCATCCGAGTATGTGCTGTATTTCGTTTTACCCTTGTTTCATTACTGAAATCAATAAATGTTATTCTTTCATGCACCTCAAAATAACTGAAATTATCCTTAGAATATTAAACTATATTATAGCGATTCTTTCATTTTGCAGCAATATCTTCTTAAATTTGAAATCAAACCCGTGCAAGATTAATAGTTATACGGAATTACATCGTTTCACTAAAATTAAATATTAGTATAATTATATAAAATAATTTTAAAATATTTTAAAAAAAATCAGAATAATGAGATTGTTAAAAAGATCATCAAAGATAAATAGAACACCTTTTATGTAAGTTTGAAAAAGTAATAATAGCAATTGAGACAAGAGACGTTAGCTAACTTTTTTTTACCTTGTCCAATAAAAAGCTATCTTTCTATTTTAATTTGACTGATTTAATCTATTTGATCTATTTTTGTTATGTGAAGGTTCAATTCATCAATTAACTGCAGGTTTTATACATTTCTGAATGTCTTCAATACTTTAGAGTATCTAGGAATTTATTTTTTAAATAGTGATACATAAGTATAAATCGTGACATAGTATTAAAAAATACATATACTATCTTGGTGATCCACCAGTCGATTGCGATCTACTTAATGCCCACCCCGGTACTAGACCCACTTGTTTGGTATGCATGTTTCTTTTGTTGAATTGAATTCCGCTTTGAACTTGTCTTACGGAAATTGACCCAACAGCTTATAGATAAAAAAAATTCTACTTTTCAACTTTTAGATTTAGACTTCAAATTTGGCAAGCATGTTTATTTTGTCTATAAAGATCTACTAAAAAGAGATTTTACGGAGTTACAGGAGCACAAAGAATAATTTTGATTCAATTCTAGATATTCAAGTCCTATCCTTTTTAAATCAAGAAGTGAAAGTTATAAGAATGTTTTTGAACGCATTCGAACGCTTAATACCAGGGCTTAGATACAATAATTCACATATATATAAGCGCAGTACATATGTATGCAACGTCATTAAATACCCATCGAAGCTGGAGTGAGTAACGACTAGTTAATTTTATAAGACAGAAATATACCAGTTAATCAAGGCTTTAGATTACCATGATATTAATATAGTAGAAGTGATTTTCATAATTTTATTTTTAAATAATCGATTTCTGCATGCATGACGTATTTATTAAAGACGATATTACCGTTTAAGAGCCAAGCGACTGGTTCAAAATCACAGACATAAATATGAATCTTAATTTGGATAGGCGATGGCTCTCGCAATTATGAACCGTAGTTCAGTAACAAAGATGATAACTAGCCAGAGCTTATTGCTTACTTTTCCTAACTGCATATAACACTGAAATTCCATTATAAAAAACAGCATACTTCAACATTTGATGTGAAGGATCTTCAAAGAAATCAAAAGTCGAAACCGTGTATCGATCGAATGAGTGAGGTTTATATTAACGTCACACTGTAAAGCAATACGAGGGCTATTAGTAACGAGCCTCGCAATTTAGAACCGTGGTGTCAAGTGACGAGGACGACACCTGAGCTACACCTACCTTTCTTAACTACCACACTAACGGTAGGAGATTGAGCCTCGACAAAATTAATATGTACCAGTAATGGCACTGGGACTCGAACTCATGACACAACGGTCGCATGTCCGCGACTATGGCCACTAGGCTACCAGGGCCACATGGCTCGATTGAAAGCCCTAACAAATAAGTTAAGCAATTAAGATAAAAAACACTGCAAATTTCAAATTCTTTAGTGCAGTAACAAATATGAAATAAAATTATTTGTAAAAGATCATGCAATTAAAATACAATATATTTTGATATTTTCAAATCATGCTATTTATTTTTTAAAAAATCTGCTTGTTTTTATAATGCTTAATTACACATTGTCTTAAAATTAAGGCTTTTCCTTTTTCAACTTCCTTTTATATGTTAAAAAGCTGCACTTCATAATAGGTTTCCGTAATGTATATAAACCTATATATAAAAATCTGCATTTTGAAGAATAATTCTATATAATGAGCACATACATTAATTTTTGTTATGTATTAAAATATATTTTAATAAATTTATTTTTTAAAAGGGCTGCAACACTGGCATAGCTAGATCTGAGTAGGCCCTGTACCAAAAATTTTTAGACGTCCTTTATTTGGGTCTCTCAACATACTACGAGTACTTTACTTATATATGATGGGGCCCCTGTAGCTTGGGGGCCCGTATCATTGATGCAGCGGTAGCTACGCCTCTGAACTGCAGATTAGTAGGTGAGGCGTGGTTCAAATCCTGGTATTACCAAAGGTGAAATTTTGCAAGTACTAATCATTACATGAAACGAGGTCTTTTTTTTAATTCTTGGGTGTTGTTGTGTTTAAGTTACAGAATACTATATATATAGTTTACTTATACTAGTGGAAGTAACTTCATCTGACCGAATGTAACTTATTACTTAAAAATATATTGCCAAGCGAATGCATGTTATGATATTCCAAAATGTTAATATCTTAATGCGGGATATGAAGCGACAAAGGCTATTATCCCATTTTGAATTGTTTTACTTAGTAAACTTTTTTGATTCTATACGTTAAATTTTATTAAATTAAAAAGAAATGTAAATTAATTTTTCGTGTTTCATAGAATTAAGGGAGGGACCAGTGTCGATTCAAGTTCATTGCGGGCACTGGCGCAAAAGATCTACGGGGCCCCTTGGCACTGCAGGATCAAAATTTATATCTAAATAATCTGGTTAAGTCCAGCTTATCCAGGCCCTCTTGGACCCCTTCGGGCGCCCGCACCAAGCGCCCAGTGGATAAACTGGCACTGGAAGAGACCGTATTATTGTAATTAATTTTATTTTAGCAAATGAATTTATTTCGGCATTTTTTAACAGCAGAGCCCTTTTAAACATAAAAGTTATAAACTACATAAAAATTATGTAAACGTTTCATACTCCAAATTTTCTAACATTTTGATTGATATTCACACAGTATCAAATTTCTAAAGGACATGTAGGCCATCATAAAAATAGTTTTTTTGCTTATTTACTGGTAAATTTTGCAAAGTAAATTTGAATAGTTATATTGGTCATTATTCAAATTTTATTTCAAATTAGTGTTTTCAGGATTTGAATTTTTAAGTCTTAAAAATGAAAATATTTTTCTTATGAGGATAGAAATATTAAGAATTTGAATAAGTGTATCGGATTTTTTTTCAATAACAAAATTCAAAATTTTTAGCTATTTCTGACTTAAGTAATAATAAGGAATTTAAACTTCAGAAACACTTTTTTTTGGCTGTGTGGAAAACTATACTATAACTGCAATAAATATAGATATACATAGAAAATTTTAAAATGACAAAAAAAAATCAGCTGATGTTTTTTTTTACGAATTTAAGATAAATATATAATTGTTTCACACACACAGTTAAGTTTTCAAACTTTTACCAGTTTCTCATTTTTGCACCCTATCCACAAAACTCAACGTTACTTCAGTTTCTTGATATTGTATATAGCAGAATCGAATGTGATATATCATCCGATATTGTGTTATTGTTTATTCTTGTTTTACGTCCTAAAATTAACCAAATGCTATTAATCAAGTTTTTTCTGGCTATGATCTACAACCAAATCTACCTCTTTCCATGAGGAAATTTTACCTCCTGTCAATATGGTTTTGAAATAACTTGTGGTTTAAGCTTTCACTCAACCCACTACTGCATTTAGAGGTAATTAACTATAAAAAAATGTTAACTTAAGTGAAAAAAGTTTAATAAAAAAAACTATCATAGAAAAAGGAAAACACTTTATTAAAAAAAATTAAACTAATTTAAATACATAAAGGTATGAAAGAATATTTAAATTCAAGTATTAAAACTATTTGTACTATGTAGTTATGAGTTCTGTGTCAGTCCCGGTTGGGCCCGACGAGTCACCCAGAGAGATGGACAGAGCATCCCTTTTAGAAGTTACCCTTTATGGCGGTAGAAATAAAAGATAAGAGTTGTTGGAAGAAAATTCCAATTACATGGGAAAGTTGTAAAATAGACTGGAACCTGTTACTATGAATGGATCTCTCTCCCCCCCATCCCCAGTACGAAGACATGGTAGCTGTAAAAATAAGGAGAAATGATTTGAATGGAGAGACAAACAAAACATTTCTCTTTTCTTGTATAGACAGGCCATCTACAATACTGAGGAATTTCTTTACTTTTTTAAAATAATTACCCAAAAAGAAAGTACCAGAATATTGAACAAATTTGAAGCCAGATAGTAAATCAAAAATACGAAAGAATTACTTTGGAATCAGGAAAATAATAAAAGTTACGAAAAAGCGCTGGTAATTTAATTTTTCTTTCATGTGGAAACTGTTGACTTCCTTTCAACTCTTTATCTATCACATTATGATTTACAGCATTTTTTTCATGCAATATTTTTTTGAATCACTACATCTTTTCTTCCCGCAATTTATTTAAAATGTATGTAAAATAACAATATTTAAAATTGAATGATTGGGTCACGAAGCAACACAGATTCCTAATTTCATGGTATTCAATGGTTATTTTATGCAGATATTATATTGAGCACACTTAATAAATATATTTTTATTTTATTGCTAATTGAAAAGTTTAATGGTTAAGAAGCCAAAAGTACCGAAACTTCGGATTTTTATTTGAAATATTCTTAATAAATAAAGTATTATTTGAATTCCTTTTTATAATCAATAGACAAGCTTTTAAAAATCATTCCCAGCTTTTCCAAAATTTTTATTAAATCCCATCAGCATTTATTTAAAAATGTGAAACTCTTTCTAATACATGATTGTTCCTACGTTTCTATCAATTTACTATAAAGCGAATTTTGTCTTGTTACACGCATCTGAGTTAGCTTTTAACACGTTGGTTACACACGTTTCATTACCGAAATCAATACATGCAATTCTTTCATACAACTCATAATAATTTAAATATATCTTTAGAATAATAAACTATATTATAGTGATTCTTTAATTTTGCAGCAATCTTAAATTTCAAATAAAATCCATCCAAGATCAATAGTTATACGTAATTTTATCATTCTACTAAAACGAAATATTAGTATAATTATAAAATTATGTGATGAGATTGTCAAAAAGATAACCAAAGAACTCTTAATGTATGTTTGAAAAAGTAATTGTAATTAAGACAGAGACTTTAACCATTTTATACACGGTCCAATAAAAAGCTATTCTATTTTAATACGGCTGATTTAATTCATTGATTTAAGATCGCTATTTGTTTTGTGGAAGGCTCAATTCATCAATTAACTGCAGGTGTTTATACATTTCAGAGTCTTCAAAACGTACGCATCTGGAAAATTATTTCTTAAATAGCGATAAAAAAGTAAGACGTGGGCTAGTATTCCAAAAAAATTAATATCTTTTGAGTGCCTCGTAGCAACGCAGCTAAATAGCAAAACCAAGATATAAATATATTTTTGTTTGGCTTGATAACTCTGGGTTCTAATACTGCGATTAACGAAAACAAATTCGAGGAATCTCGCCGAACAAACGCACTCACTATGACAAGTTTCGAAGAAATAATTGATTTCTATATAATTACTAGTATACTTTAAAATGAAAATTTTTATTCTTTTTTTAAAAAGTATAAAACAAACATTCCTAATTTTATTTTATAAAACAGCTATTGTTTTTTAAAAATGTATTGTGTTAAATATGCGAACTTTATTTTAGTATGAACCATTGTATTTAATAACTATATATACTTATCGAACTTAGTATAGTTGATTCTTCATAACATGTTTTCCAATTAAAGAAAATTCGTTATTTTTTGTACGATTGTGGCATAAGAGACGGATTTTGCCACTTTTTTCACAACTCAAACACCGATTTTGGATCGTACCTACCGTATAAAAAAAAGCTACGTGTAACTAACATTGATGATAGTTTTAAAAAAGCAGACAGCAGAAAAAAAGAGCTGTTATAACTAAAAAATACATTAACAAATTATGTTCTCTTCATACATATTACTTACCTATTACTTTGTAAAATTTTCGATGCTTTAGAAAGTCTTTCACAACTGGGATGCAGTAGTAATATACATAATGTCACCACATTTGGAAATCCCATCTAGCATTTATTTCATATGATCAAAACGTTATTCCAGACACTTTTTGATGAGCAAACATATTTATATCATTCATCTGGTTTGATACACAGAACAAATGGAAAGCAACCTGAAAAATCCTAAACATATAAAGCAAGGGCGGCCAATCCGTGGCACGGCAACGTTGTAACAGTAGCACGCGAAGATTTACTGAAAATTTTTAAAAATTGAAAATATAACAAAAAACATGTTTTACACTTTTATTGAAATATGGTTATCTCACACAAAAATAAATAAATAAAACCCTCAAAATTTATTTTAAATACACTTAGTTGAATTACAATAGAAAATTGTCTCATGTAGAGAACACACCATTGTGTGCGCCGGTTCTCCAAACGGAGTGCACTCACTATATTTTGGTATTTGAGAGATTGTGTTTTAAAATATCTGGGAGGAAACAATGAGCTGCCCTAGAAGTACTGGCTACTCAATTATGAAGACTGGCTATGGGATTTACCTTTTTCTACTGATATTATGGGACGTCTCAATAATTTAAATTTAAGATTAGAAACAGGTAACATATTGATTTGTATCCTAGTTGGTCATATATCTTTTTGGTCGCTTGACATCTTTGGGCACTGGAACGCGAAGCGTTCCTCCGTCCCATACTTAATGTATTGGGCGCTTAATGTTGGTTGGCCTGCTTTCGAGATGGTGTTTCCTTATTGGTGGACATGGAAGGAGACAGTGGGCGGGGCGAACTGGCGATTTCGGCGGTCTCAGAAAAAATCAAGTCAAAATTCGTGCAAGCAGACGAGAAGCTCGTCTGCTATTGGTCATCAGGAGTCGGTGAGCGAGAACTCTATTCACTGCGCCTGGTGTCGAGAATGTAATTAAGAAATTAGAGATGGGAACTTAAGTGGGTGCCTGTGTGGGTAATTGAATTCAAATTAAAAATTAATAATTAAACTAAAAAGAGATAAGTTAAGAAAAAATAAAATTTAGCAAGGGTGGTCATTCTCCACATGGGAATGACCGGGAATTAATGTTATGGAGGATTGTAAGAGTCCAGTAATATTCTTCTGGGTCTCTTTTTATAGATATTAGGATCGTAGTTCTCTAGATTTTGAATGTTAACGTTATTTATATTCGAAAGATTGTCAAAGAATTTTTGACCTAATTTTTTTTATATGAGCTTTAAATGTTGGAATTTTGAGAACTTTATAAATATTTCTATTTCTATTATATCTATAGGCTCTGGTGATATTTCTAATTAATGCATTTTGAGCGTTATCTAAAAGTTTTATATTAGAATTGGCTGCATAGCCCCACACAGGACAACCATACGCGAGGATGGGCCGCAGGACGGCAGTGTAGAGAAGTACCTTATTGTAAATATTTAAATGAGAATTCCGGCAAATTAAGGGATAAAGGGATCGCATTGCGTTCCGGAATTTGTCACGCGCGTGTAATATGTGTTGTTTCCAGGTGAGATTTTCTCTAAGACAAGTCCTAGGTATTTAGTGCTCTGAGACCAGTGTAGTGGTGTGGAATACAGAGTAGGTGGTGTGCATGGCTTTCTTCTCCTGGTGAAAAGAACTGCGACTGTTTTATCTACGTTTATTTTAATTTTCCATGTATTGAAGAATTCTTCTAGCAGTATTAGGTGTGCATTAAGTGCTTTAGTAATTGTGTGGTGATTTTTGTAGGTGGCCGAAATGGAAGTGTCATCCGCATAAATGTTAGTCATAGTTAGTGTATGAGAGGGAATATCATTAATATAGATGTTGAAAAGAATGGGACCGAGGAGGCTTCCTTGAGTGACTCCGTTTTTGATAAAAACGGTGCTGGAAAGAGTGTTATTGACTTTAACTTGAAAAGATCTATTGACTAGATAGGAATTAATTAAATGAATTAGTGCAGGGGGGAAATTGTTAATAATTAGTTTGTAAATGAGACCACTCACCCAGACCCTGTCAAAAGCTTTCTGAATGTCGAGAAAGACAGCTCCAGTGGATCTGCCTCTCTGAAATTCAGAAGTGATTTTTTCAGTCAATCTGAGTAGTGGGTGGTAGGTGGAGAGGTGCCTGGTGAATCCATATTGATTGGGATTTATGTAATTAATACTATCCGTAAAGTTATGAAGTCTATTAAGAATAATGTGCTCCGTAATTTTACTGAGAATACTTAAAAGGGAAATGGGTCGGTAGCTCGAAGGAGACTTGCTATTTTTACCTGGTTTCTTAATTGGGAAAACAATGGCAATTTTCCAGTTATTTGGAAAATGTCTTAAAAGAAGAATTTTATTGATTAAAAAAGTTAAAAGCAGAAGAATTTTAAGAGGGAAATGCTTGACCATTTTATTAGTAATATTGTCTTTACCTGGGGCTTTATTGTTAGAAAGAGTTTTAATATAGTTAAGAACTTCATCTGGATCAGTAGGGGTAATGGGAAGGGGGGGGGTGAGAGAAAAAATTTTCAAGAGTAGTAGTAATCGTGTTATCAATAGGATAATCACCATTAGGCCTTTCATTTTCAGTAAAGTTATCTTTGAGGGTTATAGCAAGAAGATTAGCTTTCTGATCGTCGCTGCAAGCGGGGCCAGATGAGCTAATGAGATTAGGAATGGAGGAGCGTTTTTGCGAAAAACTTCTGACACTGCCAAAGGCTGTTGTCTGTTGTGTTGAGCGATTCAAGTCTAGTTTGCCAGGATTGTTGTGAGTGTTTTTGAGTGCTTTTTTAAATTTGCTTGTGCTTTGTAATAATTAGTTCTGTGTATTGGATTTAAGGTACGATTGTACAATCTTTTTGCTTTATTTTTGATGTAAATGAGTTCGTGTATGTGGTTTGGAGTGAAGGAGTGTTTCTTGTTTTCTATTGGCTTAGACGCTTGTTGGTGGGCGGAGCAAATGGCGGCGGTGAGAAAAGAAATTTTATCTTCCAGCACATTAGGATTTCGAATGCCCGAAAAATCGGACAAATGAACAGAACTTTTTAAGTTATTGCGAAAATCAGACCAACAGGTGGTAACTGCTCGAGCGTTGTCTTGATGTATAGGCGAAGTAAGGGAAAAATTAAGGAATACTGGGTTATGGTCGGAGGAAAGCTCCGGAATGGAATCCATAGTGAAGGGAAATTAAAGTTATTTATGACGGCAATATCTAGAGTATTTGAAGTCCCGTGGCCGAAGCGGGTGGGGGAACTGGGATACGCAATAGTTAAATTGAGTGTATCCGTGAACGTTTTTAATTGCTTTCCTCTCGTGGAGTTGACTAAGCAGTTCCACTCGTTGTGTGTGGCGTTTAGGTCGCCAAAAATCACACAATTACTGTTGGTCTGAAGGAGTTGTTCAAAATCCAGTGTGAACAATCTCTCGTCCGATTTAGGCGGAACGTATACGGAGGCAATAGAAATGGGATTGAAGTTAGGTGGGGTGAGAACTACGATCGTAGCCTCGATGTGCTGGAGTGGGGGAGTGGGTAGATTATAGTGGGGAAAATTGCGCCTGATGAGAATTAAAGTACCGCCGCGCGCTCTCTCGCCCGTGTCTCTGTCATTGCGGTAGCAGATGTAATTTGGTATATTTATGTTGTACTTAGGTCTCAGATGTGTTTCCTGAATAAGAATTAAATCGGGAGCGTACTTCTCTACAAAAATTTTAAATTCCATAATTTTATTTAAAATGCCGTTTGCATTCCATGAACAGATGTTTAAACCAATCAAATTGTGTCTAATCATCATCATCATCAATAAGAGCCATATATCTTTTTGTGTGAATAAACTTCTGCTTTTTTGTCACCACTTTTAAGTAAAATGTTTAACACATTTCATATTATTGCAGGAACTATTTATGAAATTTAATAACGCTCCGAGCTATATGATGTATTTAAAATTTTAATATTCATTTTTTCATGATTAATTCAGTACTAGATTTGATTATTTTCGAGATGATAAAAAAAACCACTCATCTGTTCACAAATCCCTTTTTAACTTTTCTAGATGTTATTTGTTACACACATTATATCCAGCAGTAACTGACTGTTTAGTAATTTAGAATTAAATGTGTTTCGAGTTACTCATTTTTATTTTTTTCCTGACCTAACTTATTGAATTTAGTGGCACTCTTCTCCCACAGTTTGGTCACCCCGATTTAAAGCATACATAAAACAAGTAAATAATATGGCATATCAAAAGCTGAATCATCACTAGATGGAAAAAATATAGCACATCTTCATTAGTGTTTTTGTGCAGTAATAAAAGGACATAAATTGCATTTTAATATTATTTTCACACCACTTTCCACGTCACCCATGAGGTACGGTGTATGAACGCATTACCCTTTATTCCTAATAGGAAAGGCGGGTTCCCCAGGAGGTCTATATTCCTTTATACTCAATAATACACAAAAATGCAACCAAAATTACAAATAATGATCATTTTACATGTATTTAAAATATATTACCTATTGTATATGATTTTGCTTGCATTGCAAACAAGCATTAATGTCATCGGATCTAATATATTTAACATTATTTAAACACTCACCAGTAATAGAATTATACATAAATTTCCTAAATTCATTCGTATCAAAAGTATCAACAATGTTCTTTTTGTCTAATATTCTATTTGTGAAGTATGATATTAAAATACCACAATTCATACTATCAGTCTGTTTTACATGAACAGGATAAGAAACATGCTAATCATGTTCTTCACAAATTAAAATATTTAATTTTTTTCTCCATAGATCTATCAGATTAATGTACTTACCTTCAGTTCCAAAACCTAAAGGATCATAAAAATTTAGCTTCTTTACTTAAATCAGCAACCAATAAAACCCAATGACAAGAGACATTAATAGGAATGAAAAGGAATTCCGCAGCATTAAGTTTATTAGGAGAGAAAAAGTTTCCAAGATTACATCCACTTTCTAGAATTTGTGTATGGTAACATCTTGCTGCAAAACAATCCTTCCCCTGCATGATTTTTAAATTAAACGCATCAATTATACTATCGTAAGGCCATCCATTACGAAACTTTGTCTTTTTTGATAAGTTATTTACCTCCTCATCTGATATAAAAGTATCCAAAGATTTTAACTCATAAAAACGTAATTGAATGTCTTTTATGTATAAAACAACTTGACTGCAATCAGGTACATAGCCTATTTCAGGCGTAAAAGATCCAGTCAGTTTCCTGCACTTGCTTTTTGAATTAAATACTGCCGAATGGCTACAGCTTAAATTGTCTGTTGTTTCTTTTTTGACAGGCAAGGAAGGATATTCCAAAGTTTTCCTTTTCACATTTTTAACTCTGCTACTACGTTTTAATGTATATTGCTTACTTAAATGTTGTTGGGAAGGCAAATTGGGATCAGATAAATAATTTTCAAGTTTAATTTCTCCCCCTCCCTTCTTTTATTGATTCACACATTGAAACTATTGTTTTGAACTACTACTTAGATATGATGATAAAGTTCTCATAACTACTTTATCTTGTATTAAACAATTTAATTTAACAATTAAAAGTTCAGTCTCGCGAATTTTCTTTTCATTATCACATGTTTCTTCGACAGAAGAATCAATGCCACTTTCTACAAGGGTTGCAGAAGAGACTGAATCAGGAATACATTCTACATCTTTGGTAATTTCATTATCACTAGAAATATTTTCAAAAGCAAGGATCTGTCGAACCATTAAGGAATGAATTTTATGAATATGTTTACAGAATGCGTGATTATCAGAACATTCACATGTATACAAATGCATGCACAAAGATAAACACACCTGTTTTATATACACCTACAATAGCATTGATCTTTACTGAATATGTTTCCGCAACCTTTTCAACTTCGTAAAGTACATCCCTGTTTGTCTGCGATTTAACAAACCATGAATTTGTCGACTTAACATAAATATCTCCATCAGGAATCCTTAAACCATTGTTGTGACGTTTATAATATGTTAGAGGATAAAAACTGGCGAGAGTGCCAGTTATAATTCTGTATTGATGAGATAAGTACATATCATTCTCTATTTTTAACAATGTATCAATTAAATGATCCACTCTGCAATTAAATTTACGTTTAAAATAACTGATCTTTAATTTATTGTGAAAAGATTCACAATACATATTTGTATCTGTATATGGATATTGTATCTGTATATACATATATATATACATATTGTATCTGTATGTGGAAATCGACGATGTGACATACTCCATAAATCTGTTCTATTATAATAATAATCATCAAAATATTTAATAAAAGCAGACTCTTTATCAACAAATCCAACTCTAAAATTTTCCATCATTTGTTTAAAATAAGTTAAATTTTTTTCTTCTAAAAGCACTACCAAAGAAGCATAAATTTCATTTCTAATTTCAAAACCAGAAACAAAGATTATTTAATTGTTTTTTCCAAGCACGATGAAGGTGCCATTTGCAAAGCAAATGTTTAACATCTTTCCCAAATACTTTAAATGCAGGGCCAGTTGTTTTATCATCATCAGTCATGACACAATTAATATTTAAATTGGGCACTCTTTCTTTCAAGTTGTCAAATAAACATTGTTACCACGTCTAATTTATTTGTAATAAAATGAGCAACTGTGTTGCATATTTCATATTCATCTGGTACAATTAAATTTAGTAAATAGAAACCATACTCATTAGTTTGGTGTGTGAAGTCAATACATATTTTTGAACAGTTTTTAATCATGATTTCTTTTTGTTCTGCTGTTTGTAAGCCAATTGCATGAGAATTATTGGGTAATATTTTTGAGCTAGTTGGTCCATAAACTGTATTTTCCCTTGGGGTTTAAATAAAAGAACACAATCATGAGTTTCTTTTTGTAGCTTGTTAATTAGAATATTGACAGAAACAGCATCATTTTTATGAGGCTGGGAAAGTGATTTTAAAGAATTAACATAATATGATAAGTTTTTGTTGGTTAAAAAGGATTCCTTAATGAGACATTTATCTGGATCATTTCTTATTTCCCTATTACCAAGTACATATTCTAATACTTTATATTTCTCAATACCCATTTGAAGGTTAGCTTTAATGGATTCCCTACAAGTTTTTTTAATTGTCTGAAATTCAATGTTTTGAGGACACAATTCATGAATGTGTTTTGAAAAATATTTTACACTGATGCCTTCACCATTCTCACAAACAACTATCCGAGCAGGACATTCCATTGGTGGTATTGAACCTTTGATATTTCTACGACTCGTTTTTCTTTTATATGTCTCTGAAGTTTCATTTTTAGAAAATTGACAACTGTAATAGGAATAAACATTAATGTCATTTCTTTTACTTCCAGTATCTTTTTTGAAAGATGTAAAAGTTTTAGTTACTTCATGCTCTAACCGTAATTAAAAACTTAACTTATCTGCAAAGCTTAGTTCCTTTAGAGTCATATCTATTCCATGAATCTCATTTTCATGAGATAGTGAATGCGTTAAATACCTAAATCTACAGTTACACTCAGGATGTCGACAATGATAAGGCAAAGTTAAATCTGAACATATTTTGATATGGTTCATTAATTGGGATTCATATAAAAATTTTTGGGGGCAGATACTACATTTAAATAATGATTTTTCTTCCCTTTGATTAATTAACACTATTTTCTCACTTTTAATAATGTTATATCCTTTGCATACTTTACGGTGATTTGCAAATGATTGTGAAGAAAAATAAGTATTTCTACAATATGTAAAACATTTTGAATATCCTTCATTAACAGATGCACCTCCAAAACAAGTTGGTTGTTCACTATTATAATAATTCAAATATTTAAAAGGAATTTCTATTATATAATTTTTTCTCTTTATCATGACTGACTTTGCTACAAACTATAGAATCATGATTCAAGTGTAGTATGGGGGGGGGCACTTGGCGTAGTCATTTTTTTGGTGACTAAGAGCGGTCGCCAAGGTAATATTTTCAGCGATGGGTATTTTTGGCGATCGGAATCGTGAGCTAAGCTACACTGGTGTGCAAAAATTAAGGACGAGACGGTTTTTTCAATATAACTTTGTACAAAAGCTTTCCAAATCAACACATTTAATACCGTAAGATCCCCAATACGTAAGGACATGTGTAATATGTAAGCAACACTTACTAAAAGAGAAATCAGAGGGATAAAAAAGAAGCTTTATTGAAAAAGTAGCATGGTGCGCAATGCGACTGAAGGCTGAAACATCCCTGTGATGGGTGTCCAGCAAGAAATATCCGGTCTTTAGTAGGGGATATGATCTCCCCTGACTGCTACGCAGGTTTCACAGCGTCTGCCTATGCTGAGAATGAGGGTGTCAATGAGTTGTTGAGGCATTGCTGCCCATTCGTCTTGCAGCGCCAATCGAAGCTCCCAAATCGTTACTGGTGGTAAGGTACGAGCTGCCAAGTGTCTGCCTAGAAAATACCATACATGCTCGATGCGATTGAGATCCGGAGATCGTGCCAGCCAATCCATACGTTCAATATCCTCACTCTCTAAGAGCTGTTCGGCAGCTACTGTGCGATGACATGGTGCATTGTCGTCCATGAAAAGGAACTGCAGACCCATAGCGCCTCTAAAAAGACGCACATATGGAAGAAGAATCTCGTTACAATAACGGGTCCCGTTGACTGAACCTGCGTCGAAGATGTGAAGGTCTGTACAACTACCAAGCATGATGCCTCCCCAAACGAGAACACAGCGACCTCCATACCTGTCCCTTTCAATGATGTTCGAGGGATGATTGCGGCTTCCCCGCTCTCTCCAGATGAGTATGCGATGAGAATCGCTACTCAAACTGAATCTGCTCTCATTTGTAAAGAGTACTCGTCCCCATTCATTGTCTCTCCAATTCCGGTGTTCCCGGCACCACAGAGAACGCCTTCTCCGATGGGCAGGCGTTAAAGGTACACACCGTACAGGGCGTCGTGCAAACAGACCACCACCGTGCAGTCTTCTGGCCACGGTAAAACGCGATATCGGTCGTCCAGTCGCCTGTGTTGTGTGTCTATCGATTTCTCCCACTGTCTGCCGCCTGTTTCTTCTGGCCTGTAAGACAATGTACCGGTCATCTGCGCGTGTGGTTCCTCGCGGACGACCACTACTGAACCCCCGGATAGCTGTTCCTGTAGTTTGAAATTGTCTCCAAAGTCGTGAAACGATGCTGTGAGCAATTCCGAACTCTGCAGCCACACTTGTCACACTGCGGCCTTCCTCCAACTTCCCAATGATTCGACCTCGGGTAAAAGCATCCAGATGTCGTCTAACAGATTGATTATTCGCCATTTCTCGCTGAGGCAGCAACTCGGTGTGATTTTAACTGCTATACGGCGTGCAATATCTTTGCCAGAAATACTGATCTTACACCGACAGCATGCTTTATACTACTCAGACACTCCCCCATTACGTCTACCTGCATATCTGCGCATGTGCTACCGTACATCACCTTACTTAATCTCCTGATTGGTCTTTCTGTCCGCTCTGCCTCTTCGTTCAGCTGATATGCTAATTTTTCGACTTCGTCCTTAATTTTTGCACACCAGTGTACATAGTTTATCGTTAGATGTTCCAAGAAATTGAAAATTGTAATTTTGAAAGAAAAATGAATAGATATTTATGTAAAATAAAAATAAATATTTTTAAAATATCATCAATGCATAAAATTAAAAAAATAAGTTTTTAAGCAAAAAGTAATCGTAAAAGTAGAATATTCCAGAAGTAGGCTTACCTGTGTTCAGGTGAGTTCTTTTAAGAGCATTCAGTAGGTTAATAATTAGTAATAATAACTAATTGAAACTTTAAAAGGCTTAGAAAAACGCTAAAAGTATTTTAAAAATACTTGAAGTTAAAATTATGCGATATTTAAGAAAAATTTGGATTAAATTTAATACAAAGGTAAGATTTTTTATAAAAATTTCTGTTTTCAAAAATTTATTTTTTTAAAATTGTGTAAATTTACTGTATGCATGTTTAAAATTTATATTTTTAAAATTGTGCAAATTTACTGTGTGGTAACGGTAACTGTTATACATTTACGTGGAACCTTAGAGAAAACTCTATTATCCACTCATCAGAATAAATTTAACAGAGACCAATTTGTTGAAGTACATAAAAATTAGAAAGCAGTCCACATTAAATGCAGCGCAACAACGCTGGTGGAGGAGTGGGCGGGAAACCACTCACCCAGTTGATTTAGTTTCTGTTTCGCTTTCATAGGAAAAACGAAGAGAAAATGACGTCACATCTCCATGACAGCAAAGCCCGTCTTTCAACCGTCTGCCGCTTCTCGACGGAACGAGGAGAGAAAAGGGTTTCTTTAATAACAAGGATTAAGAGAATAATATTTTTAAGTCCGTTACACGATACCCCTAAAATAACTGCGTGCGGTTATTGAAAGGAAGTTTTAAGTAACCACTTGGAAGAAAGTAAGAACAGGTAGAGGAGTTTAAAATAAGATCATGAGGGGTGAAGTTGCCATACTAAACGTGATCAAAACTTACATGGCGCAGGGGGGGATAATTAGAGTGAGTGAAGTCTTGCAAAAGAAAACTAATATAACAAAAAAGCTCATAATTTTTTTTAATTCGTATCAAGACATTCTCATCCTTTTCAGGGCTGGGAAGTGTTGATACGAGTGATTAAGAACTGCTCTAGGTCTCTTAGAAGAGCTAGGAATAGAATTGTCGTAAGCCGGGATTTCCCGGATAGATTCATTTGAAATCTGTGGTAACCGGTTGAAGAAATTTTCTGATTGTTTTATGATGAAGTCAAGAAGCGGCGGAACATTAAGATCTTTATACAAGACTTCGTTCCTGACAAACCAAGGTGCGTTTGCTGCTCTACGCAGTTGAATGTTTTGAAAAGTGTGCAATCTTTTCAGGTGAGTAACTGCCGCCGCTGCCCAGTTGGGAGAAGCATACAGCATGATGGGGCGAAGAATGGCTTTGTATAATAGAACCTTTTGCCTTAATGCGAGCTTGCTCTTGGGAGAAATCAAGCCATTTAGAGTGCATCTCATTCCAGCCGCCTTTTGGTGGGCGGAACGGATGTGTTTAGCAAAGTTTAATTTAGTGTCAAGTATTAACCCTAGGTACTTATATTCAGTAACCCAGGGGACAGGCTGATTAAAAATGTTGACATGCGGGAGGTTTCCGATGCACCGCTGTCTCGTAAAGAGGAGGCATGCACTTTTAGATGCATTAACCTTTATTTTCCAGTCGTTAAGCCAGGTTTCGAGTCGAATGACATAATTTTGTAGCCGCTCAATGATACTGCAGTTATAAATGTTTTGGGTAAAAATGGCAGTGTCGTCCGCGTACATCGCTAAGTGGACTCCGACAGCCTTGGGAATGTCGTTGATGTATAGATTAAAGAGCTTGGACCCTAATAAAGATCCTTGTGGTACCCCGCTGAGAATTGGACGTGGGGTGGAGAGACTGTTTTCAACTCTTATCCTAAATTCACGGGAGTTTAGGTAGGAGTGTATAATTTTGATGAGTTGGTCCGAAAACCCAAGTCGCATCATCTTGGATAGCAAGCCATCATGCCAAATTTTGTCAAAGGCTTTGGCTATGTCCACAAAAAGCATACCCGTGGCCTGGTTATTTTGAAAGTCGTGATGAATCAGCTCAGTAACTCTTAGTAACTGGGTTACTGTGGAGCGCTGTGTGACAAAGCCATGCTGTTCAGGAATAATAATATTCCTGGCTATGCAGTGCTGATTAAGGCGATTCAAAAGAACAAATTCGTACGCTTTGCTCAAGCTACTGAGTAGCGAGATTGGACGGTAATTTTGAGGTTGAGTATCATAAGAATTGGGTTTAAGTATGAAGACCACCACGGCAGTCTTCCAATTCTTAGAGAAATGACAGTTCTCCATCAATAGATTGAACAGCATGACAATAAAAAGAACAAATTTGAGGGGGAGATTTTTAAGGATGCGATTTGTAATTAAATCCAATCCAGGAGATTTATTGATCTTAAGCTTTTTAATATATTCCTGTACTTTCCCTGGTGTTGTTTTCTCCAGGTCGAGACAGGTATCGTCCAGGAATCTTTTAATTTTCCTTTGTGTTCGAGCTGTAAAACAGTCGTTTTCAGCTTCAGTGTTGGGTTCGAACTGCTTTTGAAGGCTGTCAGCAATCACTTCTGCCTTCTCCTGAGGGTGATTTGCTACACTGCCAAGTGCGCCCTTTAGGGGGGAATGTTTTGAGGTGGTTTTTTGAATAGGGAGATTTTCCTCCAAAGAGGCGTAAGGTCTCCGGCGTAAGTGCCGTTATGTGATATTCCCAACGAGATTTGAAAAAGTGTCTAATGTCTTTTGTAACCTCACGACTGAGTGTTCGGAACTCAGATTTCGCTGCAGGATCTCTGGTACGTTGCCAAAATTTTCGAATACGATTTCTGTGGCGAATTTTAGCTTTAATTTTGGAGGGGAGTTTTAATGGGGATTGTTTAAATTTAGGTTTTGAAGCTTCTATGAGAGCTTCAGAGTTATTTTCTCCAAGCCTTCTAATTGCAATTTCGAGGTCGTCATTGCTGAAGGAAGGAGAGATGGGCATTCATTGCAAATATTAATGTTTATTTATTGTTTAGACAAGTTTTTAAGCTTTAATATTCAAAGGTTTTTTAATAATAGCTAACTAATTATAACTCAGATGTATAATGCTTTTTGTCGTTGCGAGAAGCTTGTTGCATGCAAAAAAATACACAAATTTCAAGTTTAAAAACATAAAAACAGTTTTATTTTTGACTTTTATAGAAAACTTTTGTACAGTTTAGAGAAAATTTTGAATTTCGAAACTTTTAGAAATTGTGTTTGCATGGAAACATACAAATTCATAGTTAAATTTTTCTAACGTCGTAAAATCACATATTCCCAAATTATGACTTTTACATATTGATACATGTTTACTTTATATTTATGATGTTATAAGGTCAAATTTGACATTTGTAATGCATTGAAACTAAAAATTCTTCACAGATTGTTACATAATTTGTAAAAATTGATGCCAAATGCCAAAAAAATCTCGTTGAACAAAAACTGAAAATTACTATATATGTATTTTCTGAACATTTTAAGGCTTTTTTGTTTCCTATTTTAAGCTTAAAAAATTAAGAAGATGCTAATGTTTAATAAAATAGGGCAAACACATGCTGTAATTCATTATTTTTGTGATTAATTGCCTTTTTACACTTAAAATGCAATTATCTCAAAATGATTGTTTTCAAACTGCGTGTACCTTTTTCAAAGAATCTAAAGAATTAATATACTTGCAATTTTTACTGCACATAAATAATATGTAACTATATGTAATAGAGCTACTTTCTTGGAGATTTTCCAAAATATTTTGCTCAGAAGCAGTTATCGTAAAAAAATGACAATTTTCACAAATTTCAAAGCGATACTTTTACGATGAATTTTTTTGAAAAAGGTAAACAATATATATTTGAAACATTATACCATTATTTAAATAAAAAACCCTAATTATTATACAGCCAAAATTTGAAGTTTTCATATTTAACAATTTCTGAGAAACAGGTTCCTAAAATGGCTCAATTTAACTTTGTCGGTATAGGGCCTACCGACTACTCTTAAAGGGGGGTATATTTCTTTCACTGCCTCTAAAAAGGCAGTGATAGGTCATTTGGATTGCTGGGTCGCTTTAGTTTTCTCCACATGAACTCCGCAAGGTAAGAATCAAATAGATCATCACACCTGCGGATTCCACGTAGAGATTTTTTAATAGCGCTCCACGAACCCTCGATGGAGTTCGTGTGAGTGCCCGTTTCTGGATCTTTGAAGTACATTTTGTGATTGACTGAAAGATGAAGGAAACCTTCATCTTCAAGGCAATCGTAAGATTTCTAGCAATCCGATATGATGGTTGTACCCACCTTTATGTTGCTCTTGATTGATGCGAGAAGAGTTTCCTTCGACCTATCCTGAACCACATGGAAGAATCACTTATTCGTTGACTTTTCAATGCCTCCAAACACCCAGGTTCCTTTCACTCGTTTGCCTCTGTTGTACTTCCTTTTACCGAACATGCTCTCGTCTATTTCTACAATCACATCCGGATCTCCACGTATCGAGCTTTCGTACACACACATTTCCATGCATACGTACTTCTCTACAAAAACTCATCCAATCCGTGACTGTTTTCTTTGCAACATTTAGTGCAAAAACAATGAACAATGGTTGGCCTTTTGCACCCACATATGCGTGAATTTAAGAATTTCAATCATACTCAACTTACTTTTCTCAAACCAGCTATTCTTCCTAACAGATCTCCTCGTGTGATGTCCATTCGCTCCTCTCTTCTGGCATTCCAAAATATACCCGTCACTTGACCTCCCTTTCATCAGACGCATCGCTTTCTGGCAAACCAAACATTCAGCGCTGGCAGCAATCAATCCTTTTTTCATACACCACTCTATCACATTCAATTTTTCCTTTTGTTCTAACTCATAAAAAAACGCAAATTATATCTTTCAGACATACTTTTCAGGATAAGTCGAAGAAAAAAACAAAAAAGCAGGATGTGACAAATCTATACGGAACTTTATCACTAACCTTCTGAGACGTCCTTTTTAGGGAAATTTAATTCCCCTACCTATTTCCAATCAGCTACAAAAAGAGAACAGGGATTCCTTATTATATGCAGATTAGATAAAGTATTTAAGTCAAACGGAATAGTAAAGTAAAAAGCAGTAGGAGAGAGAGATTGAAGCAGGAAGGTATAATGGTGAAGTTAAAGATTTATTATTGACGATTTCTAGGTGGATAAATCTCAGGAAGAGCTGAGCTGCAGTGTGGTAAATATTGATTTATAATTAAAGTCTTTTATATTAGGAGTGAGATTAAAGTTAAATGTTAAATAGGAACATTATTGAATATAATTCTAGGATCTCTTATCGCGGTAATCTCTGCGTGATCAATATTCTAATTGTTAATTAATTGGATCATTAAATATTTAACCATCTAACCGGATAGCACGGAAAATTCCGTCAGTGTAAAGATACTTCGAAAATGAACTGCACGGGTTTTTCTGCCTTCAAGTAACGTTTTCAAAAGCGGATTAGCCGCACTTTTCTGAAATCCTTTCCCCCTTTTAAAGGTTTAACATCTTGAAAGATAATTAGGGACGGTGGAAGCAACACAGCAGGACACTGATAGGAAGTTTTATGGCTCACAGGGAACCCCGTGTTTTGACCCTGGAGCAATCGTAAAAAATCGGGGGGAAATTTCTTTAGAACCCAAGAAGTGTTTGTTTGCTAGCTTGTATTTTAAAAGTTTTCAAAAGTCCCAACGCATAAGTAAAACATGTTACAATTCCCTTTTGGTTTCATATTAATTTGAAACTGTAACAAGTTGGGGCGTGTCAGTGCAATCTGCTATTTTATGTAGTTAGACAAATTATCTTTTTTTAAGTATATTCTTTCGCTTCATTTTTCTTATTTTAATCAAGGCTTTCAGTTTTTGAAACATGATTATTTTATTATAAGATACCGAAAAAATTAATAAAACACCAAACTCTTTAAAATTTGAAACCTTTTCAATTTTCCAACCACTAAAAATGAATAAATTTAAACTTCATCAAATCATTTGAAACATTTTCTTACACTTTGATAAAAATAATAATGAAAAAAACAACAACAAACTAATTAAGATTTATTAGTTTTTTTTTTATATTTCAAAGGCCAAGTGTTCAGGGAAGTTTAAGTACAGTGCCTAGTTATATATTGTTAAAATACACCGAATTATATTTGAATTTTAAGTGCTTGAACTTCAGTTTACATCAAAGACAACATGAATGAAGATTTTCACACATTTTTTTTATAACTTGAATGTTTGAATAAATGGTAATCAAAAATATACGGAAACATTTACAGTAGACATTTATGCATATAAATAAACATAAAAATCAATTTTAAATTCGAGCTATTCAAAAACATTCGATTTATTGTTCAAAATTATCTATTTATACAAAATACCGCAACATTTATCTTTTTTAAAGGCTAACTGAATAAGTAATTAAAATCTGGATATTTTTTGAAATCTCGACCGTATAAAGCTAGAAATTTTATGTCAGAAATTCCATTTGAAATTTCGAAAAAAAAAATGCATCGCGCAGTTAAAAATTATTTACCATATAAGTTCTAGCAACTCTTTGAGTATAATATAAATTTCAAATTTTATTATATAGCTTCTTTGGTATCTTTTAATATATCTCGAAGATTTCATACAATTCAGTTAAAAACTGCATGCTAAGAGCAAAAAATATACTAAAAAAATTGATGAATATACAATTACAATAAATTCTTACATAGAAGTAAAACTGAGAAGCTAAAGCGTAGGAATGAAAAATTTTGAGTATATCTGAAGTAGTTTTCGAAATATTTATTTTAAAGTTCAGAAAATTTGTGTGCGTTATGTTATACTTAAAATTAATTAAATGGTTAAAATAATATGTTAATATTAGTCATGTAATCGTTTGATGACACATTCATATACTAATAAAAATTATCATGGTCATTGATGCGAATGTCAAGAATTTTATGTAATTTTAAATTCAGACATTAAGATATTGATGTAGAAAATATAAAACAACCATCTAAAATACATGAAAAATGCAGTATGCTATAAAATGATCTTCACAAACAAAATACGGCATTTTCACTTACTATGGCAGAGTCGGCTTAGTCAGGGGCGATCTGGAAAAACAAAGAGAGAACCGCGGTTTTGATGGATGCCGCTCTAGCTTTTAAAGTTCCCAGGAAAAATTATATATATATAAATTATAAATGCAAAAATAAATCTTGTAATTTTACATACATTTTTAAAACAACGAATTGTGGAATTGGCTTCCAATACATTGTTGTGTTTGACAATATGTAAGGTAACCAACCCTACTTTAGATAGATTTGTACTACTTTTTCGTAACCGTATTCCTTTTAAAATTAATTCGTGCAGCCGAAATACACCTTTTGCACCCTTAAAAATTTATGTAAACTATAACGGTTAATTTTAATTTATGCAACTTGTGAAATGTTCATAATTAACCATTTCCGTCTAAACAGTTTACATGAAAAAAAAAGTTTGGACTCCCTCATTCATTAGGGATTTATATAAGATTCTAACATTAAATTTTATTTTTCACCGAATAGGATCGAGTGGTAGTGTTTGGTGCTTCCACACCACAGGTCTGGGGTTCTATTAACGGGCTGCGCAAGGTCGACTCTGCCTTTCATCCCCGCTACATTGGGTCGATAAATGAGTACCAAGCTTGCTTCGGGTCTTAAACACTGAAGGTCTCTCTTCAGACAGACCACCAAATCGGGACATCTTTTCCTTGCATCTCAGCGTCCAATGGTCACATGTATTATGATGGGCACAGTAGTTCCTGGCCCTCATGGATTGTTGTGCTTCTGAGTTTGAGTCTTAAGTTTGAGGATTACCTCACTTTGGGGATACCCCTTAGATAAACATGTATTTCCACTCATTTGCAATTAAACATTTTTCTTTCAATTACGTTTATTTCAGAAGGAAGTTTGATTTTTCAAATGTATTTGCTTAATAACATGTATATTTGTGTGTGTATTATATTAAAAATTTCATCAATCCAAAATTACATGTTTTTAGCTCCTCTAAAAGCTTTTAGGATTTTACAACTGATCTTAGAATCCATATACGTTTTATAGTAGTATATTTAAAAATGATAAAGACATTTTTACTATTGTGTGAGCTGTTATGCCTCGTTTATAAATATAAAAAATTGCATTCAGCTGCAGTTTTTAAAATGTACAGAAATAAGTGGAGAAATAGGATACTTACATATTATGAATATTTTTGACTGCAGTAAGATATATTTATATTTCAGTTTCCTTACAATATGAATAGAAGTTGTAAGCCATTTTGCGAATAGTTTGATATTGAGTATAAACCCATAGGCTGTTTAATATTGTAAAGTGTTTTACTTTGATACCAGCACACATTAAAATAAGGCTCATTTGCAGTTATATGATCAGCTTCAGTGATATTTAAATTTTCAAAAATAGTGTACACGCGTACGAAAACATTCTTTCACAACAGCACACCACATCTCTCTCATACTATATCTTCCCTACAGCAGGAAATATTTGTGTATACTGAAAAATTTAATACAGGATACATTTCCAAGTGTTAAGTTTTTTTTTAAAATTTGGTATGAATACATTGTGGAACTGTCGGTTAACTTCACTGAACAAAATTGTTTTAAGTGTACTGTTTTGAAAGACAAAATTAATTAGGGAGAACTTTTCTCACAATAGAATTTGTAATGACTGAATTGTGTGAAAATGTAGTTATCGATATGTGACATTTTTCCTTGTAATAAAAGAAACAGAAAGATAAGAAATTTAACTTGAGTAGAAAATGGTTAGAAGTACTGTCATGCGCATTTGAAGAAGTATATCCCCCATTAAAATTAAAAATTATTGACTGAATGTGTGTTATGTCCATCACAAATGCCGATGCAGAAAAGATATTTTTGTTTAATACAAGGAGTTCGAATAGGAGAGCACTAGGAATGAAAATTTAGATTTTTTCCAAAAAATATTCAGTTAACATAAAAATATCATTTATATGATTTAAATTTAAATAAATTAAAAGTATATTGAAATCATTTTTTATGTTATTCTAAATTTTGTCTTATTGTTTAAAAAAAAGATAGGGCTTTTATATACTCTTTTTACCTCATAACGTTTTTTAAAAACAGGAAAGTGAGCGCGTTTTCTTACTCTCATATTCAAAAATGAATACAGGATGCTTTTTTCTGGTTCAAATCGCAATACCAAAATATTTTTTTTAATTTTTTAAAAAATGACAGAAAAATAAATTTTGTTTGAAGAAAATATAACTATTTTTCAACTTTTAACACGCCATTTATTTCATGTTTTTTTTTACCCTGCGTTTTGTTTTAATTTTACTGTGACTGAATCTATGGGGAAAACGACAGAGTAGAACTACGGTTTTCATACAAGATTGCCCAAGGCAACTTAACAGCTAGCTGTAAACGATTGCTATCCTGGTTCTCACTGAACAAAGACACCGAACAAGTCATAAAATGGTCCCCTTTCCCAAGTTTCAAAAGGGGGAAAGAATTGAAGTCTGTCGCATTTTTGAAGGGAATAGCAAAATAAGAGTAAAACGCTTTCGGAATAAATTTTCAGGAGGAAGGTATCCACTTAGAGGGTTAAGTTAATATAAAGGAAAGTCTCTTTTAAACCTCATAAAGCTATTTTCATTTAGTTGTGATTAAAAGTCTTTGATTCTATTTCGGAAAGATAACTAAATAAAGAAAGTTATTTATAAAAATGGCTACCGGTTCTTATTTGACTCAAAATCATTCTCGTTCTCAAAGTAAGATCCAAGGGGATCTTCACAAGGAATATAGAACAACTAAAATTATTTTTCACAGTTTTGGATCCTACGAGGACAAAAATAACTCTGAAAATGAAAAAATAAATTAAAAAGTTCGAATAATTAATTTTAATATCGTCTGCTTGAGCTCAAATTATCCGCTATTTTATGAATTAACCAATAGTAATTTTTTAAAAAGAACACGTAACCTTATCTACATAAGACCACAAATCAAAAATCAAGGGTTACCAAATTAAACAGTTTGACAGAATTCGTTATCTCTCCGTGGCACTTTTGATAAAAATCGCCAAATCCACAGAAAAATCGCCAAATCTGAAGTGGCCCCCAATACTACACTTGAACCAAGAACGGTTCAAGAACTATTAACACAGTATGAAAATTGTAAAAACAAAATGGAAAATAAACACAATATTAAAATAAAACAAATCAATAAAAAATGGAAGATTAATACAAAATTAAAAGAATCAATATAGTAAAAATAGTAACCACTTAAAATATAAAGAGTAAAATAAAACAATTCAATAAAAAAAAGGAAGATTAATACAAAATTTCAATATGGTAACAATATTAACCACTTAATATAAAAAGATTGGTTGTGCGAGGAAGAGGCTTAATGCCTCTAGACGTAGATTTCAGCGTTGTAAAAACCCAACTGTTAGAGAATTATATAAAAATAATTATCTTGAATATAGAAAGGATTATAATCAAATGCTTATTAATGCAAAATCTGAGTCTTGGAAGAAATTTCTCTTGACCATTGTTGCGCAAAATGTGTGGAAGAAGATTTATACGTATGGCGTTAAAAAGAATTCATGAAAAAAATTGAAATAACTGGTATTAAGCTACCCACAGGAGAAACAACCACTTCTTTAGATGAGACAATTAATGCCGTGCTTCAGAAATCATTTCCATCTGATTCAGAGGAAAAGGACAATATCTTTCAGAAAGACTATCGTCATGCCGCGCGTACTGCTTACCCTTCCTTTTTATGATCCTTCTTTTTCCTATGATGAAATTAATACAATGGTTTCTATGCTAAAGCTAAATAAATCACCTGGTCCGGATTCTATTTCAAATGAGATTATTAAACAGTTTCACTTAGCATTCCCCTCTTTTCTCCATAAGCTTTTTAATATTTGCCTCGATTTAGGTATCTTTCCTCGGATTTGGAAGCTTGCCCAGGTGATTCTCATCCCCAAAATTAATGAGTTTAGAGCTCCCCATTTGAATAACCTTAGGTGCATAAGCTTACTTTCGGCATTTGGTAAATGCTCAGAGAAACTTTTTTTAACAGGATTTGCTGGTATCTGCGCCGTGGAGACTTTCTCTCTAGTGATCAATATGGTTTTACTCCTCATAAGAGTACTGAAGATGCTCTTTTACGTTTAAATGAGATTGTTAAGAGAGGCAAAAAAAGAAGCATTTGCACTCAATCTTGATATCTCTTTATATAAAAGGTGCTTTTGACAATGCATGGTGGCCTTGCATTCTGAATCTCCTTAAGAAAGCTGAAATTCCGATAAATATTTTTTCACTTGTTGCTGACTTTTTAAATGACAGAGTGACCAAAATGCAACTGGGTTCAACTTCTGCTATCCACTGCCTTGAAAGGGGTTGCCCTCAAGGATCAGTGTCTGGACCTATTTTTTGGAACATCATTATCAATGATCTCCTATCTAAACTCTTAATAATCTTGCCTGCTGTGAAATCATAGCTTTTGCTGGTGACATTTTAGTTTATTCCCAAGGTAGGGATCTTTCTGCGACTTTCCTACACGCACAGGAAGCTTTGAACCTTGCTTCTGACTGGTCAAAAAGCTTTAAATTGGATTTTAATCCTGATAAAACCAGATTCATGGCTATTGACAAACGAAACGTTTGCTATGATGCATTTCAGCTATATCTCGATGGAACTCCCTTGACTATGGTAAAGCAAATGAAGTATCTTGGGGTTCTTCTTGATACTAAATTTTCTTGGAAGCAACATTTAAGTTACATATCCGAGAAATGTGACAAATTACAGCGTGGATTAAATTGGATTGCTCGCGACACGTTCAGAATAAATTTCAATGTACATTCTCTCATTTATAAGCAAGGAATCGAGCCTTTCATTTTGTATGGCTCTAGAGTTTGGGCCGAGGAACTTAAAGGAAAGATGAATTCTAAGTGTCTGCGACGCATACAAAGAAGGATACTTTTACGGGTCATATGTGGTTATCGCACAATAAGTTACGACTCAGTTTATACTATTTCTGGCTTCCCTCCAATCGACATTACTATTCTTCATGATATTGCCTTTAGGGAAAATCTCTCTGCTTCTTCCATCTCTAATTATGATTGTATTCTGTCTCCATTTTTTATCCCTCATCCTTCAGAGAGGAATGCCATCAATATTGTTCAATTTAGTGACAAGAGCGCACAAGATTTCCCTGTTATTTGCTATACTGATGGCAGTAAAATTGATGGAAGAGTTGGTTTCGCATTTGTTGTGTTCAGGAGTGGTGTTGAATCCGAGAACTTTCAATTTAGAATTCGTGATGAATGCACAGTTTTTGTAGCTGAACTTTTACTTTTAAATTTCGCCGTTAAATGGATCACTGAGCAAAATAGTGTCATCTCAGAATATCTCATCTGTACTGACTCTCTTTCCTCCTTGGATTCTTTTAAATGTATTTCTTCATCTAAAAATATAATCGTCGAGATCCAGAAACAACTTAAAAGCCTAAGAGATAAAAACAGCTCAATAGATTTTGCATTTGTTCGCGGACACACGGGCGTTCTTGGGAATGAGCGAGTCGATTGGCTTGCAAAAGCTGCAACCAAGCGCAAAATTGACATTGATGTTAATATTCCTAAATCGTTTTACAAGAAGATCACGAAAGAAAGAATGGTGAAGTCTTGGAACCAAGAATATCTCATTTCTAATAAGGGGAGCATAACAAAGAAATTTTTCCCTCCATTAATATGAGACTATCATGTCATCATTTTTACACTAACTACAAATTAACCCAATTTCTCATTGGTCATGGTAATTTCAAAAGCTACTTGAACAAATTTAATTTAGTTCCTTCATCTTTCTGTGACTGTAATATTGGTGGCGAGGAAAATGTAGAACATGTGTAATCCTTCTGTGTTCCAAGTATGTCAGAGAGAGAAAGATCATAAGACTGGCGTTCAAAAGACTCAACATTAATTGGCCACCGAATTTTCACCAACTTCTTTCCACCAGAAGTGCTTTAAAAATTTCTGTAAATTTGTTGTAACTGTTTGTAATCCTTCTTAACTTCATTTTTTTAAAATTGTTTATTTCCCTTGGATGTGTCTTTAATACTTACTTCTATAACCCCCGTGTGATACTTTGTGGTGCACGGGGATTTTATAATTGTTTTCAATAAAAAAATATATAAAAAGAGTAAAATAAGACAATTCAATAAATAATGTGTGGAGGTGATGGCGGTTGAGGGCGCTCTACTTCAAACAATTAAGTAGGAAAAGTCATTCAGAAGGTTTAATGATACATCGACTCCATTTATATCAAAAATAAACTATTTATTAACCATCAACGTCATCGTACTTCGGCCGCCGGGAGAAGAGAATTACCTCGCGTCGCTTAGCTCCGGCGCTCTTCCGAAACTTGTGACGTCATAGGCTCGCCTTCACCGATTGGTTAAGATGAGCACGTCACACAGAGCACTTTTGGGTAAAGGAATAAAATAAGCGAAACGCTACAGAGTATGCCCCCAGTGACCTAAGTCACGATTACATATATACAAGTTAGGATACATACCAAGAAATACATGAAAATATTGACAGCATACTCAATTGACATATTTGAAATATATGGAGAATGGTGCATATATATGCAGTATTACTGACGGTAATAGATATGCAGTGGTATACAAAATACAATATACAAGTGTATACAGAATAATAATACATGCAAAATTATAGAGAATAACAATATATGCAAAATTATAGAGAATAACAATATATGCAAAATTATAGAGAATAACAATATATGCAAGGTACAAAAATAATATATATAAATGTAAAAAAAAAATATGAATTACAAGAGTACAGTTTGCGTTTATATAATATATTCGGTAACTAAATTCTTGGGAAATCTGATCTTACGGCCGTATCTAGTGGTGTACGGTATAGAAGGATTGGGTGCAGCAGTTACAGGTTTCTCAATAATTGTTTGAGTTTGTACGAGATCGGAATGATCAGTAACGTCTGCCAGAAGATAAGCAGGTTTAATGCGATCAATAGATACAGTACTTTGCTTACCGTTTAAGTCGATAATAAAGTTTTTGTCATTTCTGCTAATTACCAAATGGGGTCCAGTATAAGGTGGTGTTAATGGAGGATTAACCTTGTCAGATATTAAGAATATATGTGAACAAGTTTTCAATGAGGGGTTGATATAAATATTTTGTGTGCCATGTTGAGCTGTAGAAACAGGATTTAAGGATCTCATTGTTTGTATTAAACTAGTTACATAAGTGGAGTTAGCCGTTTGGTTGATGGAATCACTCGTTACAAGATCGGAAGGTAATCGTAACGTAGTGCCATAAACAAGTTGTGCACAGGTAGCGTTAATATCGTCCTTAAGCGCTGAACGCATACCTAATAGAACTATTGGAAGCAGTTCAGTCCATTGAATATGATTGTGAGCTTTTAGTGCACCTTTGAGGTGTCTATGAAGGCGTTCACAATGATGCCATTTGCTTGCGGATGGTAAGAGGTACTGTGAATCCTATTACAACCTAACATACGGGTCAGTTCTCTGAAAAGATTAGATTCGAAGTTTGTACCACGGTCAGTTGTTATTGTGGCTGGACATCCAAACCTGGAAATCCATCCGTGCATCAAAGCACGAGCAGTAGTTTCCGCAGTCATATCAGGCGTTGGTATCACCTCAGGCCATCTAGTAAATCTATCAATGATGGTCATGCAAAATTGATTGCCGTTGGAGGGCGGTAGAGGGCCTATAAAATCCAAGTGTATGTGTGCAAAGCGTGCATCGGGAAGAGCAAATGTGCCAATGGGAGATTTTGTATGCCGTGTCACTTTGGCTCGTTGGCATTTAACACAGCTGCGAACCATAATTTTTATATCTTTGCGCATGCCTGGCCATACAAATCGCTTGGCGATTAAATCGATGGAGGCTGAAATTCCTGGGTGGGAGAAAAAAATGAAGAGCTTTAAAAATTAGCTGTCGCATGCTTTTAGGAACAAAAGGTCGGGGTTGTTTTTGAGACATATCGCAATACAAAGTAACATCCTCAAGGGGAAATAATGTTTTTCGATTTCTAAAGAGGAATCATTGGAATTTAAAATTTTTGTAGTTCCTCATCATCCGATTGAGCAGAAGCAAATTCTTTAAAATTTATTACAGTAGGCGATATTTCATCTATTTCAATTCGAGATAAGGCATCGGCAACAGTATTATCCGAACCTTTAGTATAACGAATGTCAGTTGAAAACTGTGAAATAAGATCCAGATGGCGCAACTGTCGAGGACTGCATTTTTCATAGTGTTGCTGGAATGCATATGTTAAGGGTTTTTGATCAGTATAAATGACAAAAGTTCTTCCTTCTAGCATATGTTTAAATTTCTTTACAGAGGAATAAATAGAAAATAGCTCACGGTCATAAGTGGACCAATTCTTTTGAGATTTATTTAATTTGGAAGAGTAAAATGCTAGTGGTTCCCATTGATCATTAGATAGTTGCATTAAAGAGCCGCCAACTGCTACATTCGAAGCATCTACCCATAAGCTTAACTGAACACCTGGAATGGGATGCTTTAAAAGCGTTGCTTTAGCGATTGCTTCTTTTGAGGCCTTAAAGGAAAGAGTTGCTGCATCGTTCCATTGTAATTGCTCAGAAGGATTGTTAGCATTGGAACGAGGATGTTTCTTTCGGTTTTTATGACCTTCAAGAAATTTAACAAGGGGTTCTCTAGTATGTCTGCAGCTTTAGGAATGCAACGTCTATAAAAATTGAAAATACCTAAATAACGGCGTAATTGGGTCAAGGTTGTTGGTTGAGGAAATTCTAGGATACATTTTACACGATCAGGTAAAGGTTCGATTCCTTCCCCTGATAACTTGAATCCAAGAAATTCAATGGTAGATTGTCCAAATTGACATTTCTCAACGTTTATACATGCCATATTCTTTAAGTTTGGAGAATAAGATTTCCAAATGTTCTAAGTGCTGGGGTTCATTATCTGAAGCTACTAGTAAATCATCAACAAATGCATAGACAAATGGTAAGTCCCTGGTCACCTCGTCAATAAAACGTTGAAATGTTGATGAGGCATTGCAGAGGCCAAATTGCATTCGTAAACTCTCGAAAAGGCCAAATGGGGTGCATATTGCTGTTTTGTGTACGTCAGATGGATTTATGGGAATTTGGTGATAAGCTTTGATCAAGTCAATATGACTAAATATTTGTTTACCATATAATTCCGAAGTGAAGTCGGCAATGCAGGGTATAGGATATTTTTCTTTTATGGTCTGTGCATTAAGTGCACGATAATCCCCAACTGGTCTCCACTCAATAGAATCTTTTTTAGGTACCATGTGCAAAGGTGAAGCATATGCACTTTTAGACGGTCTTATATGGTTGAGTTTAATCATATGTTGGAATTCGGCTTTTGCAATTTTAAGCCTGTCTGGAGCTAACCTTCTTGGTTTAGCTGCGACTGGAGGACCTTTAGTATTTATAAAATGCATAGTATTGTGTTTAACAGGTTGATTGATATCAGGTAACTTAGTAAGTTCAGGATACTTCAATAACAATTTGCCATAAACATTATTCATATATACAGATTTTACAGAAAAAATGGAACATATACCTAATTTAGCAGGCACTTTTAAATTAGTTACACAATCAATAAGACGCTTATGTCGTAAATCTGGTGATAAATTAAATTGGTACAAAAATTCAGCACCGATAATAGCACTAGATACATTACAAACATAAAATGAATAAGTAAAATTTCTGCGTAGACCAAAATTAACAGTGATGAATTTTCGTCCATACACATTTATGTTAGTACCATTAGCTGCACGAAAGGTTTGAATAACAGGAAATTTCTGTTCTGTTTTATTAGTGACTATTAAGCTGGCGTCGCTACCAGAATCTACTAAAAAACAAATACCTGAATTATGGTCCCTGATGAATAGACGACGAGAAGTAAATCCAGAGGAAGAGTCCGCCGCCTCTACTCTCCCAGAGTCGGGTTTTCCGTAAAGGAGCAGGGCGGAAGGCATTTCTTGGTGTTAGCTTGAAAACGAAAGTGGTACCAGCAGAGCTTACTTGAACGGGAATTCGAACGCTTTCGACGAACGTTGTTGTTGTGCCGAAATTGACTACGAGATCGACGAAGGTCTGCAACTTCCTTGCGCAAAGCTTTCACTTCATCCAAAAGCATGTCGGTTGAAGAACGACGATCAGTCACTGATGAGGGGCTTGCTCCACTTGCAGAAACAGCGTTGATTGCGTGCGGAGAAATAGCAAGAATTCTATCCGCTACCTCAGATGCCTTGTCCGAGGTAATCGGAGATATGGATGCCAAAATGGTTTGCACAGGAACAGGCATGGCTTGATTGAAAAGTTCAAAAAGGAGAGAATCATCAATGTTGTGATTTTCAGCTCGTCTTTTCATAATGCGGAGAAGTTCACTTGGTTTTCGATCTCCGAGACTATCACCGGCCAACAAACGACGAATTTCCTGCGTTTTATTTTCGGAGCAACGCTCAATAATTTTAGCTTTCAGTTCGCTGTAGGGATCAGATATATCCGGTTGGATTATAACATCGCGAATGACTGTCGCAATATCTGGAGGTAAATGAGAGACTGCATAGTTATATTTCGTCTTGCTTTCAGTAATAGGTTTTGGCGAGGCAAGTTCGAATGTTGATTCAATCATGTAGAACCAAAGAGCAGGATCGCGTTGAATAAACGGCGGAATAACCACAGCTGCTGTTTCTGGAGTAGCCATTTCAAATCGAAACTGAAGTCAAAACGAAAGTCGACGAATAGAACTGTTAGCGTGAAATCCTAGGTCACCAATGTGGAGGTGCGAGCGGTTGAGGGCGCTCTACTTCAAACAATTAAGTAGGAAAAGTCAATCCGAAGGTTTAATGATACATCGACTCCATTTATATCAAAAATAAACTATTTATTAACCATCAACGTAATCGTACTTCGGCCGCCGGGAGAAGAGAATTACCTCGCGTCGCTTAGCTCCGGCGCTCTTCCGAAACTTGTGACGTCATAGGCTCGCCTTCACCGATTGATTAAGATGAGCACGTCACACAGAGCACTTTTGGGTAAAGGAATAAAATAAGCGAAACGCTACAAATGAAAGACTAATACAATATAAAACTAGTAACAAAAATATTCAATATCGTAATAATATTAACTGCTTGATAATGAAGCAACTTTACGGCACGAGAGCTATTGCGAGAATGATACTGTGGGTTCATTGAGGCCAAACGATACGCTTGGCGATTTTCGAAAATAGGCCAAAAATTTAATAGTAACCCATCTAGTTTGTAGATTATAGACTTCAGTGCCTCCAACAAAATTGAGCATTACACGTCCGGTCTTAAGGGTTCCTCTTATCTGTCAGTATCCATACTCAAAATAGCTCCGATGCAAACATACTCAAATTTGAGAATAACGCATTCTCATCTTTAGCAATGACTAAATACTCAAAATTGTAAACATCACATACTCCTTTATGAACCTGCTACTGGATAAATTTTAAGAATATAACAGCTAAATGAGTGTAGAATGCCCTCATTTATGAGTATTTATGGGTCAAATATGAGTATGTATGTTATTTATTTTCGGTACTGTTGTATCCAAAACGAATTTTTAACATAAAAATATACATCAAATCCAATTTAAAAGGATCGAAATATGTGATACTTAAGTTGTAAATTTCATTTTTTCCATCTAATATATTATTTAATTTAAATTTTATAAAGTTTTTACCACTTAACTTCGAAAATCTAAATTCTTTTTGAATTTATTGTGCTACAAAAAGGTCAGTGCGTCAAACCTTTATATTTTTTTCAAAGAAATTAAATCCTTCGCAATCTAAATATAACGCAACAGTTTTGGAGTTCTTCGCAAAATATACAGCATTAAATTTTTTTAGACCTTTCTTGTTGGGAAGAAAATTTAAAGTTTTTACTGATCATAAACCTCTCGCAGGATTTCTTTCTAATAAAAATCCTTCTTCCAAAATTTTGCGTTGGAAATTGGCTCTGGAAGAATTTAATTACGATATACACTACATCAGGGGTTCCTTAAATTCAGTCGCAGATAATCTTTCCCGTTGTATTAACAACATCACAATAGCTTTACCTGAGTCTAAAGATCTTATTAAAATGCAGCATGAGGATCCTGTTTTAAATCCTATTATACAAAAAATTGATTAAAATGACGTTATCCCACAAGTCAGCAACTATTTTATTAATGGAGAAGGTTTGTTATGTCATTTGTCCAAGCGCCCGTCCATATCACCCAGGTCCAACACCACTAGAAAACAAGTTTGCATTCCACATTGTCTTAAAGCTAGAATTCTCGAATCTATCCATTCAGAATGTGGAGGGCATCTTAAATTTTTTAAGACATATCATTGACTCAGCGAAAACTTCTTTTGGCAGAATATGTACAAAGATACTAAAAATTTTGTTCGTTCTTGCACTGTATGTTTATCTCGAAAAAAACGCTTTCAAAATTCCGCCAGCCCCTCATCAGCCAGTAGAACAAAGTCAAGAACCGGGAGAAACGTGTCATATTGATATTTTCGGTCCTTTAAAGACCACGCCCAAAGGTAATAGCTATGTTTTATCTATGATAGATGCATTCACAAAATACATTCATATTGTTCCTAATATTAAGTCGAGTACGATTTCTAAAGCTTTCTTTGATAGTTACATTGTACACAGGGGTTGCCTACATAAATTAGTCGTAGATAACGCTACATATTTTAAGAGTTCTGAATTTGTTGAATTTTGCACAGTTATGGGCATTCATAAAAGACACATATCAAATTATTCCGCTCACGTCAACGGGAGGGTAGAGAAACCCAATCAATCGCTAGCCAACATCCTGGCATTAATTACGCAAAATACAAATGACTGGGATGAGCAACTCCCGCACACCATGTTAGCATTAAACTCAGCGATTCATGAAGCTTTATACACATTGCCCTTTTTCCTAGAACATGGCAGGGATATTCGATTATCTTACACTTACGAGAAAAACTCCGACACACCACAAAATAAGTATGAATATGTGGAGAAGCTTTTACCGTCTTTAGAGCAAATTTTTAATAAAGTTTTGAAAAATCTAAAAGAGCAGGAGGCATCGCATGTTGATTTGAGTACGAGAGCGACAAAGCAACATCATTATGATTACAAAATCGGGTCCTTGTGTTTTATTAAGACGCCTAATATCAAATCTAATTTATCTCCAAAACTCAGACCTAAGTTTGAATGTCCTTACAGAGTAATAGAGCGTTTTTCTAATGTCAATTATAGGGTTCAACATGTAGAACAATTGAGGAAGAGATTTAACACACATGTCAATCGGATGACTCTATTTATTAAGAGATTCTCATATTTGCACTTAAATAATTTAGATGATTTGCAACCAGACGAGACGGAGGTTAAAGGTATTGTTCCAAGTCCACGGTATAATTTAAGGGCCCGTGCAGGCAATTCGGCTTATTAATTCACTTATCGCGCTCAATTTTTTTTGAGGAAACTGAAATTTTTTTTTTACATTTTTTACGCTTCGTCACTTTGAGAGTACACAACTAGGACTGGTACCTGTTTCATTGTTGCGCCTTGTTTTATGTCATGTTCGATGTTTTAGTGAGACGAAATTTTGTACTTAGTTATTCAATGACTTTTAGCTCAATTTTTTTTTATGCAAGTTGTTTCATGTCTTGATTTGATGCTTAAATGAGATAATGTTGTATGTGGTTAATATCAATTTCAGCTCTAGATAAAATATTTTTTGATGCTATATGTTTTATGCAATATATAAATTTTGTTGTTTGTAATAGGATTGATATTTAATTTTGCTATGCGATTCATGTATGCACGTCAATTTTAATTTTATAAATTTTAAGCTTTAATTCATGTTTGCAACAAAAAAATCAAATTTTGGGGTCTTTGGACACCTGTCACGAAATTTGAATGTTGTTACTGTATATACATATTTGACATTTTTCATTTATCAAATAATTTTGTGTTGCGGTTATTATCTAGTATTGTAACCCCCCGTAGTTTAAACTCTTCTCATATGAACAGTAGAAAAACTATCGCGCCCTCTAGCGGCTAGAACAATCTTCAGTAATGGCCAAGCTTCGGAACTGTAAGGGCGTACGAACATGCGCTCTGATCCCTTTCAATTCTATTGTAACTGTTAGTTCTCTAGTTATGTATGTAAATGTTTGTTTTGTCTAATAAACGTGTTTAATTAACTAGTGGACTTAATTAAGAACCCCTTCCCCGCGTGTCCCTTTATTACATTGGGTCACACCCCTTATAATTTGACGCCCAACGTGTTTTTATAGTTAAAGAGGCTTGGCTGTTGCTCGCTATTAATTTTCAGGTTAACCCTAATTTTCCGTTCCCACTCGTAGAAATGTGCAAGTAACAAATTTTTCAGGTTAACCGCTATTGTTCCGTTCTCACCTGTAGAATGAGCAAGTTTAACAAAATCGTTGGATTTATCTTCACCTGAAGAACAAGTAAAGTTTTTACTTTGAATTTTCTTTTAAGTATTATACCTTATAATACTAAATTAACCATTACATGCCCAAATGCAAATTGGATTTAATATACTAAAGAATTGTGTAAGTTTTAATTTCTTAAAAATTGACTTCATTGTTCTGACATAGAGAACATTCTTTACTGATTTTTAAATTTAGAACGTCCTGTTCGAATTAAATTAAGAAATCTTTTTTCTCTTATTTCAAGAAATGTAATTGTGTAATTTGCTAAACAGCATAATATACAGTTAAATTATATTCAATGTGTTTTTAAAATATACTTCCTGTATTGTTTAAACTAATAAGTATAACGTTGTTTACTTAAAAGCTTAAGTGAGAACACAAAACCAAATATATATGTATTTATGTATATTATTTTCTCTGAATGATTACAATTCTTGTTCGAAAGCATTTAAGCTGGAAAATTTTTTGTATTGTTATATGCTATTTTCAAAAAAAAAATATTCATTTATGTGTATAATTTTAAGTGTAAAATGTGCATTATATATTGAAAGATTTGTCTCAGTTAAATAATATATTTAGTGGTTTAAAAGAAAAAAGAATATATATATCTCCGTTTTCTCTTCTTGCTAGTATTAATTTTTAAGCTATGATTCATTTATGAAACTGATGAGGTATTTTATGCTGTGTAAGCGAAAATAAAGTAGGGGTAAAGAATCTGAGATAGTTCAAGGTTGTATATACGAAACGTTCATCATAACTGAGTTCTATGCAATTGGTTTTTTTTTTTTGTGGAATCAACTGTAATAACTTGTGTTTTTCTTTTGAATATTAATAAGAAATTTTGTTTCGGCTGAATAGAACTTTCATTTATGACTATATGATTTATTTTTTAACTTGATTGTGCCAGATATTCCAACTGTGTTTTAGATTAGTGATGATTTTTAACATGCTTTTATAAGTTTTTATTTTTGGCTAAATGTTTGATAGTATTTTTACTTAGATTTTTTGAGTTATAAGTGATATCTACGAGAATATTTTTATTTTTTTCATTTTGTGATTCATACAAATTTTTCGAATTGCATTTTGTAGAAATTAAGATATTATTTTTATGTTGCATAATACTGTATTATTAATTAATTAATAACATTTGGTTAAATTTAATTTAAAGTTCAACGAATAAATTTGTAATTAATTTTAAGTGACATTTCGCAATGACCTATTTAGCAAAAGGTCGCAGGCGGGACCTCCTTGAATTGGCGGAAACGCTAGGTATAACAATACAAGACAATTTTAAAATACTTGACATAAAAGATGCAATTTTAAATAGTGAGGGATATGATGCAGAATTTACGTGTGCATGCTTAAATCTCATTATTAGTGATAGAAAAGAGCTCGAATTGCGGGCTGAAAGAGAAAAAGAAAACCAAAGACAATTTGAATTGCAAAAACTCCAAATTACAACTAATACTTCTACAACTTCAGACTCCAATATGCCAAAGTTAGAACTCCAAAAATTACTTCCGATTTTTGATCCAAAGACAACTGATATAACAATTTACCTAAACCTCTTCGAAAGACAATTAACATTTTTAAAAGTACCAATTCAACAGTGGGTGGTATACCTTGTTGGTCTTTTACCAACTGAAGTTTCAAATTTAATCACTAAAGAATCTTTTGCCGATGCTCAAGACTACTATAAAGTCAAACAAATTCTTCTAAAACGCTTTAAATTAAGTGCAGAAAAATTTCGGCAGATGTTTTCCCGACACACTAAAGATCCTGTGAAAACCTGGCGTGACTTCTACTTTGACTTGCAAACATATTTTGATGGGTGGCTGAAAGAATCAAAAGTTACGACGCTTGAAGAATTGAAAGATTTGATTGTGGCGGACCAAATAAAAAAGAAAACCCCTCAAAATTACAAAGATCACTTTGGGGACCAGTGGTGTAATTGGAACAATCCTCTACAACTAGTGGATAAGCTAGATTCGTATGAAGTTAAACACATGAGAAATAAAAACAATAAAAACTTTAGCTGGAAACAAAAAGAAACGAATTCCAGTCCCTGGAGAAGTAACTACACACAAAATCCTAAGTTGTCGTATGAACATTCTCTGTCTGGTTTCCCCAGTCAAAGTAGGCGGGAAACCGGGATTCCCAGTAACAGTAGGCGGAATCCCATTTCCAAAGACAGAATACCTGAAAAGAAAATCGTTGATACAAAAGAAGACAGAACGCCTGTATCTTGCTATGGATATGCTGCTCCTGGAATCATTCGATCAAGATGCCACACTTGCAACCCAGTTCGACAAAAGATGATGTCTTGTCATCAAGTCTGAATCAATCAAACTTTTATAGTTTTTCTAATGAAAGTAATCCCATTAGTATAATCCAAATTTCCATTTGTAATACAGAAGCAGCAGTTTGTGCTGATACTGGTGCTACACATTCAGTGGCTGGTGAAAAATTATACCATTTACTTAAACAAAAAGGATTGAATTTTGAAGAGAAAACCATGCAGATAACTCTTGCTGACGGTCGCATTCAAACCACAGAAATACTGACAACTTCTGTAGACATTAATATTCAAGGAAAAGTCATTCCCACGGAACTATTAATTTTGAAACATGCTAGAGGTAACAGAACCCTTCTAGGCATAGACTTTTTAACAGCTGCAGGGATCGTCTTAGATCTCCAAAGAAAACAATGGTACTTCACTGAAACGTCTCACAGAAAATATAATTTTGTGAAAGCGCCTCCTAATATCAATGCTCTGCTCACTGTTGACCCTGAACCACATCTTTGTCAACTTCGGAAAAATGAAGGTACTCACCTTTCACTTCCACAACGGGAAGAACTAAATTCACTATTGGAAAAGTATGAAGAATGCTTTCAACCAGGGGAGAGCCTACACCATTTATTGAACATCGTATAAATACAAGAAACCATCTTCCAGTTGCAGTGCCACCTTATAGGATGAATCCTTCCAAGAAGGAAATATTAAAACAAGAAATCGATAGACTTCTCTCAGAAGGCATAATTGAAGAATGTGAATCCCCGTATGCTTCCTCAGTGGTACTTATACCAAAACCAAATGGAACATTTCGCCTCTGTATTGATTACAGGAAATTGAATGAAATTACAGTCGCAGATACCTATACTCTTCCTAGAATGGATGACTTGTTATATCAAGCAAAACTCACTCCTTTCATGTCTGCACTTGATCTGCGAGCAGGATACCATCAAGTTAAACTGCATGTTGAAGATCAAGACAAGACAGCATTTGTATGTCCTTTTGGCACTTACCGTTTCTTACGAATGCCATATGGTTTGCGCAACGCACCTGCTACGTTTCAAAGACTGATGAACCGTTTTTGTAATGGTCTGGAAGACATTCTAGCACTACCTTATCTAGATGATTTAATTGTTTTGTCAGAAACTTTTGAAAAACACATGTTTGATCTTAAAACTATTTTTGAAAGACTCTTACATTTCAAACTTAAAGCAAATAGAGAAAAATGCCATTTTGCCTCTTCTCGAGTTAAATATCTTGGATTTTGGATTACACAAAAAGGAATAGAAGTTGATCCAGAAAAAGTTGCGTCTATACTGGATATTCCACCCCCTAAAAACGTCAAAGAACTACAATCTTTTCTGAAAACTTGTTCGTGGTTTCGAAGATATATTCAAGATTTTGCGAAGATTTCACGTCCACTAAGTTATCTTACAAAGAAGAAAGTCAAGTGGCAGTGGGGATTTGACCAACAAAATGCATTTCAAACCCTTAAAAACAGTCTTACAACACCTCCTGTGTTAAAGCAAGCAGATGGTACTAAGCCATATATTATTCGAACAGATGCTAGCAATTATACCCTTGGAGCAGTTTTACTTGAAGGAGAAGGATCTGATGAACATCCTACAGAATACGCTAGCCGACTGCTAACCCCAGCAGAACGCAATTATTCCACCACAGAGAGAGAGGCCCTTGCTGTGGTATGGGCTTTGAAGAAATTTCGTGGTTATATTGAAGGAACAGAAATAACCGTGGCATCCGACCACCAACCTCTGAAATGGCTTCTAAACCTCAAATCTCCAACCGGATGACTTGCAAGATGGGCACTTGAAATCCAGTCTTTCAACTTGAAAGTACAGTATATTCCTGGTAAAGCAAATGTCGTTGTAGACATGTTATCTCGCCCAGTTACTCAAGAAGAAGAATCCTTTTGCGAAGAAAATAATATCACGCGATAGCTGATATGCCTACACGAAGTTGTAAGGACATGCGTGAGGCGCAGCTTAAAGATGATAATTTAAAGAAAATCATCGACAGTTTTGAATCCCCTCTAAAAACTGAAGAATATGCAAACTGGACTGAACGTGGATTTTTGATGAATCAAGATGTTTTGTATCGTTATGTTCCTCATGCTGATTCTGCAGAAACTCAGTTAGTCATTCCAACTGCTGAACGTGAATTGATAATGGAAAGACATCATAATGATCCGATGGCTGGGCATTATGGAGAAGAGGGAACATTCCAGAAAATCGCCAGACGATATTATTGGACAGGCATGAGAAAGTACATATCCGATTATATTAAGAAATGTCCAGGATGTGCTCGTTTTAAGGCTACAAACCAAAAACCTGCCGGTTTGCTTAGAACTCCAGTCTATTCACAGAGATTTGAAGTCATTGCTATTGATTTACTTGGACCATTGCCTCAAACTGACACAGGTAAACAATGGATATTCATTGTCGAGGATTGTGCCCCGAAGTGGGTTGAGTTAGTTGCCCTTTTTCAAGCCAGGGTTCGTCAATGTGCAACAACTCTGATAGAAGTTTTCATGCGTCATGGCATACCAAGACGAATTATCAGTGACAATGGAACGCAGTTTGTCAGTGCTGTTCTACAACAGATTTGCTTTACTTTAAATATAAGTCAAAACTTCATACCAGTTTATTCACCACAACCTAATCCAGTAGAGCGAAAAAACAGAGACCTTAAACCCCGACTTGCAATACTTGTTGGAGACGATCATTCTAGTTGGTATTCCAAACTCCCAGTCATACGTTTTGCCATGAATACAACTGTCTGTGATACTACAGGTCACACTCCTGCTTACCTACTATTCGGGAGAGAGCTACGAACTGTAGACGATGTGGTGCAAGATTTCAAAAGCGTCGTTCACAATGACAATTTTGTTGCCGAAATAACACCTTATTTAAAACGATTTGCAACTATTACTGAAGACATACGAGAAAGAATAGAAACAAAGCAAGATCAACAAAAAAAGCAATATGATAAAAATCGCCGTCCAGTCTATTATTCTCCTGGAGATAAAGTTTGGGTTACTTTACATCCCATCAGTAGTGCAAAGAACAAGAAAACTTCCAAGTTCATGCCAAAGCGTGACGGTCCATATCTAATTCTCACCCAAAAGTCACCGACTGCTTATGTTATCGCAAGTCTTGCCAATCCATCTGAACCGATTGCTACTTACCATACTTCTGCTTTAACACCTCTTAAAGACATAAACACTTCTCCGATAGCTCCACTTCGGAAAAGAGGCCGACCACGAAAAGTTACATCCACATCACAAAATAAACATGTTCCAAGCCCGTCGACTGATACAACAGCAGTTTCCAACAGAACCATCCATCCCTCAACAAGAGCTACTACTACAACAGCTAATTATGTCTCCTCGCCGGGACGTCGTCGGATCCATAGGGGGAGATTGTAACCCCCGTAGTTTAAACTCTTCTCTTATGAACAGTAGAAAAACTATCGCGCCTTCTAGCGGCTAGAACAATCTTCTGTAATGGCCAAGCTTCGGAACTGTAAGGACGTACGAGCATGCGCTCCGATCCCTTTCAATTCTATTGTAACTGTTAGTTCTCTAGTTATGTATGTAAATGTTTGTTTTGTCTAATAAACGTGTTTAATTAACTAGGACTTAATTAAGAACCCCTTCCCCGCGTGTCCCTTTATTACATTGGGTCACACCCCTTATAGTATTTTAAATTTTTTTTATACAAAGGTTCCTTTATTGAATAAGTTAGTTCATGCTGACTTGTGATTGTTTATAACTGTGTACTTTTCTTGTTGAATTTTGAGTTGACATAAAAGAATAATTTTTTTGGTGGAGGCATTTTACTAGAAGCAATTTTATTGATAAGCTGTGCTGGTGTATTAATTTTAAGTGCCCGTGTATTACTGAATTGAGATCTTTGGAATTTATGCTTGTTAAGATATGGATAGAGGTGGTCGTTTGAATTTTTTTTTTTGTCCATAAGAAATTATGTTGACACTTTACTTTGTTTTGCTCAAGTTGTTTTGTTCTGTCATATCATTGCTAATTTTAATTTAAAACTTTTATAGTCTTTCGGTTAGGTGTTTCAATGCTGATTTAATTTTTTTTGTGTTTGCTTTGCTACAGATTTGGAATTTTTTTTGTTTGCTTAGGGCTCTACTTAAATTGTGGTTTGGTTAAATGAATGTGCAGTCAATAATTTTGTCTCGCTTGCGTGCCAAACTGTAGTAGGAATTGAATGTTTTGTTTGATGTCGATATAGTATTTTTGTTGGTTTAGGTTAACTTATTTTATTCATGGTAGCGCGCTTGGGTAGATTATTGAATTGAGTATTGATATTAATATAATTTTTTTATGGTTTTGGATTTTAATTGTAGTTTTGCATTGTTATTTGGAAATAAGTTTATGGTCAGATAATGGTATTGTTAAATTTTATGTTTTGTGTACGCGTAGTTGTGTTAGCTTTGAGTTTGGTTTTGGCGAAGAGGAGAATTTTGATTTAGTATTGTTTGTTTTAGATATTGAGTTTGATAATTTTTTTGGTTTGAAAATGTTGAAGATGATCAGGTGTGAATTTTTTTTGTTTTACTAATTGTTGAATGAGTTAGATAAGTTGAGTTAAGGATTTTGTGGAATATTTGAGAAAGTTATTCGAAGGAGATAGATAAATTTTAATTTGATGAATTTGTTGAATATTTGGGAAAGTTTTTTTTATGGAGGTAGATAAGTTTGCGTTCAAAAGTATGTGGTAAATTAGAGAGTTGTTTGATATGGAAATAGAAAATTCAGTTGTAATAATTATACGGTATATTTGAGAAAGTTGTTTTGATGTAGAGAAGGTTATTTTGAGTTAAGGATTTTGGGCAATGGAAAATTGAGTTGTAATAATCATACGGTATATTTGAGAAAGTTGTTTTGATGTAGAGAAGGTTATTTTGAGTTAAGGATTTTGGGCTATGGAAAATTGAGTTGTAATAATTGTACGGTATATTTGAGGTAGTTGTTTTGATGTAGAGAAGGTAATTTGAGTTAAGGATTTTGTACGATTTCGAGTAAATAAGTTGATGAACATAGATAAGTTGAATTAATGATTGTGTGGTATATTTAAGAATGTTTTGAGATGAATCTAGGAAAGTTCGAGTTGAGGATTATGTGAGATTTTGTGTAAATAAGCTGATCAGCATAGATGGGTTTTAGTTAATGGTATTGTGAAGAGAGAAGTCGATTAATTATTTTGAAGTTGCAGATAAGTTTAGTTAGTTTTATTGAGGTACAGGATATGAATGATCTGAGGTAAAGGCATTTTTGAATGATTGAGGAATCATTTTAAGGTTACTGAGAATTTTGGGTTAGTGTTATAGAATGATATTTGAGTAATTAATTCAATGATTATCGATGAATTGAGTTAGCGGTATTGTTGAAAATTGTGGATCTTATTTTTTTTGTTTATTTGCTGCGAGTATAGTGAAACATTGTGATGAGTTATTTTTTTTTAATTATTTAGAATTGATACATTGTATTACATGGAATGTTAAAAAGTTATGTTGATTAGTGAAGTGAAATTTTTTTTTGGAATTATGTTTAATTATGTGTAGCACTTGTAATAATTTTTTTTGCTTTTTTTGTTTTAGTTAAAATTACTTTACTCTGTATGTGTCGCCTCATATGTCATGGGTTGCATTATCAATTTTATGTTTATAATTTTTTTTCTGGAATTTTCAACTGCATTTGTGGTTTCTGGAATTCAATTCTCAATATGGAAATTCGAATGTATTGAATGTAGAAGAAATTGTTTTTTTTTCTCTCAAAATTTTTTTTAAAGTATTAATCGATATAGTAATTTTTTTTTACAATCGGATTTGCATGGGGTTTTTTTGACTCGATTTTTTCATTCTGTTTCTTGTGTTGGCGTTTGCGGCATGCAGCAAATCGTTTGCGCAGGGAATAGCATGTGCAACTTTTTTTTCTGCCTTTGTAAACATTGGGGGTGCATCCTGATCAAATGCACACTCATAGTTTGCAATTCTAAATTTAATCGCATTAATTTTTTTTCTTAATTTCAAATTGTAACCAATGCTTGTAGTGAATTTTTTAAATTTCTTAGGCTATTAAGCATTCTTAGAGGTTATAAAATTTTTTTTTACCGTTTACACTATTCGCTTCAATTTATAGATTTTAATTTGCAAATCTGAATTTAATTACATTATTTTTTTTAGTTTTAAATTGTAACCAATGCTTGTAGTGAATTTTCTAAAGTTTCTTAGGCTATTAAGCATTCTCGGAGGTTATTTTTATTTCTCTTCACCTACGCACTATTCGCTTGAATTTCTAATTTTATTTTAAAATAATTTTATTGTTTTTTTTTATTTTACGAAAGATTGTTATCGTTGCTCTTAGTGAACCATTGCAATTTCTTATGCTTTGAGTACTGTTAAGGTTAAAATAATAATTTTTTTTGGTTGTCTGATACATGCACATCATATTAGTCGTGTCAGGATTTCGATGTTATACGATTATGAGGTGTCTGTTTTTTGGTGCCACGTTTGTATTGATTACATATATTTTCACTTGTACTTATTTCTTATCACAAAGTATTTTGTTCGATGCTCGTATGTGTGGTTATTGTGAGTATCGAAGCTGTTATATATGCAATTTTTGAATTTACTATGTGTTACTCGTCTTAATTTTTTTATTATTTAGTGGCACATGACTCTTTGGGATTTTTCAATAATTTCTATTTGTATGTATGTTGTATTTGTATGTATTGTTGTATGTATGTATGTATTCTATGTATGTTGTCCTTGTGAATTGTTTGGTGACCCATTCGACAATTTTTTTTCGTTACATGAATTTAATTGTAGTTGTTAGTAGTTAATTTTTTCCCTCTCACCACTAACGGAATTGGGACTTAATTTTTTGGAATTTACTTTATAATTTTCTTTCTTCTTTTCCTTTCTGTTACAATTTTAATTTTAAGTTATGAGAGTGGGGATGTTGGTGCTTGGAGTCTGCGGCGGAAGTCAAATGGGGTCAAGTGTTTTTTTCTATACACTGGTTTTTGTTTCATGGCTAATATGGTTTCCCTGGGAGACAATTCTTTCTCTTACAGCATGCATCAGCTACTTGTTCACCACCTGTCGGAGCCACAAGATGACCGAGCTCTCGTATAATTGAAGGACTCCAGTGGATGGCATCGTTCGAGGATTGGAGAATTGATGTGTTTATATTTTCCTCTCCTTATGGGACAATTGCAGATGAAGGACTCCAGTGGATGACATCGTCCAAGGATTGGAAGGAATTTATGAGTTCCGGTTCTCCTGATGGGACAATTCTGTTGATACGTTATTGTGAAATTTTTTTTGTGCTGTGTATTTGAGAGAGGGGAGGAGTGATGGGAGGCGCGGATTATTCAACAGGACCTCAAAATTTCGAAGTCAGTTTTGTGGAATTCGTTTCTTTCCCCCTCACTGAGGGGTAGAATTCCTCTGCAAGGATGTGCCGAAAAAGTTCCCGCGCCTGGGGGTCGCTGGAGCCATAAATTGTGGGGTGCGTCAACAAATCTCCCGCGTTTCCAAAGTTCAACAACCCTCGGGGTTTCAAACGATGTATCTCTGCGCTGGTTCTGGACCAATCAGCGATAATTACGTGGACAAGACAAAGAGTCCGCTCTAGAATTTCTATGTGAAGAGTCGTAGAATAAAAACGGGACGCACCCGATTTTGAGAGACTCTGATCACGATTTTGAGACACAAAAGAGCCACTCCCTGAGCTAGACTATCCGCGGAGACTCCAGGCGACGATCATGCACATTCTCCCACTCCGTGTACCTCTCTCAAGCTAAGTTAAATTTTGATTTTGTATTAAAGTAAATTCACAAATATATGTGTTAAGAAATAAATTTAATAATGTCTTAAAACTATACGATCAGTGTATAATTTATTGTGAGATGAGAGTTTCATTAATTTATTATTTAGAATTAGTTAATTTAATTAATAGTCATGATGCGATGTGAAATTGGAAATCTGGGTTAAAGTTATAGAAATTAAAAAAATTAAAACAGCATTGCATCAATACTATGTTTATAGTTCATAAAACCATATTACATTTTCAAACATGTTAATGGTACAATTCACACAAGCATATTCTACTCCAAAACAATAGTACTACTACTGCAAACTTCATGTGACATAATGATCATTGGATGACCACTTTTCAAAGCAGAATCAAAAATGGGGTTTTAGTAGTTGGCTATGTGTAATGACATAGATAAAAGTTTTTCCAATTTTGGATTAAAGTGTAAAAGTGTGGGATTTGGTGACCGGAATTGATCGCCAAACAACTTAATTCAAATGCATTACTGGTAACTTTTGCTATTTTTTTATTTCTCATTAACATTTATTTATTTTCATTGGAAAAATTCGCTTCGTAATTTTTCGTAACACCTATCGCTAAATTAAGCCAATTTTTGTTGCTACAAAATTAACCTTGCAACCCCCCCTCTTTCTATTCTACACTTGTGCCCAGGATGGGTTTTATAAGAATGTTGATTACAGTTGTTTAGTTTTGATCTAAATACATCAAACAATTGACTAATGAATCAAGTAAATTGCATTAAACTAATAACACTAGTCTTTTTTTTTAAATAATATTCCAATATAAAGTAAATATTTATCACATAGCTAAATTGGCGGTCAATCATATAGAGAGTGTAATTAATAATTTTACCAGCATATTAAACTTATATTAAAAACAAGCCACGTACTTTTCGATTTACAAACAAGAGAAAATCAGAAATAACAACAAAGAATCTATACTCATGTGTTCCTCCGCGTGTAGCGTGGTGGATACGAAATATAGTTTAGTAGATTTAAGAGAATTAAGTTTGTTGTTGATCCCCAATTTTTAAAATATCTAGCCAAAATATTAAAAGAGCTTCTGTATTCCTGAATATCTTTTTAATTTGTCTGAGTGTTTTAGGAGGTTTAGAGAGCATGTACTGTATCAAATTCGAGAAAGGCCTGCGTTCAAATCTGATACAAACATACTAATTTCAAAATGAGTATTTCTCCGTGTTCATTTTTGAGTATGTCTTTTTCTCCGAGAGTGAATAAAAGATATCAATTCTAATGCCGAATTTGTTCCTTGCTCAAACTATTCGCTAAACCTAGTTTGGGTGGAGGCAATTTCGGTGACTTTCTTTGGTACGCAAGAACAGTGTTCCCCAACCTTTTCATCGCTGCGGACCGGTCAACGTTTGATAATTTTACCGCGACGCACTGAGGGTGAGACACGTTGATTGTTTATATTTTAGATAGTTTTGATTTAAAAATTTTAATTTAGTTACATTTAAATATGCCTTCAGAATAAAATATAATTACACCAAAAATGAATAAAAGTGATTTAACTTGGAATATAAAGTGATTTCCATGGAAAGTTGCGCAAATCCAAGAGAAATGCACAACTTCAAATAAAATGGCAATAGTTTAATGTTCTTTAGGTGGTCCGGCACCATTTAATCCACGGACCGGGGGCTGGGGATCAGTGCGCTGGAACGCTGTTACTCTTTTTTTTTTCTACGTCGATACACCGGTGGAAAGTTCTTCTTGAATCCTAAGGTAAATGTTTGAAGAGGATTCAGGACACACGTTGGAGAACTAGCTGTGATGCTATAAATTATATTAGACACAATTATAAAGCAACTTTAATTGCACTGGAAAAACTGACGAAAACGAGTGAAAGCTTTAATACAAGCAAGGATGCAGGAAGTTTATTAGTGGCTATGCAATCGCATTTGTTTTTATGTTACTTATAAGTAACATAAGCATAGACTTCTGGTAACTGGTACTATGGGAAGCCTATGATGCTCAAAATTATTTGCAAACAGAGGGATTTACAGACCGTATTAGAAGCAAAATGGGAGAAATTCATGGATGACGCTTTAATTTATGCTAAAAGTTTATGTGAATAGCTTGAAATTTCTTTTGAATTCCCAAGACGAATCAGGAGGAAGCATATATTTGGCGACAGAAGTAAAGATGTTCAGTTATTGCACGAAGATGACTTGAGGCGAACAATGTTTTCGTCAATAGACAGAGTAACTCCTGAAAATCGAGAAAGATCCCAACAGTTGCAGAATCTAGCGCAAAAATATGCTTTTATAAAATCTGAAGTGATATTGAACCTGGATGAACTTAACTTGTATCAAGCTCCTCAAGATATTAATAAAAAAAGAATTCCAAGTTGAGTGCGTACGTCTACAAACTTTCGTAGCTGCAACAGAACCAAGCTGTAAAAAAGAATTCACCAGGTCCGGCTCTTTCTGGATTTATTAAAATATATTATTAAGTCCAAGCTTGAAGATGTCTTACCAAACATTGTTATAATGTTGAGAACTTTTTTAACGTCTCCCACCAGTAATGCCAGTTGCGAAAAAAGCTTCTCAAAGCTAAAATTAATTAAAAATTATCTCAAATTGACTATGCCCACTTTAAGGCTAACAAATTTAGCTATTCTGGTAATTCAACATAACTTACATATTGATATTTAGAATTACATAAAAGATTTTATGAAAAAAAAAACACGAAAAGTGCATTTTTAATCAATAAAAAAAATTTAAAGCTGCTTTTTTTAACTTTAATTAATTTTCTTGACTAATAATTAAAATAGAGGGTCGGCAAATTTCATGTTAGCCCCAGGCGGCGAAAGCCCACACTAGGCCAATGGGTCAACTGAGAGAGCCAACTCAAAAACACCGGAAAGCAGCACCCTTAACGATGGAAGATGTAGTTTTAGACGAAAATAATTTAAAGAAACGAACTCAGTGGTGGCTTGCTAAAATAACTGAACTTATTCCAGGAAAAGTTGGAATCGCTTGAATAAAAATGAAACTGGTCAGACCAGTGCCTCGTGCGATTCCCGAGAACGAAGTACTCGTATAATTCCCAGGAATAGAAAAAGTACAGAAATCTTATGATTTCCCGGAAAAGAAACCCTAGTTTGGAGGGATCAAACGGCTTTGAGCGTGCGAGATAAATACCTTTTTTATAAAGGGTGTTTTTTTAAAAAGGTATAGAACTTTAAATTGCAATAAAACAACGATGTATTATTCGATTGACATGAATTTTTTTTATTCGAAAGATAATCTTGTGGCATTACATTTTAAATATGATTTCTGGCATATGACTGCCACGGCTGGCTCGGATGTAGTCCAATCTGGACGTCCGATTTTCGATGACTTTTTCCAACATTTGTGGCCGTATATCGGCAATAACACGGCGAATGTTGTCTTCCAAATGGTCAGGCGTTTGTGGCTTATCCGCATAGACAAATGACTTTACATAGCCCCACAGAAAATAGTCTAGCGGTGTTAAATCACAAGATCTTGGAGGCCAATTCACAGGTCCAAAACGTGAAATTAGGCGGTCACCAAACGTGTCTTTCAATAAATCGATTGTGGCACGAGCAGTGTGACATGTTGCGCCGTCTTGTTGGAATCACAGCTCCTGGACATCATGATTGTACAATTCAGGAATGAAAATTGCTCTATACCGATCACCATTGACTGTAACGTTGTGGCCTTCATCGTTTTTGAAGAAGTACGGACCAATGATTCCACCAGCCCATAAAGCGCACCAAACAGTCAGTTTTTCTGGATGTAACGGTGTTTCGACATACACTTGTGGATTTGCTTCACTCCAAATGCGGCAGTTTTGTTTGTTGACGTAGCCATTCAACCAGAAGTGCGCTTCATCGCTAAACAAAATTCGCTTATGAAAATCGCGCGCGCGCGCGCGACCACTATTTTCAAAATAAAATTGCATAATTTGAAAGCGTTGTTCAGGCGTGAGTCTATTCATGATGAATTGCCAAACCAAACTGAGAATAAATCACTTGACAGCTGTTAAATCGGTCGCCATCTTGGAAAGTAATGCCAACTTAAACTTCTATACCTGGAAAAAAACACTCTGTACATCCATGTAAATAGCTCAATAAATGTTTTACTTAATAGAAAAAACCTCGTTGCCACATTATTTATTTTAGACTACGTTTATTAATTTGTAAATGAGTTCTGAATTGAGATACAATATCGGTATTTTGTGCTATCATAGGTAACAAATAAAAAAACAACTAATGTTTAGATTTTTCAAAATTTTAATGCATATTCGGGAAATAAAAGCCCTAGTTTTGACAAAATTCAAAATGTTTCATTACTGTTTATAACAAACAGTGATTGATGATGTTGCAATTTTTTGAGTGGAAAAAATTGTTAACGTCACCATTTGATTAAATAATAATAAAAATTATTAATGGACAATTACGAACAAATGATTACACGCACACAAATTGACGTATATACACAAAGTATAACAAATTATTTACACACAGTAATGGAAATCTCAAATGTTTTAAACGACCTTTACAACCCTTCAGAAACGGCTCTCTGGAAGAGTTCCAATGCAAGAATTCAGACAGATTAAGTCACACTGTCGTATAGCAGTCAACTCACAGGCGGATTCTGATGTCAACCTTCGTCTCAAGGGTCCCTTGCATAGATCCCTGACTTCTTTAAATTTCCTCAGCAATATCATTTTTCGTCAAATTTGTCACCGAGAGCGGTAAAGTTGCCATTCCAGTGATACTGGCTGCATGTTGAGCTGTTGTTTTCTTAATTTTCAAGTTTGTGCTAGAAAATTAACTTTCCGGGTAAACCTCAATTTGCTCACAAGCAGTCTATTACTGCAGGGAAAACAACGTTCGTGGCGTATTTCAATGCTATCCATTTAATTGTTAATAAAACTTTGCTAATATTCCGAAAGCTCAAAATTAATGTTAATTACTATGTTGTAGCTTAAAATAATATAATATGAATTAAATATTAGTATGAATTAAAAATAAATCAAATCACTTAGGATGTATTAGAAAATAAACAAAGTATATTCAGGTATTGTTACATAATATACAGAAAATAACTGGGAAATCAGATCAAGTAAAAAAAAATTACATTGAGAATTTTTTGGTATTTCTACTAAATAAAAATGATTATAATTTAAAGAAATTCCTTTAGGAAGAGCTACGGGAATTATTTCTATTCCAAATTAAAATTTTTCACGATCACACACTGAAAGCTATTTATCTACAAGAAGCAGTATCATTAATTTTTCCTTTGAAATAATAAAACCGAATCGGAACTGAAACCTAAAACTTCCGTTACACTTTTGTTAATATGTTCATTAATGAAAATATACTGCAGAAGTTTTTAATTATATTTTTTGCATCGATGTGTATGTAAAGGATTCTATAATTACACAATCATTAACTTTTCCTTTGAAATAATAAAACCGAATCGGAACTGAAACTTAAAATTTCCGTTACACTTTTGTTAATATGTACATTAATTAAAATATAGTGCAGAAGTTTTTAATTATATTTTTTACGTTGATGTGTATGTAAGGGATTCTATACAACGAAATTTCTGAATGATTTCAACGAAAATTGTGTCAAAAATATACTGAATTTTATTGGAAGAGTGGTTCGTTTTGAATCATAATGGCTAAACCTGCAATTAGTAAGTTTTATTTTAAACGTGAATATCCTAACTGCAGTGTTAAATGTTTTGGCAAATTTATAGATAACTTCAAAAATTGTGATGAACTGAATGCACAGAATATTTACCTGCAGATTTTGTTCGATATTGAGGAGGCCATAATAAATGGTAATTTACGAGATTTTAAAAGTTTAAATTCTTATGTTGATCTTCTATGTTCCCTCAAACTTCAAGAAACTACAATCATATTATGAAAACATTGCAAACCCATTTTTGAAAAGTAATTTAGTTATATTAGCTTGTAAGCACAACCATGTAAAAATTTTGAATTATTTATTCAGTGAGGAATGTAAGCTTTTGATTAACTTATCCATTAAAGTAGGTAAAAATCCATTACAACCAGGTGATGAAGATGATGAGTGTCATAATGCATATTATTATGCAATACGTTCAAATAACAGTGAACTCCTGGAAGCACTTATATATAAGTGGCCCAATGATTATTTTAGTGAAAATGAGCATCAATTGGATGAGCTTCTTTCCCTGACATATAAAGAGTTAAAGTTAAAAAATATTGATTTATCATATGAAATCCAGTTTTGTGTTGAAACCGTGTTAATAAATCTTCGATTTAATTATGAAAATACACAGTCAGAAAATCCAGTAACCCAAAAGGATTTAAATAACAGAATTGAATTGATAATTGAAAAAGTAAATTCACTGAAAGACATGTACATAGATACAGATGAAGATGATCAATTTTTACTGATAGCAAAATTCATCGCTAAAAATCTTTTTATTTTAAAGAGACAATTAAAATGTACTTATTGCAAATTACCATGGGAAGAAATGGAATTTTGCCTCATAGCATTTGTTAGATCCAGAATGTATAATCATGAATTAAATTTTATTTGTAATTGTGTACTGGATAAAATCAAAATATTATCTTATTTAGAGAGATTTTCATCTTGTCTTATGACAGAAATGAATAATATTAAAAAGCTGGATCTAAAAAAATTGTATGTTTTTCCTAGAGTGAAAAGAACAAAAATAGTTGCTGATATTATTAAAGATATTCCTCTTTTTGAAGAATTATATCGAGATTACCATATCATCAGAGATATGCATTCTCTAGAAAAAATAGAGAGTTATGCTGATTTATTAATTACAGTTAATTGTACCAGTGATGAAGGGCGAATAATTATGACAAGGACTGTTCAGGTAATTGGTGAACATTTGAAAAATACCTTAGAATCTCCAAAATTATCTGATAGTACTTGTGAACTCATTTTAACCTATTTGCCCAACGACACTCGTCAGATCTTTAATGGTTTACGTGATTCATTGTCTCATGCAGATTCTTTTACAAAAAGACGAGAATTGGAAACAAATGTAGACACAAATTTTTACAGAAATATACAAAATGACGTTAAAAAAGTCAAAGCTGTAGTTTTGGAAATTATGCTTAAAAATAAGATTAAGGTTATCAAACTGTTACTAAAAAAACTGATGAACTGTACTACTTTATATGATTTTAAAAATGTATTAAACCCACTGAAGACAATTAATCTTGAAACATATATTCAGTCTGTTATGTTATCAAAAACTTCTGAAACTGTGATTGAGGAAATGCATCAACTTGAAAATTTAATTGAAAAATTTAGCCATACAGTGATTAAGAAAACACCACATGAAGAATATTTATTCAACGAAATTAAAAATATTGTAAAATATGAAAAGAGCAAATTAAAGGATAGCAAAAATGACTATTCCACTGGTTTAATGTATTTTGCTGCTACGTTGAAACAAATCAAACTGTTTAAAATTGATGAAAATTGTCTGCGAGTAGTTAAATATAGAGCGAAAAAAACAATGGATTATCTTAATTCAGGTATTGAAAGCAAAAATTTAAAAACAATTACTGAGTTGGTAGTTCTATTAAGGGGTAGTGCTACTTCCAGAAAAGGCATAGACATTGATAAAATAAATGAATTAACATATGAAATAATAGTTTTGGTTGAATATCAAATAGATGATGTGAAATGGCTTTCAGTATTAAAAAATAAGTTAAGCAATGATAAATTTCAAAAAGGTCATAAAAATGTTACAGCTAACCAAAAAAAGTTTACTTTTGAAGATCAACAGATTCCAAAGTTAGAGATAATATTGGGTAATTTAAGAAATATTTTGCGTAAAAATAATTTAGATGTTTACTCCAAGGATAGTTTAATATCATATAAAAATAATAAAAATTTACAGGTAATCGTAGAAATGCTTATGTTGGATGTAATGTGCATCTTGAGCGATTCTAAAAACAGTGCGCCTAATTTACTGAGTTTAGATAAAGATTGCCCTTTGCTCATTGGGAAAAATTTGCGCAACCACTTAGCACAGGAAAATGCATTATTTGATATTTTGCAATTTGACTGTTCTCTTGCTATAATTATAAATGCTATGAAGATCACATCAGAAAATATAATTGACTACAAGCCAACTGGTAAATTGTTCAAAAATAATTCATTCAACTTGAAAACAAAACATGAACGAGAATTATCAATCATAAATATGAAAACTAATTTGTTTAATGCAATAGCAAGTGGTGATATTGAAAATTTAAGCTATTTATTAAGAAAGGAGCTGATGTAAAAGCTAAAGATTTTAATTTGAAGACAACGCTACACTTTGCTGCTGAAGGCGGTAATCTGGATATCATCAAACTTCTTAAAGATAATCTTACTATTAATGGTAAAGACAGAGATGGCCAATCCCCACTTCATATTGCCTCAGCACTTGGATATAAAAATGTTGTTCGCTTTTTTGTGGTAGAATTGCAAGCAACTGTTGATGGTGATAATTTGTGTAGAACACCATTGCACCTTGCTGCAAAAAATGGTCATATTAGAGTAATCAATTTTCTATTGAACCATAAATCTAAAATTGAGAGAAATCAATTGGGTTTCTCTCCCTTTTTGATGCGGTGGTTCATAGTCAAAAAATAGCTGTACAGGTCTTTTTAGATAGAAGTAATGTTGATACATGTGTATTATGGGGAGGTTTTACGTCCCTACATTTAGCAGCAGAAAATGGGTGTTTAGAATTAGTAAATCTGTTATTAAAAAGGGGAGCTGATGTTAATGCTAAAACTGATCAATTAAATACAGCATTGCATTTATCATCATTCAATGGTTACACAGATATTTTAAAGACTCTTATTATGAATGGTGCTGATATAAATGTTCACAATGTTAATGGAGGCACCGCATTACATAATGCAGCTGAAAATGGTCATGAAGATATAGTTGAAATTTTATTAGAACATGGAGCTAAAGTGAATGCTGTAGAGGGTTGCAATTTTTCACCTTTAAATTTTGCAGCTTATTATGGGTATTTCAATATAGTTAAAACTTTAATAAATTTCAAAGCGGATATCAATAATATTACAAATAATGAAGCAACCCCATTACTTATGGCTGCTAAAAGTGGTCATCTTGAAATTGTCCAATTTTTGTGCTATAAAAAAGCTTCACTTCATTTTAAAGATATAATAGGATATACAGCTTTGCATTTAAGTTGTGCAAATGGTCATACAGATATAGTAAAATATTTAGTCCAAAAAGGAGCAAAAATAGAAGGGGTAAATGTTTATAATCAAATACCACTGCACTTAGCTGCAGAGAAGGGCCACATTGAAATAGTGGAGATTCTAATTTTAGAAGGAAATGATCTCAACTTCAAAGATGATTTTGGAAGTACAGCATTACATTATAGTTCTAAAAATGAGCATTTGGATGTCGTTAAAATATTGATAAGAAATGGAGCCGTTATTAATATCTGGAACAATATGCATGTTTCACCATTGTTTTTAACTATTGAAAATGGTAATTTTGAAATTATTGAATTTTTAATAGCAGAAGGGGCTGATATTAATTTAACTAATTATTTAGGTCATAAGGCTTTACATTTTAGTATTTTATATAGAAAGAAAGAAGTACTTGAATATTTAATTCAAAAAGGTGAAAATGTTAATGATCCATGTGATGGTCTCACTCCACTACAATTTGCTGTTCAAAATAATGACTTTGAAATGGCTCAAGTTTTAATTAATAATGGGGCTGAAATTGATGCTGACAGTGACTCGGGTTTAACTCCATTATGCTTAGCTGTCAGAAACAATAATAAAGAAATAGTTAAAATATTACTTAAGTATGGTGCTGATATTAATGCTAAAAAAAGTTTACCTTTATCAAGTGCAATTCTCTTTGGTTTGAATAACATTGCTGCAATATTACTTGAAAATGAAGAAACCGACATTCATTATCGTGGAATAGACGGCAATTCATTGCTGCATATTGCTTCTAAACAGGGCAATTGCTTCATTGTTGAAACTTTACTAGCTAGAGGAGCTGATGCTAATGCTATAACTTTGCAAAATGGTATTTCACCTCTTCATTGTGCAGCAGATGCTGGATATGTTGAAATAGTTAAAATTTTGCTTAAAAGTAAAGCAAAAATAAATGCTGTTTCAAATGATGGGTTAACTCCATTACATCTGGCTGCTTTAAAAGGTCATACAAGTGTCGTGAAATTATTGCTTGAAAATGAAGCTAATGCTAAAATAACCGATAACGAAAATAGGAATTCTGTTGAAATAGCTGTTGCAAATGGTAATGTAGAAGTAGCAAAGTTTTTATTACAAGAGAAAATTTTTCACATTAATGATAAAGGTAATTGTGGATTTTCATTATTGCATATTGCTGCTCAAGAGGGCAATTTAAACGTTGTAAAATATTTAATTGATCATGGAGCAGATGTAAATTCTGAAAATGATGCAGGATCTAAACCCATTCATATTGCTGCTAGAGAAGGTCATAAGGATATTGTTGAGTTGTTCCTTAACTGCAAATCTCTGAATAATTATCTTGGTGCATTTGATCAGTCATTAGTACATTATGCTACTCTTGGAAGTAAAACAGAAGTTTTAAAATTGCTAATTGAGCTAAAATTTGATGTTAATGCCACTGACAGAAATGATGTTAAACCGATACATATTGCTGTCAATACAGGTGATAAGAATATTCTTTTAATTCTTTTACAACGAGGAGCATATTATGATGCATTATATGATGGTTTAACACCTTTACAACTTGCTCTAAATTGTAATCATGTATGTTGTGTTCAGTTATTGATATTAATAAAGGAATTGTTTAATGCAGTGAAACATAATAACTTTTCTGAAGTAGAAAATTGCATTAAAAAAGGAGTAGTATTTAATGTAAAAAACAGTGAAAATGTTTCACCTTTACACTATGCATGTTGGAAAGGTTATGAAGGTATTGTTAATCTTTTATTAGAAAATAAGGCTGACCCAAATGTTATTGGAAAAGGAGGTTCTACACCATTACATTATGCAGCTAAATTTAATCATTTTTCTATTGTCAAAATTCTACTTTTAAATGGTGGAGTATATAATGCTAAATGTAATAACCATAGGAATCCTTTGGATTTTACATCAAATAATGATATAAAAAAATTATTGCAATTAATTGAGGAGTGTTTTAGAAAAGTTAAAAAAGGTGATATTGAAATAATAGCAACAATGCAGAAAATTGCTAATATTCAAATTATTAGATGTATAATGAATGCTTGTGATCAAAAAAACCAAACTCTCATAATTGCTGGAATTTATTCTGATTTTCCAAAAATGAAACATTTGAGAAACTTTTGTCAAGATGGGATGTCCTTTTATATTAAAAAAGCAGATGACTTGTGTTCTAAAGAAAAATATACAGAAGCTTTGCCCTTATTGGAAAAAGTACTTGAAAGAAGAAAACAATTATTTGGAGAAGAAAATCCTGTGACTTTAGATATTCAAACACGTTTGGGTGATGTATTGTATAAACTGCAATTTTATCAAAAAGCTTTGCAAACATTCGAATTTGTTTTTCTTAAACAAAAGGAATTGTTGGGAGCAAATCATTCTGACGTTTTGAAAACTAGAGAAAGTATTGGTCTTGTATTGCATCGACTAGGAAAGAACGAGGAAGCAATATCTATATTTAGAGAAATTTTACCTAAACTGCAGGAAATCTTGGGATCAAATCATTCTGCTGTTTTAGAAACACAAAGCGATATGGCTCTTGCTTTGAATTCAATAGGTCAGCATGAAGAAGCACTTGCTTTGAATTATAAGGTTTTGAAAGTACACAAAAAATTTCTTCCTCCAAATCATCCTTTTATTTTAGTTGCCAAGAATAATATAGCAGTAGTATTATTGAGCCAAAAAAAAAAAACTGAATGAGGCCTTGTCTATTTTCAAAGAAGTATATGAAGATAGAAAAAAAGTTCTAGGTGCAAACCATTCAGATACTCTTAGAACATATCATAATATGGCATTCATTCTAGCACAATTGAAAGCAGATGATTGTACAGAGGAATATGAAGAAGTCTTAAGTCTCCAAAAAAATGCATTAGGTATGAGGCATCTTGATACTTTAACTACCCAAATAAATATGGCAACTACACTTTTTTCTCAAGGAAATCACAACCGTGCAAAAAAATTGTTTGTAGAGTGTCATGATGCAGCTGTAACCATTTTAGGAGGAAACCATCCTGCTATTAATCATGTAAAAGGAATGTTAGAAATAATTCAGTTTGAAGAAGCATTTAAAAATGGAAAAAATATTTCTAATTTTCAAAAAAATATGACAAATTATAGCAGTGCATCCATTGCTATGTTTCACAAATTACCTGTTGAAAATTTCAATACTAATTATATTGATGAAGAAGGAAGAACACTTTTGCATTACGCTGCTAGTGAAGGATCTAAGTTTATGGTTAAAACTTTATTAGAGAAAGGAATTAATTTAATGTTAATTTCAAATAAAGGTAATACTGCCTTACATATTGCTGCATCTAAAAGTCATAAGGAATAGTTGAGCTTTTATTAAAGTACTTGAAAGAAAATGATGCATCAAAGCTAAATGATTTCATTAATGCAAAAACATCAGGTGGTGGCACAACTGCCATGCATGTAGCTGCAAATATGGGAATACTGACAACTTTAATGAAATACGGAGCTTTTTATAATATCAAAAATAAGAAAGGTGAGACACCTTTGGATCTCTCAAAAAATCAAAACATCACTAACTTCTTGATTCTGACTCATGAACTGTTTAATGCTTCAGACAGTGATGGTGAAGTCATTATGCAAAAATTGTCCAAGTTGACCCATGATGAAACTGCAGCCATTGCTAATGCACAAAATGTCCAAGGAAATACTTTGTTGCAAAATGTATCTTTAAATCAGCCTCCAGGTATTGTAAAAAGCCTACGGAAGTTTTTATTGGAAAAGAAGATAATTTTATAAAACTTCCTTTTAAAAAATATAAAGCTCTTTTTTGAAATAATTTTATAAAATGACAAACTTGTCCAATCTTTTTAAGGAACAATCTTATATGGATTATCCATGTCAAGTTTTTGCTACAAGTGTCCATCATTTTTACTTCTTTCATGTTTAGCTGAAACATTTTAATTTGTTACAAGATATCAAATATCCTGCAATACAATTGTTAATATTTTTGCTGTTTAAATTTATCTGCACAAAAACTGTAAGCTGGGAGATTTATATATAAGAAACAGTGTTCTACTAGAATTGCAATTTATTTCCTGCAAACCAAATTGGTTTTATGTCATATTCTTTTATATTTAGAAAATTTTACAATAGAACTTTAGAACCAGTTTAGAAAATTTTATAATATTGTGGAAGTTTCTTACTATTGTGTGTGATTTTTTTAAGGCTGTTTTTGCCATATGTAAGACAGTGTGAACTTAACGCTGAGCACATTTTCAAACAGAAAAAATGCCTCAATTTTTATAAAAATTTGTGACAATGTAACTCATGCATTTGTTTATAATATAGTGTTTTTAGAATTTAAAAATATTTCATAAATTATCCATTTTTCCTTTTAACATATGAAGGGATAGCTCATTTAGTATTACAGTATAGAAGAAAAAATGCGAAACACATTTTGTAAAAGAAAAAATGTATCAGCTTGGTTAAAAACAAATAGAATGATAAAATAAGCAATTCTCTACTGGTTAGTGAAGCCAGAATATAGTATTAATGTTTGGGAACTTTTTTATCTGAAAAAAATATTCTGGATTTGGCTCCTATTTTTTAACATTAGCTGAAGACAGCCTTAAAAATATTAATAATGGAGTATTGTAGATATTATCTTAGAATAGCAATTATTTAATTATTTTCAATCAATTAACAACTCTTGTGGTTAATTTAACTTCTATAAATGATTACGCTTTTTATAAATGTAAGAAATTGGTGTATGGGCCTTATTTAATCAAGCTGTGTCTTGTTAAAGTAATAATAATCTATCTGATATATACCAAAATGTAAGGAAAGGGGAGGGGAGATGTTTTCAACTATAAAAAGAAAGCTGTGAAACTATATTAATTTTTCACATATTAAGTGTAGGAAAAATAAACCTTTATTTTTCATTTTGATGATCAAACAAGTAAATTTCAAATGTTTATAAATATTCTATAAGAAACCTCTGCTCATGTGGATAAATATATCTTTATTGGCTTTTTATAATTAAAAAATATTCTGAAACATGATTTAAAATAAAATATTTTTCTATTTTTTTAAACTTATTTGTCTTTTTTTTGTGAAAGTTAAAAAAAAATTGTGCTCGTAATTTTAAAAAAATTGTTTTGTTGATAGTTTTTCCAACAAAAGAAACAATATCCTAGTTAAATCCGAAAGACCGAAGGTTACTGTACATGTATATTACATATACTGTATTCATTTGAATCTAAGCAGCACTTCAAATTCTCAACATGTTTACTTGAAAAAATAAAATAGTATAAGATTGTTTATAATATCCTATATATGACATGTTTTGAGTCAGAATCAAACTTAATTTTTAAGAAGAGAGTCTTTATTCGATGAAATCTGTACAAGCTCTGACACTGAGCGGAGAGAGAAAAAGAACACCACAGGTGTTTTAAGGGGGTAACATTTAAAACACAAATGCAGTAAGTATCGCGGCTTTTATGATTGTACTTGAAAGTTAATGCTAACATATGGGGACATGTTTATTGGCTAGGCCATATGTTCGGAAGAAATAAATGGATGATTAGTTTGATACTTGGAAGATGTGAACTGAGAAAGATGAGTTAAATGCTAGATAGAGAATTTAATTTTTAATCTAATTTAATTATCCTTATGTATATACATATTGTTACGAATTTAGTCTTATTCTAATTGTTTCTACTCATTTGTGTTCATTTTTACAGTTTAATTTGTCGTATCTAATGTGATTTCAACCCTGTTTACCTGTAATATCATTTCCACTGCATTGCACGGCCCCATGCTTTAACATTGGTTTAAATGGTAAACTCGCCAAATATTGCAGCTAGCGCCAAGTTGGCGACGGATTTGGCGACTTAATTTTTGGCGCCAAATTTGGTGATATATCGCCAAATGTGGGCGATAAGCTTGGCGACCATGGCAACCCTGCTCCTAATAACCCTGTCTGGCAACCCTATCGCGGTATTGTAACACTATTGTATTGAATGTATTACTGTATTGAGCTTTTCTCGTACGCTCCGGATTTTGCTAGATCTTTCTATTTCTCGATTATTCTGGCAAGTGCAAGAGGTTTCTGACCGAAAGGTATAAAAGGGCCCGAGCCGGCTAGTCAGTTAGTCAGATCTCAGCTTTCATGCAAGTGATACCTCTCTGCTTGAGAGAGAGAGAGACGATTGCATAGTGCGTGTGTTATTGCTTTTATTGAGTTATTATTTTTGTGCTGAGTGTTTACTATTGCTTTTGTTAGTGTATTACATCTGTGTTATCAGTATTTTCATCGATTGTACGTGAATTTCTCGAACTGTTCTACAATTTGTGGAGGACTGTTTTGGCCAAGAATAAAATTGTTTTGGATTCCGCTCTTCGGCTTCAATCATTTCGAACCCCCGAAAACGCAACAATTGGTGTCAGAAGTGGGGTTGAATGCCAACAACAAGAGCGATGGAGGCCCAGTTCCAGACTCTTCTAGAAAAATTGACTGAAATGAAATCGGACTTGACCGCCAGCATGAATGCCAATATGGGCGAAATGAAATCGGAGTTGACCGCCAGCATGAATGCCAATATGGGCGAGTTGAATACCAAGCTTACTAACGTAAACGAGCAGATCAGCGCCAACAAGGAAGAGTTGAAAAGTGATCTGAAGGGCATTGGCGACAAATTGACGACTATGGACAAGAAATTTGAAGAAATGGAAGGAAGAATCGAGTCGGTGGAATAAAAATTCGAAAACAAATTTGTGGATATAGAGAACAAATTTGAAAATAAATTCGAAGATATGGAGAGCAAACTAGAGGCGAAAATTTTTGAAAAGGTAGAAGATGTTTCCATCTCGTTCAGGAGTGACCTAGAGAAATTGAAGCAGAAAGTCATGACTGGTCAAGGGGATGAATTTAAGTTTCAAGCTCCTTATTCCAAGCCTTCAATCAAGCTTTCTACTTATGACGGAAAGTCCTCTTGGCAGGTGTATAAGACCCAATTCTCCATAGTGGCGGATGCAAACCAGTGGGACTCCCAGACCAAGGCCTGCCAGTTAGCTGCTTCTCTTCGAGCCGACGCTGCTGACATTTTGCAAACTTTGCCGGAAACACAGCGGCTGGATTTCGACGCTCTCGTTAATGCTCTGGAGTTACGCTTCGGAGAGAAATGTGTGAAGGATTACAGCAGACTCCAGCTGAAGTCACGGCAGCAGAAAGTGTCCGAAACTCTCCAAGAACTGGCGACGGACGTCGAGAGGCTTTCTCACTTGGCGTTTTCTGACTGTCCGACTGAAGTAAGAGAAGTCCTGGCGCTGCAACACTTCATCGACGGGGTGCGTGATCCGGAAATCCAGAAAGCTCTCCGAATGGCGGATCTCAAGGACTTAAAGGGGGCCCTAGTGTTTGCTATGAAATTCGAGGCAGCCCAGCAAGCAACACGAAAGGACAGACACCCCATACGAGCCGTCAACGAATCGGACACGTCGAACTCAAGTGTGGAGCGGTTAGAGCGACAGATGAGAAGCTTCTTGAATAGAGTTGAGTCTTTGATGTCCCAGAAAGCAGACGGGAAGAAGACCCTTAAATGCTGGACCTGCGGTCGAGAAGGGCATCTGCAGAGAAGCTGCCGGGCACGCCAAGGCGCTGAAACTAATAAGCGCCTCCCAGAAGGAGGTGTCGGAAAACTAATTAATGGCCATCTCGTGGGGCGGAGGTTGCCAGATTTTGGAAAGCCCCACTTTCAAGTGTGTCAAATTTCGACAAAGAGTACCGGTGAGAATGGAATTTTTATAATGGGACATGTTAACGAGCTTCCCTGCAACATGATCATCGATACAGGAGCCAATGTGTCTATCATTCGGAACGATCTGGCTCAAAAATTAAAAGAGAAACTTATCTGGACCCCGCCCCGCGTGGTGCTACAGACCGTGACGGGGAAAAGATTGATATTCACGGAAAATTAAAAGTCAAGATCCAGTTTGGAGACACTACCTACCAACATGCTGTGTATGTCGCAGATATTGCAGACCCTTTCATTCTTGGACTGGACTTTCTAAAGGAGCATGGTTTCACTCTAGACTTCAACAAGAACGAATTACGTTCCATACACGAAGAAGTCACTATATTCAAAATTGAACACAGGACAGAATCTATTCGACAGGTAACCGCTAACGAGAATATTACCATTCCCCCAAGGACTGAAATCATAGTACCTGGATACATCGGTAACGATGTGAGTTTCAACTCTGGACTAATTGGAACTGCGGAAAATAAAGCGAATGGATTGCTAATAGCTTCGACGCTAGTGGACCTTTCCAGAAAAACTATCCCGGTAAGAATTTGCAATGTAACTGAAAAACCTAGAGTGTTCCAGAAAGGTGAAGTGTTGGCAACCTGCAGTCCAGTAACGTGTGTCTGCAAAAGTTCGAGCTTGCTCCTATCCAACTCGCCTCAACAGTTGACTCCCGACCTTCTAGAAAATGCTGAATTGTCCCCCGAACAGAAAAGCTCCGCAGAAAGACTGTTCCAAGAATTTGAAGACGTGTTTTCTAGAAACAGTAGCGATATTGGCCATACGACAGTGACACAACACAGAATTGATACAGCAGACCATCCGCCGATTAAACAGCACCCAAGACGCTTGCCGTTTGCTAAACAGGAAGAGGTCGGAACACTACTACGAGAGATGCAGGAAAATGACATCATAGAACCGTCTTCGAGTCCGTGGGCATCTCCAATCGTCTTGGTTCGTAAGAAAGATGTCTCCACAAGATTTTGCGTGGACTATCGAAAACTTAACGACGTCACCAAGAAGGACAGCTACCCTCTTCCAAGGATAGATGACACCCTGGATACCCTTTCCGGTCATAAATGGTTCTCGACTTTAGATTTAAAGAGCGGATACTGGCAAGTGGAGATCCATCCCGAAGATAGAGAAAAACAGCATTCACTTCCGGCCAAGGACTATGGCAGTTCAAGGTCATGCCGTTCGGGCTCTGCAATGCGCCAGCTACTTTCGAGCGCCTGATGGAGACCGTGCTAAAGGGTCTGACTTTTGAAGCTTGCCTTATTTACCTGGATGACGTCATAATAGGAGGGCGTACGTTTGAAGAACATCTTCAAAATATCCGGAAGGTGTTATCAAAATTAAGCGACGCTAACTTGAAGCTAAACCCTTCGAAATGCAAGTTCTTCCAGAAAGAAGTCAATTATCTGGGGCACATCATCTCTGCAGACGGTGTTCGTACGGACCCCGAAAAAGTGTCCGCCGTAAAGAATTGGAAACGCCCTGAAAACCTCCGTGAGCTGCGAAGCTTCCTGGGACTATGTACTTATTACCGAAAGTTTGTGAAAGGGTTCTCTAACATCGCAAGACCCTTGCACAAGCTAACAGAAAGTAAACAAAAGTTTCAGTGGACAAAAGAATGTGAAGATTCCTTCCTCCAGCTTAAAGAAGCTTTGACGTCTTCACCGATCTTAATATATCCACAACCGGACAAGCCATTTATCTTGGACACTGATGCCAGTAATGAGAGTGTCGGAGCAGTATTATCTCAGGAAATAGATGGCCAGGAACGAGTCGTAGCTTATTGGAGTAAGTGTTTATCGAAACCGGAAAGAAATTATTGTGTCACTCGAAAAGAGCTACTGGCTATTGTGAAAGCCATCGAGCATTTCCATCACTATCTCTATGGCCAAAAATTTCTTCTACGTACCGATCATGCCTCTTTAACCTGGCTAATGAATTTTAGAAATACTGAAGGCCAGGTAGCCAGATGGATACAACGGCTCAACGAGTATTACTTTGACATCAGACATCGTAAAGGCTCCTCGCATGGAAATGCTGATGCCCTTTCAAGAAGACCATGCCCAGAAAATTGTCGTCATTGTTCCAGAGTAGAGACCAAATATGACTATGCTATACGCCAGATAACAACTTCAACAGCGACGCCACCCGATCCCTGAAGTGACGAGAAAGTTCGAGAAGACCAGATGGCGGATCCTGATATTAAACCCCTTATAGAGGTTATGGAGTCTTCCAGCAATAAACCAAGTTGGCAGGACATCTCGGCTTATAGTCCTACAACTAAGCAGTATTGGGCCCTCTGGAATTCTCTACATCTCAGGAATGGTGTTCTATACCGAAAATTCGAATCAGAGGATGGAAAGACATTCAGGTGGCAATTAGTACTTCCTCGATCTCGTATCCCAGAGGTACTCAAAGAATTGCATGGCAGCCCAACAGGAGGTCATTTCGGCGTCATGAAAACTTTGCACCGAGTTCGAGAGCGATTCTGCTGGGGTAAAGTGAGAGCTGACGTGGAACAGTGGGGCAAGTCCTGTGATGCCTGTTCAGCTCGGAAGGGGCCAAAGATACGTAGCCGAGGGAAGCTGCATCGCTACAATGTTGGAGCACCCTTCGAACGTATCGCTTTCGATATCCTGGGACCTCTGCCAAGAACTGCGTCTGGTAATAAGTACCTACTTGTTGTCATTGACTACTTCACGAAATGGCCCGAAGTGTACCCCATTCCGGATCAGGAAGCCCCCACCGTAGCGGAGGCTGTAGTGCAGCACTGGATATCGAGATATGGGGTACCTCTTCAACTTCATTCCGATCAGGGAAGAAATTTCGTCTCTGCGGTATTGAAGGGGGTCTGTGAACTACTCGGAATTGACAAGACCAAGACCACACCTTTGCACCCACAGTCAGATGGCATGGTGGAGAGGTTTAATCGTACCATCCTGAATAACCTCTCACTGATGGTCTCCAAGAACCAACAAGACTGGGACCAGAAAGTTCCTCTCTTTCTGCTAGCGTACCGCAGCGCCGTTCACGAGACTACCGGATATTCACCATCCCAGATGCTTTTTGGCCGAGATCTTCGTCTCCCTTGTGACCTGCTGTTTGGTCGCCCTCCGGATACACCTTCATCGCCTGAGGAGTACGTGCAGAATCTCCAGGCACGTTTTGAAGATGTACACAATTTGGCTCGAGAACGGATCAACCTGAGGACGGAGAAGATGAAGACTCGGTACGACACAAAAGCCACAGGACATCAATTCAAGGAAGGTGACAAGGTGTGGTTCTACAACCCGACTCGACGCAAAGGACTTTCTCCTAAGCTACAATCGCATTGGGACGGTCCTTATACAATTTTAAAGATAATAAACGACGTCGTAATCCGGATCCGTAAAACAACGAATTCGAAGCCTAGAGTCGTTCATTACGACAGGCTTGCTCCATATTATGGACATAATTCTTAGTGTGTCAATTATCGTGTAATTTATTTTGACCATGGTCTTGTATAAATAAGTTCGTGTGTAAACAATCTTGTAAATAATTTTGTTTATTGTTTTGTAAGTGTTTATTTTGTACTATGCATTACGTGTTTATTTTGTACTATGCATTAGGTGTTTATTTTGTACTATGTATTACATGTCTATTATTGCATATTCATTTAGTTGTTTTTAATCAATTGCTTTATTATTATGTTAACGTTTGATGAAGGGTTGTACTGCCCGGGACGTGCAGTTCTTGAGAGGGGGGCAATGTTACGAATTTAGTCTTATTCTAATTGTTTCTACTCATTTGTGTTCATTTTTACAGTTTAATTTGTCGTATCTAATGTGATTTCAACCCTGTTTACCTGTAATATCATTTCCACTGCATTGCACGGCCCCCATGCTTTAACATTGGTTTAAATGGTAAACTCGCCAAATATTGCAGCTAGCGCCAAGTTGGCGACGGATTTGGCGCCAAATTTGGTGATATATCGCCAAATGTGGGCGATAAGCTTGGCGACCATGGCAAACCTGCTCCTAATAACCCTGTCTGGCAACCCTATCGCGGTATTGTAACACTATTGTATTGAATGTATTACTGTATTGAGCTTTTCTCGTACGCTCCGGATTTTGCTAGATCTTTCTATTTCTCGATTATTCTGGCAAGTGCAAGAGGTTTCTGACCGAAAGGTATAAAAGGGCCCGAGCCGGCTAGTCAGTTAGTCAGATCTCAGCTTTCATGCAAGTGATACCTCTCTGCTTGAGAGAGAGAGAGACGATTGCATAGTGCGTGTGTTATTGCTTTTATTGAGTTATTATTTTTGTGCTGAGTGTTTACTATTGCTTTTGTTAGTGTATTACATCTGTGTTATCAGTATTTTCATCGATTGTACGTGAATTTCTCGAACTGTTCTACAATTTGTGGAGGACTGTTTTGGCCAAGAATAAAATTGTTTTGGATTCCGCTCTTCGGCTTCAATCATTTCGAACCCCCGAAAACGCAACAATATTTACAGAATTGAGCAAAAAAAATTTAATATGAATTAGGAGTGAATATATATAATTAAACTATTCTACAAAGTATTAAAAACTTTTTTAAATACATACAGTAGCTTTAACAATAGAAACAGATGCTGTTTAGATTCAAATAAATACAATACATTTTTTTCCCTTATAGTTGCTTAATCTTACTAAACATTAAGTTCTAATGCCATATGGCTTGTTATGCCAAATATTTGAATTTGTAGCTAGCTATTATAAAAAAATTATATTCCAAAATTTGTTTGCAGCAAAAATAATTCATTAAAAAATATTATTAAAATGAAGGAATTAACAGGTTTCTTAATCGTAATAGAAAATTAAACAAGAAAAAAGTTCCTTCTTTAAAGGGTTAAATATGTATCCCAAAAATTCAGAATTGAAAAGTATAAAAGTTTATATAAGCTTCAAAGTAAGGTTTTAATATTTTTTATTGTCAATCAGGCGACATAAGTAACCACAACTAATATTGAGAAAAGTGATCAAATCAGCTGGAATACATGGGCTTTATGCCTGATGAGTTTTTATGAAATATTTTAAAAACCAACATTTGTATTTAGTACAAAAGCTATGATGAATAAATAAAAATTTGAAAGCAAAAATGTAAATAAAATTTAAAACATTATTAAAGCTGTAAGATTTAATCGTGGCACAGTATTAATGACATAATCATTTCTGTCAGCATCTGATTTTCCAATAAAAACTCTTTATCATTATTTGGTTTGCAAAAATTGAGGTTTGTGAAAGCTAACTTATTTTTTTAAAAAGTTCCCATATTGAAAGCAAAATCATTGAGTGGAAAAAAATCTAAACATGATTATTTGGCACACAAAGTCCTTAATACGGTTTTAATGGAAAATTAATGATTTTGGTAATTAGCATTTAATAGAAATATAGTACAGAATTTCATTTTTAATATTTTTAAAAATATTTAAAATAACCACAAAAATCAACTGTTAAAAATTTAACGTTTTAAAAAATGATCCAAAATATATAGCTTTTAATGTTTATCTCTAAAAAGTGTATTTTGTTACATGTACAGTTTCAGTGAAATGCTTCTAATATTAATATGATCACCATGTTTATACTAATCGAATATATTGAAGTTAAGTTGGAAAGGATAAAAAACAATTCAAAGAAGAGACATTGATCTTACAAAAATAGAACAATATTAATGCACACACACAAACAATGGATTTTTTTATTAAAATTCTAAATTGCTAGGTCAATGTAAGAAAAAATTCTAATTTTGATCTTGTATCAACTTATTTTATGAGTTCAATAACTTGTTTAAGATCAACATTTTACTTTTTAAAAATGCATTGATTTTTTCTAAGAAATAAATTTTTATTTACAGTTATATGTTGTACAAAAATTTTCAATTACAGTACTTACAATTGAAATTCCTTAGAAATGAATTGAAAAAATGCTGGATTACTTAAGCATTGTTTAAATGAACTGATAGACTAAAAAACCACCTAGCAACTAAAATAATGGTACTTGTGTATTATCGCAACTTGTTGGTAATATTATATGAAACGAAGCGCATGATTGCCAATTCAGCGCTGACGACCATGCGAAATTGGGGTTTCCAACTTAGCGAGTTATCTTGAATGTTGGTGATTGTTGTGATAATGCAGACGTACCAAAATAATTTACATAGCATATTTAAGTAAATAATATGTATCTGTATAAATATCACTAGGTAAGAGTTCATAAATTACATTTTACATAATGTAAAAAAAAATGTTACCAGCTGACATTAAAGTGTTTAATTATTAGTTTTACTGTAATGAGTAGTAACATATTTAGAAATTTTAAAATGAATATTTTTTTCTCAATGTTAGATGTTTTAGTAAATTTGATTTAAAAATATTCTTATCTTAATTTTTAAAAAAAAACACAAGCAATACTTTTTCAGAAAAATTGCAAATTATTTTTGTGTGCGTACAGATATGTTTTATGGTACTTGGTTGTTTGTATCTCAAAATTAATAAAATCATAATTTGCATACATACAAGAGAAAATTTAATTTTATAACTGAACCAAATATCAGATTATATCTATTAAACAATTGATTAAATAAAGATTTACTTCTAAAAAATGCATTTTTAAAAATTTGTAAAAGAAACTTTAAAAAATTAAGATTATACACTAAGAAATATAACAATTTCTCTGTTTCGAAAGGTAAAATGCCATTTCATTGTGTTCAATATATTTACTATTCAGATAACTTTTTTTACTTGATCAATTATCTAGCTCATTATTTACCTTTATGAAAATTATTATGATAATTTATGTACATAATTTCACGAAAGTTTGTTTTTAATTTTTCTCAATTTTATGTAAAACTATAAGTAGATAATTAAACAAAAAATATATATTAAAAAAATTTATTGTGGCAATGAATTTTTTAGAATTAAAATTTCTGAATATTAAAAATTTTCTTGATTAGGTAGCTAAAATAGGCTGATGAAAGTACATATGGTGAACTAAATAAATATTGGATGCTTACATACTATCGCAACAATGCCAAAAAGTTGAAGATAACTTTCTTAGTAGGCAACCTAGATTCCACATGTTACGTTTACATTGAATTGGCAACCATGTGCTTCGTTTTGTACAATGTCACCAATAAGGTTGCGATAATACATAAATGCCAATTAATAGCAGTAAAACTTTCAAACATTAGATACTAAAAACAGTCGATTCTGCCAGATTAACTGCATAAGAAGATATCTAACTTGATGTGAAGTTGGCTTTGAAACTGAAAGTTTGGTGTTTATGATCTACATTGCTTACATCCAAAAAATCCTGCAGACATAGAAATCTTATAATACACCATTAGAATTATGGGAAAACAGAGGATAATATATTCGAAATATATATTAAATGTTAATTTATTTTATCATAACATTTCAAAATACAAGACAAATTTAAATAAGCCATGTGTTGAACATTAAGGCATTTCATTGAATGTGAGAAATAATAGATAATTGGGAATATTACTTGCAATCTTGAAAACAATGCATACACCAACACTTTTAGTGCATAATGTGCATTATTATATATAAATAAATATAAAACATTATTTAAATATATTTAAGTTATATTTTTGAGCTTTGTAAAATTTTGCTTCTTGCCCCAATACTTCTTTTATGCTAATATAAGTATAGAAATAGGTGTCGGTACTGAATATATTCAAGAACAGCAGAAAGAGGAAACATTTTATTATTAGAAAATGACAAATTGCCCAAAACTGTAAGGAAATTTTTCATAATTATCAAAAAAATGCCCCCATGGGAAAAACAAATTCATGACATTAACTTTGTTAATAAAAGTACAAAAAATTGTATTTTACCCCAAATATACTGGCATAACGTTAAATAAAGAACACCTTTTGAGTTGTTCCCACCTCGGACATTCCTCTTCTGCATGGTCAAAGGAAAGGAGGTTGCTTGTTATTGGTAGATGTGCAATGACGTCATTATTCTGGGTTGCCTGGTTTGGCGTTATAGCATTTTTCTATTCCCTAGTGGTTCATTGAAACATAAAAAGTTTTGTCCTCATTTGGAAGATGGTTTTTCCGGCAGTTTTTCTTCCGTGTCTTGAGTATATATAATAGTTAAATTCCCTTGCGTATGAAATTTTCACTGTCAAAATAACAATCTGTTCTTTTTTTTTTCATTCACGTAAATCAAAATATTTTGAATGGATTTAATTTTGTTTAAGAAATATATATTTGAGCTTAATAAATGAAGAACTTAGTTACAAATAAAAAAAAATTGTTGTATAAGCTTTTAATAATCCATTTACTGTGATTAATATTTTGAAAATGAATTACATGTTTCGAGTTTTATCTTATGTAAGAAGAAAGAAGTCACTTATAAATAAAGAAAATTTGTTTTTTTTTATAATATATATTTATTGATAATATTAATGTACATTTTAAAGGTAAATGAATTCATTCTTATATCAAATTGAATTTGTACAGGCAAGTGATATTTTAAATTATTAGCTTACTTTCATTTTTGTAATTAGGGATTTGTTTTTTTATGTATTTATGAAAGATTCATTTATTCATATTTTTAAAAAAAATTCGTCTAATACTCTGTTTCCTTTTAAATTTTAGAATTAAATTTACTGCAAAAGTTTTATCTATTATAAACTTAACTATATAAATAAACTCATACTTAAATTTTTATTTTCTATCTTTAGTAAAATACTATAAATAAAGAGATTCATGGCTATTGTATAAGAAGCACCTCACTGTTCTAACTTCCACATCACATCCATATTATTCGTTCAAGTTATCATCGACACATTTATTCACATAATTCTCAATTTTTGATATTATTTTAGAGGTTTTCTCTTCTCTCTCTATATATAACATGCTCACACATATAAATCTTCATTCAGGGTTTAAATCAAAAGTCCTGAAATAGAGTACCACTTTGAATCCCTTCATCAGTGGTTTGTTATAGAGAATAGTTTGTTTTTATAACAGGCAAGTTTGATGATGATATAGTCATTAATGGAATTTTGATTCATCTTAAGAAATATTTACTGATTGGTGTTGTGTCACTCGAAGCAAATAAATTTTCTCCTTTCCTAAAGTATGTTTCCTCCTGTAAAGCTACTGTTCGAAAATTAATACGAAAATATGACATAAAATTATACGTTTACGAGCAAAAATAAAAATTAGCCATTAAATTATAATTTCCAAAAACTTTAGATTTTGCATACTATCTTACAAGAATTTTCACACACTAATTATTCACTTTATTATAGCTACAATTAGAGATAATGAAGAAAGTATAATATGTTGCAGAAAATATTTAACGAAATCATTTAGAAAAATTTCTTTTTGCAACATTTCCATTCTTAGAATAATTATATATGTATAGTAGTCCCTATAGTTTATTTTAAAATATCCAGAAGTGGGCGTAATTTTCGAGAAATATACATCTTTATATTCACGGGTGTTCTGGTATCTTTTTAAAATGTATTTGTACTTTCTTTCCATATTATTTGTTATTTATGAGCACAATGGCGTTGAATTGACTCAACACACACACACAGTAAACACACGCAGTGGACTGTAATATTTTTAATCTCTCTCTCTACTCCGCACACAACCTCTCGGAGTGAGTGTTACACTTACACTGACGTTTTTCTTTACAAGCCGCTAGAGGGCGCTGTTCAATAACAGAACTAACATACCGCCCCACATTGCACTGGTTAACCATGCAATCATTGTTACTAAATTAACATTTAGAACACTTTACACATATATTCAACACTTGACAATTCTCAAGAAATACAATTACATAAATCATTATATAAATTCAAGATTTCACAAATAACAATATTTTTTTTTTACAAATACAAAATCACTTTACTAACAATGAGTAAATTTACACACCACCAATGGTACACGAAATGAAAAATTCAAATTATATTTAAGGATCTTCCATTGGTAAAACACAAATTTTTGATATGGCTCTTTTACATGTAGTATACTGAGTTTTAATTTTTACAACACGCACTTTTTTATCTTCGCCATAATACAATTCTACGATTCTACCTAATGCCCATTTATATGTTGGTAAATTTTCTTCAATTATTAAAACCAAGTCTCCAATTTTAACGTTATTCTTCTCAAACATCCATTTTCCTCTCTGTTGTAATTGATTCAAGTAATTACGACTCCAAAATTTCCACATTAATTGAACTATCTTAGTTATTTTTTGCCACTTTTTGAGATTACTCTCTTTACATTTTGTCAAATTAGGCTCTTCTAGCGAATTTAAAGACCTATTAATTAAAAAATGAGCTGGTGTAAGCACTTGGAAATCATCATCATTGTTTGATAGGGGGCAAAGCGGTCGAGAATTTTAAATTCCCTCAATTTGTACTGTGACCGTAAGTAGTTCCTCGTACGTTAAATTAATTCCATTCACAACTCTTTTTAAGTGATATTTACATGACTTTATGGCCGCTTCCCAAAGACCTCCAAAATTGGGTGACCTCGCAGGAATAAATTTCCACTCTATTCCTTCTGCTGCTAAGTAATTAGCTAATTTTTCGTCTGGTTTTATGACTATTTCAAGGAGTTTTTTTAATTTCATTGCTAGCTCCGACGAAATTTTTACCATTGTCCGAAAACAGTTTTGCACATTTGCCTCTTCGAGCCATAAACCTTTTCAACGCGGCAATGAATGCTTGCGATGTTAAATCTGATACTAACTCAATATGTACCGCTTTAAACACAAAACACACAAAATACAAATATACACTTTAAACAAATTTCCTTTACGTTGTCCTTTATTTTTAATGAAAAAAGGACCACAGAAATCTACTCCTGAACAATTAAATGGATAATCAGTAATAAGTCTCTCTTTTGGCAAATTACCCATAATTTGAGTTGACACAATTGGTTTCGCTTTAAAACATACAATACATTTATATACAATTTTTCTGCACATTGACCTACCATTCAACGGCCAAAATTTTTCCCGAATATGATTCAGTAAAGATACAGTTGCCACATGTAAATATTTCTTATGAAAATATTCTATTATTATTAAAGTTAATCTATTATTTTTTTGGTAAAATTATCTGGTGCTTTTTATCGAAACTTAACTCTAAGTTACACAATCGTCCTCCTACTCTTAAGACACCGTTGTCATCTAAAAAGGGATTCAATGTCTTTAACTTACTGTTTGGTAGCACACTTCCCTTACTTTTAAGATGGTTAATATCACTGGAAAATTCTTGCTCTTGTACCTTTTTTACTAGATATGTCTCAGCTTTCTGAAATTCTTTTTTTGTTGTGAGTGGACCAGCCACTTTATTTATTCCCTTTAAATTTTCCACGAACCTGAAAATAAAACTTAATACACGTAAAATAGTTATATAATTATTGCTTAGATTAAGAAGGTCGTTTAAAAAATCATTAACATGAATATTAAGCACCGATTGAAAGTTTTCAATTTGTTCATTAACACAGTTTTTCAGTTCTGAATTATATTCATCTAGCTTCTCTCTACAGTTTATAGTTCGATTTGGATAGTCATCACCTGAAAGAAATGTTGGTCCATTAAACAATAAATTTTGTTGCAAAAGTTTCTCAGGATCGACTCCTCGGGAGACTAAGTCTGCGGGATTTTGATCAGATGGTACGTGTCTCCATAACTGATTAGGATAGAGTTCTTGTATCTTGGCAACCCTATTTTGAACAAAGGTCTTTAAGTCCATCGGTTCCTTTCGAAGCCACGCCAAGACGATCATCGAATCCGACCAAAGATATACTTCAGCAGTTTCTAGTTGTAAAGCAGCTACAACTCTTTTCACAAATTTTGCCAATAGCACTGCAGCACACAATTCAAGTTTGGGAATTGTCAGGCTTTAAATCGGCGCTACTCTCGATTTGCTTGTGATTAACCGAACTAAAGTTTCACTCTTCAAATTTTTAGATTTGCAGTAAACTGCTGCACCGTAGCACCGCTCTGAGGCATCAGCAAAGCCATGGATCTCAATAACTTCTGGAAAAGCGACAAGAATACGCCTTGGTATCTCTATATTGTTGATATTCTCTAAAGATACTAGGAATTGTTGCCAGTCTCGATATTCTTCAGCTGGCAGAAGGTCATTCCATTCCAATTTGCTTCTCCACAAACGCTGGAGGAAAATCTTTGCTTTGGAAATTACTGGTGCCATCAGTCCAACAGGATCAAAGATCTTGGCAATAGTAGACAAGACGTCTCTTTTAGTATAAGAACTGTCCAAACAGACTTTCACTTTAATCAAAAGGCAATCTAGGTTCGGTTTCCACGACACTCCTAACGTTTTCGTCTCTGTTAAAGTTGCAAAATTGTAATTCTGTTCGGGATCCGGTGACAATTTCTCGTGATTGGCGCAAAGTTTATGCAACTCCATTCCAGCACTTTTCAAAATTCCTTTTAATTGTTGTCTGAGAACAATTGCCTCCTCTAACGTTGCAGCACCACAAAGGACATCGTCCATATACAAATTGTTCCGTAAAACGGAAGCTGCTATAGGGAAGTTAGCCTCTTCATCCATCGACAATTGGGTTAAAGTTCTCTGTGCTAAGTAGGGAGCACTTACAGTGCCATAGGTAACAGTCGAAAGTTCGTAAATTTTGGGTGATTCATGTTCACTTTCACACCAAACGATTCTCTGTAGATTACGCTGTTTAGGGTTAATTAATATAGTTCGATACATCATTTTAATGTCTGCTGTAAATGCATACGTGAAAGTTCTGAACCTGAGCATTTGCGCATATAAATTCTCTTGTATCACTCCTCCATTATATTGAATGTCATTTAAAGATATTCCATTATCAGTTAACGAAGAACAGTTAAAGACAACTCTAAGTTTTGTTGTGGACTTTTCTGGACGATAAATTCCATGATGGGTAGCGTAATATGTTATATTGGGTTCAGTTTCGTTAGTCACTTCCTTCATGTGACCCAGTCTTTCATAATCTCTTAAAAATTCACGATATAAATGTAAATAATTTTTATCTCTAGCTAAGCGATTCCACAGCGATCCAAGTCGTTTGAGGGCTATGTCTTTCGAATTACCCAAACACGAGGGTTCCTTTTTTAAGGGCATAGATACTACATATTTACCTTCTTTAGTTCTAAAATGAGTATTCGCGTAATGTTCCTCACAAATTAGCCTTTCTTTATTTTTAACTATCGGTTCCTCAATCTCCTCTAATTTCCAAAATTTTTCTAAATTTTTATTCAAATCCTCATCACGAATCAAACCGCAGTGAACCTTAGTTTCATTTATTGAATCTAAATTACCCGTTACTATATAACCAAATACGCTGTTGACTAACAGTAATTGCGAATCTTTTATTTTAATTCTTTCCGGTTTCAATAACTCATAAAATATATTTGCACCTAATAATAAATCAATTTTGCCGGGAACATTAAATTTAGAATCCGCTAATTCCACAAAATTAGAAAAATCAGAATTTATTTCTAACGCTTTCTGCGGAATAAAATCAGTGATTTTTTTTTAACTACGAGCATATCCAATTCCCTTTCGAAAGATTTATTTTGATTAGAAATCGCCACTTTAACACACCCATTTACTACCATAGAAGCATCATTTAAACACGAGATTAATGTATTTATTCTTTCGGTCTTAAGTCGTAATTTATTCGCGCACTCATTTGAAATTAGACAAGTTTCACTTCCCGAGTCTAACAAGGCTCTAAATGTCTGCCATTCTGAATATTTATCTTTCACTAGAATTAAAGCAGTACTCAAAAGGCATTTGTTTTTAAAACACGCCGTTGCCACGATCTGTGTTTCGTCTTCTTTCGGAACGAAAAGAACTCAAGGCGAATCGGGGTTCCTGGTTAATGTCTGTCATCGTCTCAGGGGGAAGAAGGAATTCCCTTTCCTTTCTCTGGGGTAATGTAATAGTTTGTTATGCGGTTTAGAGCAGAAACAATTTTTTGATCTACATCTACTAACGCTGCATTGAGGTGAAAAACATTTAAAACAAAGTCTATTATTTTTAACAAATTCTACTCTTTCGTTTACAGAAAATATTTTAAATTGTGGGCAAAATTGTAAGGCATGGGCATTATTTTTACACAATACACATTTATCATTTTTTAACTCGGAAAATAATACATTCGATGCATCTCGCGGTATTTTAGCATTAAATTTGTTTTGTTTATTATAATTAAAACGCTTGGAATTTTCACAAAAGGGCTTAGAAAATATCTCATTCTTAATTTTGCCTTTCGATGACAAATATATATCGCACTCACGCCCTAACTCATGGGGTTTAAAATATTTCTCTCCCTGTTTTATATTCATGTAAGACATTAATTCTCTGTCGAGTGTGTTCATTATTTTATCCGATACAATTAACTCACACAATGATTTAAAATCATTCACATTGCGCAGCTGACAATAATACTCAAATGTCGATTATAATCGTGATGCAAATTGCACATAACTCTCTGAACTTAATTTTTGCGCTTTCTGAAATCTATTATAGCATTCTTGTGGTGTGGGAGAAAATTCTTTTAATACTAAATCTTTAAGCTTACTATAATTATTTAACTCTTCTTCGGAAACATGAACAAGAAGTAAATTATTAACTCTCTCACCTAGAATATTTAAAAGAATTTCGCATTTAAATTGTTCGGGAACCTCTTTTATTTTGAATGCTTTTTCAAGCGACTGGAAAAATAAATTATATGATTCCACTCTTGAAGGTACGGGTATTGTTAAAGTTTTCACGGACTTTAACAAAGTCTCAACATTACAATTGGCGGCAGTTTCACAAACACTCGGATTTTGAATATCGGAATTTTCAATTAAATTCTTCTGGATATTTGCAAGCTCTAATTGTTTTTGCAATTGCGCTAATTTAATTCGTTCAAATTCTAATTTAGTTTCACTATCCAATCTCTTATTTTTAACTTCCGCCAAAGCATAATCGATTGCAGATTGAACTAACTCTTTATCATTTTTGTAAGCGTCACTATTTACAATTAAGTTTTTTAAGCCAGCGATTTTTGCTCCTTCTGGTACAGTTAAATTTAACTCTTCCGCAACGATTTTTAACTCGTCTTTCCCTAATTTATTTAAAGACATATTTATGAATTAAGGACACTAATAGAAGGATCAATTAATTGCACCTACCTCCTCAGATCGCTGTTTCACGCTGCTCGCTACTCTATTCACACTTTGGCAATCACTTATATATATATTTTTTTCACTGTGAATTTTGATAATCCACGGTTTCACAAATTCTCATATCCATAAGGTCGTTTTCCTCCGGTGAGGTGGACCATGAATTGACTCAACACACACACACAGTAAACACACGCAGTGGACTGTAATATTTTTAATCTCTCTCTCTACTCCGCACACAACCTCTCGGAGTGAGTGTTACACTTACACTGACGTTTTTCTTTACAAGCCGCTAGAGGGCGCTGTTCAATAACAGAACTAACAGGCGTTGTAAATATAAAGTATGTGCTCAGTAAATTTTCGAAACACCACTAATATTATACCAAAATGTAAGAATTTTTTTAAAAAAATTATTATTTATCAGTTAACCCAACAAACTAAACTTATACGTTTGAAATAAAATAATCGTAATAGTTATAGAAGCAATTAATTACCGTAAAAGCCGACGTATAACACAATTTGAGTACAGAAAATAAGATTGAAATTCATGAGTGCACATTATACTCTGGGAGAAAAAATGTTACCGTTAAAAATAAGAAAAAAGCTCTCAGAAAAAAAATTAGACTTCTACGTATATCGAAATACTGTGTGTGTGTGTTTAGTTAAAAGAAATCAAATTCCTTATCAACTGTAGATCTGGAAGGGTAAACACACCCTACTTTTTTTTTCTAAATCTTGGAATAATACCTTTAATAAGTGATTTCAAAACATATAGAGCCCGGACTTTGAACCGTAATTTTTTTTGTTCCGTTGCAACTATAAAAATATATATATATATATTTGACGGTGATTTTTAAAGTCTGAGGTATCTAGACTGTGCCAGCAGTCTTCAGCCCTCTATCTGGATCTGCGATGTTCGTTGTGTTGAAACTTTGTTGGAGGGGTGGGCGTGACTTCAAATATATATATATATATATATATATATATATATATATATATATATATCTTTTCTGTTCCGGTTTCCGTTCTGCCAAAAATAACGGTTTTCGGTTCAGATCTGAATGAATAATTTTATTTTACGTATATTTTCTTATTTGTACTACAAATATAATTCTATCATAAGCAAAAATGTAATTCTATCAAAATTTGGAAGACTTTATTTTTTCTTAAAAAGTCATCAACAAGTTCATTCAGCTGAATTAAATTTGATTTCTTAAAGTAGCTACATTAAGGTATGTGACTACCTTCGGAGCACTTTTTTTGAAATATTTTAAATTTCAATTAAATAAACATTTTTTTATTTGAAATGGGACATAAAAGTAAGAATTCCAACACAGTTCTTACAAAGTTAAAATTAATTTGGGAAATATTGGGGATTTTGAGTGAAATTTTAGTGAAAAATTGGGTAACATCCTAGGAGGACCCACTGGTGTTTTTTGGCGCCAAAAAGCGCCAAATTGAAGGTTTTCAAAAAGGCGTCAATGACGAAAAACTCTTGGGAAAGCGTATGTGTCAGCGGGGGGTGAAATGGGCGAAGAGCAACGGTTGGTTTCTGAAAGTGGGGGAGGGTACGAAAAGTTAAAAAATCATGAAATGAACGGTGATTCATGAATGACTTCCGTTGAAAACCGTTGGTAGCAAATGTTTTACATTAAAAAAAAAAAGGAAAAAATATACCTTTTGCAAAGATAAAAAAGGGAAAAAATGCAATTAATCATTTTGAAAGAGATTTAAACGGAGAAATCAATGAAATTCATTTTAGAAAAGCACTCAAAAACCAGTACATGATTTATTTAAAAGGAGGACGAAATGAGCGTTTCGCAAAGATGAAATCGAATAAATACATTAAATTAATCATTATAAAAAGACATTTTAAAAAGATTAAAACGGAGAAACTGATGAAATTCATTTTAAAAAAGCACTCGGAACGGAAATTAGAATTTTCATGTGCCAACGCCGAAGGCGTTTATACCTAGTGTGAGAAGAAAAGAAAATCCATGATGAAATTAATAAAAATCAACAACCCCTCAAAAGGAGGGGGGAATGAACGAGATGCCTACGACGCCCACCGAACGAGCTGGGTGAAACAACCCAGAAACAGGTTGGTGACGAAGCGGCTTGAATGAAGGGAAGGACCAGGAAGGAATCCATCGCCGAAAGATGTATATGGAGGGGGGAGGTGACAGTCAGAACTGACCCTGTTTCGATTTGCAGTAGAGCATTTGGTGTTGTAGATGTTTGAAATTAATGTTTATTTGTTGAGTTACGTTGGTTTGAGCGGTAGCTGCCATTTTGCTGTGGCATAGGCGTATTTCAATTTAGGATGTGGATAAGTGAACATTGTTTGTGCTTTTAAAAAAGCACTCAAAAACCAGTACATGATTTATTTAAAAAAAGGACGAAATGAGTGTTTCGCAAAAATGAAATCGAATAAATACATTAAATTAATCATTATAAAAGGATAAAAACGGAGAAAGCAATGAAATTCATTTTAAAAAAGCATTCTAAAACCAGTGTGTAGAACATGATTTACATTTTTAAACAAGGACGAGAGGAGCGTTTCGCAAAGATAAAATCGAAGAAATACATGAAATCAATCATTTTAAAATTTTTTAAAGGCCTTTTTACCTTACGCTTGCAGTTCGTCATGTTCCGTTGATGGATACACCCTTGCGATGGATGCAAGGAATTCATGAAAATTGTCATCCACCAACTTGTGACCGTTAGATCGCCGCCACATATATTTCGCAAGGTAAGAATCAAATTGACCCTTGATATGCGCTTTATGAAGACCCTTTTTAATTGCAGACAAGGTGCCTGCAATGGAGTTGGTATGCGCACCGGTCTCAGGATCCACAAAAGTCAGACTGTGGTTGACTCTTAAATGAACATACCCCTCGTCTGAGAGGCAGTCATAAGACTTCCAACAGTCCGAAATAATAGTGGTTCCCGGAAGGATCCATTCATGAATTACCTTAAGTAATTCCACTTTCGTTCTAGACTCAACCACACGGAAGAAACATTTCTTGCTTTCTCTCTGCACTCCTCCAAGCACCCATTTACCATTCACTCTTCTACACACCTTTTCCATATTTCATCTTTCCAAACAAACTTTCATCCATTTCAACAATTTCACCTACACCACCCAGTTTCGCTCTCTCTTTCACACTTGCAAGCATACAAACCTCACGACAAAATATATACCAGTCCACGACGGTATTCTTATTATTTTTCAAGTCATTCACCACGAACGCATTCATGCTCTTGCCGAACCAATATCTGGCCAAACGCAAGATAACAGTTATACCAAGTTTGCTTTCGCTAAACCAAGTGCCCTTTCTCACACTCCGAACGACGTCGTGGGGATTATCTTTCGACTGGCTGCGGCAACGCTATTCGTAGCCGTCAACCGTTCCCTTTCGCTCTTGCAAACTCATTTCTTTTTTACACCTCGGACTATCATAACGAGAAGCAATTAAATTAGCTTTCATACACCATTCTAACGTCTCTTTCTTCCCCTTTGTGCCCAGTAGCACAAAGAAACCTATCGTAGCCTCACTTTTAAGTAATTTCCTTTCACAAGCCATTCTTAACAAAAACCGATGGAGAGCAAACTTTCTCAAGCGAAGTCAGGGGTCAAAAAGACCGTTTTTTTGAAAAGGCGAAAAACGTTTCACCCTTTTTAGGGTTGCCATTTTTTTCGGTGATTTGAAAATCCAAATTTTTGGGTGAATTGGAAGGGTTACCATATTGTAACCTTTATCGCTCAAAACTTGGCGACAAAAAATTTGGCGACCAAAAGTGGGTCTTCCTAGGGCTCAACCCATGAACTCAAACTGCTGGAAGCAGTACAGTTATCTTCTGAAGAAAATATAAAAGATGCATCTAAAGAAATGCAAAATTTTTAAAAAAAGTACAACTTGCGGTGTTTCGGTAGATGGCACATGTCACTTAATGGCTGCGTTTCAGTTATTTCCATTGATACTGGAAAAATTTTAGATCTGGAAGTAATGACTCAGTATTGTAAAATGTCTGAAATGTCAGCATGTATGTTCAAATTATAAAGGATCTTCTGGAAACATGGAAGCTGTTGGAGCCTTTAGAATTTTTGAAGGGTCACTAATCAAACGAGACTTTAAATTCACCGAGTACTATGGTGATGGTGATTCCAAGGGCTTTTTACAAGTGAAGGATATATATGGTGAAAGCAGTGTCACAAAACTTGAATGTATAGGACATATACAAAAAAGAGTTGGCTAACGTTTAAGTAAACTAAAAAAGAACACCAAAGGACTTGGTGGGAAGGGGAAATTAACTGATAAATTTATCGATAAACTGCAGAACTATTATGGGATTGCCATCCGATGAAATGCAATCTGCTGTAATAGCTGCCTTCTTTCACTGCTGCTCTAGAATTTAAAATCCCATGCATGGGCAATGTCCAACAGGGAAAGACAGCTGGTGCAAGTATAAACAAGAATTATGTGATGGTAAAGTATATGTGGACAAAACAGCAGGCATTTCAAATTCAGTGATTAATGTGATAAAGCCTACTTACTTAGCACTCTGTGATAAGGAGTTGCTAAAAAAATGCCTCCATGGCAAGACTCAAAATAATAATGAAAGCTTTAATAATGTATTGTGGTCTGTTTTGCAGAAAGAAATTTTTGTTCATAGAAAAACTTTGTTTTTGGGTTCATACATGGCTGTCATCATATATAATTCGGATTATTTAGGGCTATTGACTGTATTTAATTATTTAGGTATAAAAATTGATCCAACGACACTTAAAAACTATATGGGAATTGACACGGAGAGAATTCAAAAATCGAAACGCCAGTCATTACCCTCAACAAAACTCTCCAGAAAAAAAAAAAGGTCCAAATTAGCTAAAAATGAAGCTAAAGAGGGCTTAAGCTATAAATATGGAGAGTTTTGAAAATGTTCAGTTAGTAGAAAAGTAATTATTTTGAGTTAAAATTATTAAATGTGTTTTACGAGGAACTGTTTTTTAATATTTTTCTTCACGATAAAGCTCACTACACAAAATATTTTTAAGATACTAAATCTAAATTTTCAGAACATGTTTTATGTAGCTCTATCTGTGTTATGAATCAAAATCTAATCTCTGTGTATATATTTATGTACTTAATTCAGTGTTTCTCAAACTGTGGGGCGCGCCCCCTGGGGGCACGATAAGATTACGAGGGGGGCGCGAGCATATAGAAAATAATAGATTTAAAAAATAATTAATTTACTGGAATGAATTAAAACAAAATAGTTTCAAACATAATAAAAAATGCACTTTTACTCTGATATAAGTTATATGCGATATTAAGTCATCAAAAAAAAAACTTCTTCAATACTTAATTAGCTATCTTTGTTCCTATAACCAAATAAAAAATATTTTATTTAATTTGCTGTAATCCCATGATGAGAGAGTTTTCATTAAGTTTTCTTTTTTAAAACTAACATTCTAGTCTTTCAGAGAAAAAACAGATCCCAGATCCAGATTGAAAAAAATTTAGGAACAGAAAAAATTCATTACTGTCATTATTTTTGAAATACTGCACATTATAGCTGTAATTTGTTTGACTTTCTAAGTTATTGGTACAGTTAGTTATGACCCATCTCTTATGTGTTTATTTCTCATATAAGGAAGTTGGAAGTAATGTATTTCTCTGTTTCGCTTTTTTCCATGCAAAACAGTTTTATATTTGGAAAACCACGGAGAACACACACACACACACACTTCGATGGATTACTGTGCGAAGACTTAGATCAAGATGAGCATTTTCAAACATATAAAGCATAACAATTGTTTTTAGCAGTAACATACATATTATCATAATGAATACTCTTTTTACCCGGAAGTGGTCGCGCGGGACACACAGATCACGAAATTGTTAATTCTGGCAAAACTGTTTATTTGTTACGAAAGAAAAATTGAAAAGTCCTTGAGAGTAGGTAAATAAACTTTCTCTTAATTAAATTATTCACTGGAATAACGATTTGTATCGTGTACAATAAAATAATTATAAAAAAAAGGATTGGGGTGACTCAATAACCCTGCTCGACCGTATCCAGTCCTCGCCAGCTCCCGGGTTAAAACATGTTGAAGTCTTTTTGCTTTAAATATTAAAAATAATACAATTATTCTTCATCGGAATTTTATATTATTATTCATTATTTAACATCAAATATAAATGCTAATTCTGTGAGGCTTAAAATTAAAATTCGCTTATAACTAATTATAATTTGAGCAATTATTTTTAAAAAAAAACATTTTACATTTTTGTAAATATTGTCACGAACTTGGCTTTACTCTCCTTGCAATACAGCTATTATATCAAGAATGTTTTATTTTCTTATAAAGGAACTTCTAATTACTTAATTAATTAATTTTTTTGCTTAAAAGAGTAGTATTCAAAATTTAATACTTATGTTATTAATTTGTATGGTTTATAATTAAGATCTCGTATTGTAGCTTTACTGTCAAAGTGCATTATTAATGTATAAGGGGGGCGCGATAAAAATTGTGATTGAAAAGGGGGGAGCCAGTATTGAAAGTTTGAGAAGCACTGACTTAATTGCTTTTCTATGAAAGAAAAAGCATTAATTTTTTAAAAATTTGAGTTTTTGCATAAAATTTGGCATATTTAAAAAACTCAAAAGCATTACAAATTTTTTTATTCCTATCACAGATAAAGATGTTGTTTATGTACTCTGTAAATATTATTTGAATACATTTATTAGAATCTTGTGTACAAGATTTGTCGTAACTGCAATTTTTCACCAAAATTTCGCTAAAAACAATTGTTATAGTCTACAAAACTCTCCAGAAAAAAACAATAGGGTAAAATAAAGGTCAAATCAGTTTTACATGAAGCTAAAAAGAGCTTGAGCTATAAATATAGTGAGTTTAAAAAGTGTAAAATTAGTAGAAAATTTTTCATATAGTATTAAAATCTTTAAATGCATTTCCTGAAAAACTATGTTTTTCAATTTTTTTTCTTCATGGCACAGTTCACTACAGAATTTCTTTTTAAGATATTGACTTGAAATTTTCAGAAAATGTGTTATCTGTGTTCTAGACTATAATCTAATCTGTGTATATATTTATTTATTTTATTGCACTTTTTGTGAGAAAATAACATTAGTGTTTTGTAAAAAATTGAGTTTTTGCATAACAATTAACATATTTCAAAAACTTTCAAAAGTATTTACAAATTTTATAGCTATCAACACAGATAATGATGTCATTTATGTACTGTATAAATATTAAAAGAATATATTAATTAGAATTTTCAATACAATCCTTACCGCAACTGCAATTTTTGGTTGAGTCCTAGGAGGACCCACTTTTGTTCGCCAAGTTTTGAGCGATAAAGGTTACAATATGGTAACCCTTCCATTTCACCCAAAAATTTGGATTTTCAAATCACCAAAAAAAATGGCAACCCTAAAAAGGGTGAAACGTTTTTCGCCTTTTAAAAAAAACCGGTCTTTTTGACCCCTGACTTCGCTTGAGAAGGTTTGCTCTCCACCGGTTTTTGTTAAGAATGGCTTGTGAAAGGAAATTACTTAAAAGTGAGGCTACGACAGGTTTCTTTGTGCTACTGGGCACAAAGGGGAAGAAAGAGACGTTAGAATGGTGTATGAAAGCTAATTTAGTTGCTTCTCGTTATGATAGTCCGAGGTGTAAAAAAGAAATGAGTTTGCAAGAGCGAAAGGGAACGGTTGACGGCTACGAATAGCGTTGCCGCAGCCAGTCGAAAGATAATCCCCACGACGTTGTTCGGAGTGTGAGAAAGGGCACTTGGTTTAGCGAAAGCAAACTTGGTATAACTGTTATCTTGCGTTTGGCCAGATATTGGTTCGGCAAGAGCATGAATGCGTTCGTGGTGAATGACTTGAAAAATAATAAGAATACCGTCGTGGACTGGTATATATTTTGTCGTGAGGTTTGTATGCTTGCAAGTGTGAAAGAGAGAGCGAAACTGGGTGGTGTAGGTGAAATTGTTGAAATGGATGAAAGTTTGTTTGGAAAGATGAAATATGGAAAAGGTGTGTAGAAGAGTGAATGGTAAATGGGTGCTTGGAGGAGTGCAGAGAGAAAGCAAGAAATGTTTCTTCCGTGTGGTTGAGTCTAGAACGAAAGTGGAATTACTTAAGGTAATTCATGAATGGATCCTTCCGGGAACCACTATTATTTCGGACTGTTGGAAGTCTTATGACTGCCTCTCAGACGAGGGGTATGTTCATTTAAGAGTCAACCACAGTCTGACTTTTGTGGATCCTGAGACCGGTGCGCATACCAACTCCATTGAAGGCACCTGGTCTGCAATTAAAAAGGGCCTTCATAAAGCGCACGTCAAGGGTCAATTTGATTCTTACCTTGCGGAATATATGTGGCGGCGATCTAACGGTCACAAGTTGGTGGATGACAATTTTCATGAGTTCCTTGCATCCATCGCAAGGGTGTATCCACCAACGGAACATGACGAACTGCAAGCGTAAGGTAAGTGCCTTTTAAAATTTTTTAAAATGATTGATTTCATGTATTTCTTCGATTTTATCTTTGCGAAACGCTCCTTTCGTCCTTGTTTAAAAATGTAAATCATGTTCTACACACTGGTTTTAGAATGCTTTTTTAAAATGAATTTCATTGCTTTCTCCGTTTTTATCTTTTTATAATGATTAATTTAATGTATTTATTCGATTTCATCTTTGCGAAACGCTCATTTCGTCCTTTTTTTAAATAAATCATTTACTGGTTTTTGAGTGCTTTTTTAAAATGAATTTCATTGATTTCTCCATTTAAATCTCTTTCAAAATGATTAATTGCATTTTTTTCCCTTTTTTTTTATCTTTGCAAAAGGCATATTTTTTCCTTTTTTTTAATGTAAAACATTTGCTACCAACGGTTTTCAACGGAAGTCATTCATGAATCACCGTTCATTTCATGATTTTTTAACTTTTCGTACCCTCCCCCCACTTTCAGAAGCCAACCGTTGCTCTTCGCCCATTTCACCCCCGCTGACACATACGCTTTCCCAAGAGTTTTTCGTCATTGGCGCCTTTTTGAAAACCTTCAATTTGGCGCTTTTTAAAAAAAATTTTTGGCGCTATAAAACACCAGTGGGTCCTCCTAGGATTTTACCGTGAATCCTCTGCCAATCAATCTCAATCCAAATACAAATAAAATATTGAGAGAGAATTTTTTATTTTCTTTAGGAGTAGAAAAAAGCCAGTCATGAATCCACAACTGCAAGCCACACACAAATTACAGCAAAGTCCTTCCTTAGAATTTTCTGCCAGTTTCAATCCAGTTGCATAACATTCTGGACAACACAAGATTGAAATAATTCCCATCAAAGCTTCGAAATTAATAATTCTATTCCCTGTAGAACCATGAAATTCAGGTTCAGGCACATCAAAACTGTCACAAGTGCTCAATTTCGCTTCATGTGCAGACTTATTATTACTGTTAAATGTTAACTTGGTAAACCTATTACCATAAAACTTTTTCTTTCTAGACACTTTCGATCTAGCTTTCGGCATTTTGAAATTATTCACAATCAAATAAAACGTTAAAATTAAATGAAAATGAATGAATAAACTAAAAATATCAAAAGTAAGTAATAATTAAGAACGCTTTAGAACGGAAGCCGTTAGATAAAGAGCACTTTTTTAGAAGAGGAGAGGGGAAGGAAACATGGGGATTTACTGTCTGCAGGGTTACAAAGCTTCGCAAATTTCTCGCCAATGTCGGCGCTTGCTTTGAATACGATGCCAATCATTCATTGTTCACACGATGAAAGCTGTATTCTTATCGAAAGCATAAAAAAATATGTAACCATCTTTTGAAATAGCAAGTTTAAATACATGGAACAAATTTATTTTAAATGAAATTAAATAATTTATTTCTTCATTATTTTTTACAATAAAAGTTGATTTATCTAATTTAAGTAAGTGGTAAGTAATACGATTACGAGCAGAAAGCGCTTACATTATTGTTTGATTGTTTTTTGAAGCTCCGGCTTTTTAATGAAACGATACTGGATTAATATATATATATATATATATATATATATATATATATATATATATATATATATATATATATATATATATATAAGACGCATTTGTAGTCTGTTTGTCTGTTCCCTTATAACTCAAGATCCAGACAACAAAATAACGTGAAATTTGGTACACGTACACAAAATTACACGAGGAAGGTTCTTAAATAGGTTTGGCGTTCATAATTCTTTCCAATTTTTTTTAAATTTAATTTTTAAGTGATTTTCAGTGTTAAGACGTCATATGATGTCACGTTTCTCACTAAGTGGACAATTTATACTTTACATGCAGTTTTTCAAGATTATTACATATTTTTACTGTAGCTATGTTTAACGGTTGGAATATTTATTCAATTTTTCTATTCTTTGATATTTAATTAGGATTATTTTTCTAATAAATCCTTTTTTTAAGGATTATTCTTTTAACAACTAAAATTTTGTTTTGTTGTGTTGGCAACATTTAGGTATTATCGCGGGATGTTTATGTGTGTGATTTTCCTTACAAATTACAAATTACAATTTCAGTACTTTTTCGGAGAATTTATTTATTTCTTTAGAATGCGAAGGTTATAATTTTGACAAACTAAAACTTCTCATTGATAATGGTATTTCAGTTCTTTATACTGCGATTAACATAAGTATAGTATTTCCGTTTTCGTTATCTGTTTTAGATCATATGACAATAATATTTTGCAATTTTATGTGTCTTTATTTTTAACCTTTAAGGGTATACTATTGGCTTCAGTGCATAAAATTGCCTTGCAGAAAATAAAACTTGGGTAATTATACTGCCCAAGCAAAAGCATTGTTGGTAGTAATTACATATCAAACTGGAATAGGCATCAGAGAATGAGCAAAATAGAGAAATGGCTTAAATACATGTTGAGGAAACAGGTAGTCGTAAGATAAATTATTTTTGGTACTTATGTACTATCCTAACAATCGCTAACGTTCAAAATAATTTGCCAAGTTGTCAACCCCGATTTCGCATGTCATATATATGCTGAATTGTGAGTCATGTGCTTCGTTTCATATAATGTCGGCAATAGGTTGCGGTTATATGTAAGTACCTTATTTTTTCAAATTATGCTTTTGCATTGATAGAGTTAGTTCAGTTCTTTTTACGTCAGTTAATGTTAGTATTGTACTCAATTTTTCAATTTATTTTTATGCTCGGGATACATATACTTTGGATAATTTTTTTATTTAGTACTTACGTATTCTTGCACAATCGCCAACGTTCAAGACAACTCGCCACTTTAGCAATCCTAACTTTGTATGCGTTGAATTGGCAATCATGTGTTTCATTTTTTATAATGTCACCAATAGGTTGCGATTAAACATAAGTACCTTTAATTCTGTACATTACTATAACATTATTAGACTGGCCGTAACACCAATTTGGCATGATTTCAAAATGATGCCAAAATTGAGTAGCCTACCAATATGAAATTAATATTATGAGTATTATCTTAGCCTGTTTTATCTTTCCCTCCACTAATCCTTAATTAATTCAGTATATAATTTTTGTTTTTTTATATTTTAGTACTTACATTTTTTTTGGCGATTATGTACTGCAAATATTTTTTGACATATTTCCGTGTCTTTGTAAAATTAATCAGTGGTATTTTCCTTAAATATGTTTTTTATCTGTTTTTGACAATTTTTAAAATTTTGTTTGATGTCTGTCTGAAAGGCAAATAGCAAAATAAATATTTTACAGTATATATATTGTGTTTGTACGAAAATGTTTATACTGATTTAATCAAAATATTGAGCCTTCTTTTATTTTTGATATCTTTTTAAGATTTAATTTTGTTATAACTAGCTATACCTAGCTAAATGTTGCTGTGGCTGTCTGTTTTAAAAGACTGGTACACCATAAAATATGCCATGAAGCTTACAAATGTAATAATACACAAGAATTCAAACAAATCTATATCTATCTATACATATTGATGGGAGGTCGCCGGTCCCTAAAGTTACAACTGTAATTTTTACATCTGCCCTGTTCTTGCTGTTTACAAGAAACGGAATTTGGTGAATGCGTCTCTTTTACCACACCAAAAAGGGTGACGCGTTCCCACGCCTGGAAGGGGGCATTGTTCCCATATATATATCATGGTATAGGGAGTGTCATTAGGATTTCCCGCGCTTGGGGATGTCACTGACCGTGAGACGGTAATCATCCGCTGACCCTAGACCAATGGGAGAAAATTGTGCAGTTATTGAAAAGAATCCGCTCTAGCACATAGGTGTAAATTGCCGCCAAATAAAAACGAGATGCACCCTGATTAGACCCTCTTTTTTGACGCGCTCTCTCACACCCACTTGGTCTGACACGTCCCTTCCAAATAACACCGCGGGGACTCCAAGCGGCGACATGACTCCTCTTCCTCGCCTCTTTCTCAGAGTTAAGTAAAATTCAGTTATGTGTCACTTTATACATTATCTTAATTTTAATCTTATTGTTTAATAAATTAATTGTTATTTAAAGAACTTCTTTTGATTTAGCGTACAGTTTATTGTCTTTAAAAGATTTAATGTTTAACTTAAGCTATAATGCGGCGCTAAAAGAGAAAAGAACCTGGTTTTATTTAAAATGGATTTAATGGGAATAAATTAAATAGTTAAAGTCTAACCGGCGTCGTATTATTTGGTACCGTGACCAGGATGTTAAATTTTTTTTCCTTTCCTTGTACAACCATTGTGTGCCGATGATCAGTCGTCAGAAAATATTTTTTACATCCTTTGATATTGTAAACGTTTCTTGATGGATCATCACGACAAATTTTCATCTCGTGTGCTACTATGTTTTATATATTGCTCGAATTTGATACTGTGAATTTTTTTTCTTGTAGTTTTGGTGAGAAGAAGAGTCCAAGGTGCAGAGATGACGCAGGTACTGGTGCTCTTTAATTTTTTTTCTTTTTAATATTGATGTGAATTTTTTTTCTCTCTATGCATGTATTTACGCGAGAGCCGATTAGTTAAAAGTTTATTTAAATCTAAGTGTTCATGAATTTCTTTTACCCTGCACGAGTGCTGGAATTTTGTTTTAATTTAACGGTTTCCGTTGTGAATTTTTGTCTTAATTAATAATTAAAAAAAAACATGCCACGCACACGACAATCAGACCCCCTATTGACGCAAACGGCGTCTGATAAATTTAATCTAATTGATCTGATCGCAATTTACGACGGAGGTGAATCGTTAGGAATACGTAGGTTCTTGGGAAAAATAAACGATGTTGCGAATTTGGGCAAGTGGTCAAACGACGAAAAAGTTACTATTCTGAAATTAAAATTAGCGGGAATAGCTGAGGAATTTTTTTTATCCGACCCAACTCACAGTCAATTGACAGAATATAACGATATAGCAAGAATTCTTATTGGAAGATTCGAGAAAGCTGTCCCTTTATCAACGCGTCTACAGTTATTTTCATCATGTATCCAGGGTCCTTCTGAGAGCGTACAAGAATTCGCAGCACGCATCAATAAACTGGGAACACAGATATTCCAGTCAGGAAATTCGGCTCAAAATACCGCGGTGAGGAATGCGAACGACCAACTGTTACAATCTCGTTTCATAAGCGGTTTAAGAAATGACAATCATCGCTTTGTACTTTCTCGTGATCCTTTAAATTTAGACGAATCAATCAACGCGGCATTGATTGAAGAGCAAAATATGAAATTGAACCAAATAGCTAGCGAAGAGAGATCCGGTTTGTCGACAGAACAAACGGAAAATCCAGTCCTTTCAGCATTAGCGAATAGATTAGAAGAAATCAACTTAAGGGTCGGCCGTCTACAGGAGGCCAGTTCAGTTACAGCTCGTAAATCAGGAGGGAATTCTTTTAACAGAAGGGAGAACGTTTTCAAATGCTTTTATTGTGGCATTCAAGGACATAGACAGGCGGAGTGTAGAAAGAAGCAGAGGGACAAACGCGCTGCCCATTACCAGCCTCCCCCCGGAGAAACGCCGCTAGCGATTATTCTGTTTCACGTCACCCCGGTTTAGATGGGAGACATGTCCATTTCCGAGAATCTGCTTTTCGCGACAATTACGCAGCCCCCAGGCATCCGGTGAGAGGGTCACACACAACTTCTGAGAATAGGGGTTTTCAACGTTATAACAGAAACGATGCTTTAAACTTCCGCGGAGAAAGCCGTATTTAGATTTTTTTCATTTGGTAGAAGAGCGGTTTTCTCCTATTCAATCTCGAGACAATATATTTGATCTACCAATAATAAAGGCTAATGTTAGAATTTTAATTGACACAGGTGCATCCGTATCTTTAATGTCTAATTCTTTTTTCACTAAAATAAAAAATAATAAGTTTAGGGAATTTAATGTTTCAATTCAGATTAAAGCCGTAAGCGGAGACACGGTAGAAATTATCGGTTGCTATGAAATACAATTGTCATTGGGGGAATTTCAATTTCAACATATTTTTTTTATAACGAAGCAAGAGATTAACGATAATTATTGCGCTATTTTGGGATACGATTTTTTGAAATTATGGGATGCAGTTTTAGATATAGGTAAAAACCGTTTATTAATTAATAATTTTTCAATTCCGCTTATTCATTATTCACTCCCTCACGGAATTGGGTAGGAACTTTGGAAATCGCTTGTATTTTTTTTTACATTCTTAATTCTATATAAGGAGAGGTGAGAGGAGTTGAAGGTTGGTGCTTGGAGTCTTCGACGGTGGTCACAAAGGGCCAAGTTTTATTTTTTTTAATAATTGTGGCTTCATTACTAATATGGTTTCCCTGGGAGACAAAGTTTTTTATTTTTGCAGTTTAGCAGATTTCGTTAGAGATGTGGAAGCGCTGATGGAGCTGCGGGCATCATGGACGAGTCACGGACCTCTTCACACTAATAAAGGACCGACGAACTTTTGAGCTGTTTCAGCGAGATTACGACGCTCCAGACATTTTTTTTCTTTTCTCTCCTATCAAGATGTGGACAGCCGTTCGTGAACCAGGAGTCTGTGAATCAGGAGTCCGTGAAGTGCCGGTTGAATGGAAGACGAGTCTGTTTGAACCTTGAACTGAAATCTCAAATTTTTTTTTGGACTTTGATATGGACATTTTCCTCAATGAATTTTTATTGCATTTTGTATTTACGTTTACTTCACTGAAATTTTTTTGTTTCTTTATTTCTAGTTTTGTTAATCTGAAAGAGGGGAGGAGTGATGGGAGGTCGCCGGTCCCTAAAGTTACAACTGTAATTTTTACATCTGCCCTGTTCTTGCTGTTTACAAGAAACGGAATTTGGTGAATGCGTCTCTTTTACCCCACCAAAAAGGGTGACGCGTTCCCACGCCTGGAAGGGGGCATTGTTCCCATAAATATATCATGGTATAGGGAGTGTCATTAGGATTTCCCGCGCTTGGGGATGTCACTGACCGTGAGACGGTAATCATCCGCTGACCTTAGACCAATGGGAGAAAATTGTGCAGACACTGAAAAGAATCCTCTCTAGCACATACGTGTAAATTGCCGCCAAATAAAAACGAGATGCACCCTGATTAGACCCTCTTTTTTGACGCACTCTCTCACACCCACTTGGTCTGACACGTCCCTTCCAATTAACACCGCGGGGACTCCAAGCGGCGACATGACTCCTCTTCCTCGCCTCTTTCTCAGAGTTAAGTAAAAGTTATGTGTCACTTTATACATTATCTTAATTTTAATCTTATTGTTTAATAAATTAATTGTTATTTAAAGAACGTCTTTTGATTTAGCGTACAGTTTATTGTCTTTAAAAGATTTAATGTTTAACTTAAGCTATAATGCGGCGCTAAAAGAGAAAAGAACCTGGTTTTATTTAAAATGGATTTAATGGGAATAAATTAAATAGTTAAAGTCTAACCGGCGTCGAATTAATATAAAGGAGAAAAGCGAATCATTCACTCACTGACTAATCACGATATCTCTGGAACTATTAAGCCTACAGACTTGAAATCTGGTAGGGTGGTTCCTTTCATGGAGTAGACGTCAGCTAAGAACGGATTTTGTAAAATTCGAAACCCAAGGGGCGTTACGGGGGATTAAGGGGCGTTATAGATAATTATTTCCATTACTAAACTATTAAATGTACAGTCGTGAAACTTAGTACACAGATTTCTATCATAAAGTAGAGATTCCCTGCATTATGATTTTTACAGAAATCAACCTCCAAGGGGCGTTGAGGGCGCTTAAGGGGCCTTATGCATAATTATTTGCATTTTTAAACTATTAGACGTACAGTCTTGAAATTTGATAAGCGGATTCCTTTCTTAGAGTACAGATCACCTACAGAATGGGTTTTGGGAAAATCGACCCCAAGTAGCGTTGTGGAGAATTAAGGGGCGTTACAGGCAATTAACTCCTTTTTGAAACTATTAGACGTAAAATCTTGAAATTGAGTAAGCAGTTTCTATTCACTGAGTAGTGATCTGTCATAGGATGGGTTTTGTGAAAATCGTTTCCTAAGTGGCGTTGCGGGGGCTTAAGGGGCGTTATAGGTAATTATTTCCATTTTAAAACTATTAGACGTACAGTCTTAAAATTTGGTAAGCGAATTCCTTTCATGGTGTAGAGATCCACTACAAAATAATTTTGGGGAAAATTGATCTCCAAGGGTCACTGAGGGGGATTAAGGGGCGTAATATATAAATATTTCCGCTTTTGAACTAATAGAACCACCTGCTTGAAAATTAGAAGGAATGTTCCGTTCATGGAATAAAGTTCCTTTTACAAAGATTTTTGCGAAAATGGACCCCCAAAGGAGTAGGGTTGCGAGGGATTAAGGCGTGTTATAGAAAAATTCCTGTTTTGGAATTTAACTCATTTACTTGAAATTTGTTGAGCACTTTTCTTTATAGTTGAATAGAGTTCCACTAAGAATGGATTTTACGGAAATCAACTCCTGGGGGAAGCGAGAAGAGTTATTGGGGCGTATTGATAGACCGTTTTTGAACTGCTAAAACTATAATAATATAATTTGGTTTGCATGCTTCTTTTGTTGAATTGGAATCCGCTAAGAATGCTGTCAACGAGGTATTAATGTAAAAATTCCGTTTTTGCTCTGTTAGATTTTAGATTTGAAATTTAGCACGCATGTTTATTTTATGGAGTAGAGATCCACTGAAAGTTGCTTTGATGGAAATCCACTTGCTTATTAGGTTAAGTGAGCGAAAAAAATCTTTCTACTTCTATTTTAGATATAAATAGAAATTAAATGTTATAATTTATGTTCTTTTTATATCAAGGGGCTAGAGTGTAACAGCTATAAATATATTTTTCAATACAATCGAATTCTTAATGCTAGATATCAATAATTAATATATATGTAAACAGTATACATTTATACAACATCGTGAAATACCCAGTGATGCGGGTGGATAACGGCTAGTATATACATATAAGATGCATTTGTTGTTTGTCTGTTTCCTTATAACTCAAGATCCGGACAACCAAATAACGTGAAATTTGGTACACATTCACAAAATTACATGGGGAAGGTTCTTAACGCTCTAACTGGATACCTTCCTCCTGAAAAGTTATTCCGAAAGCGTTTAACTCTTATTTTGAAGTTCGCATTAAAAATGGAACAGACTTCTTTCCTTTCCCCCTTTTAGAACTTGGGAGGTCGAACGGGGACAATTTTACGACCCAGTTCGGTCCCTTTTTAAAGTAAGAACCAAGAGATCAATCGTTTACAGCTAGCTGTTAAGTTGCCTTGGGCAATCTTCTTTGAAAGCGTAGTGGAATTCGGTGTTTCTTTCTCCTATATGTTCAGTCACAGTAAAATTAAAACGAAATGAAAAGTAAAAAAAAGAGGAAAAAAATGAAATAAATAGTATGTTAGAAGTTGAAAAATAATTATATTTTCTTCAAAGAAAATTTATTTTTCTGTCATTTTTTAAAAATTAATAAATATATATATATATATATATATATATATATATATATATATATATATATATATATATATATATATATATATTTGGTATTGCGATTTGAACCAGAAAAAAGCATCCTGTATTCATTTTTGAATATGAGAGTAAGAAAACGCGCTCACTTTCCTGTTTTTTAAAAAAGAAATGAGGTAAAAAGAGCAAAGGCCCTATCTCATTTTTAAACAATAACACAATAAATCTTACATACGATGATTATATTTTATGAAATAAACCGATCTTTCTCTATATTCAGTTATATTTTTAATTTAAAATAGCATAAAGGATTTCAATACTTTTAATTTATTTTAATTAAAATCATATAAAAAAGATATTTTTATGTTAACTGAATATTTTTCGAAAAAAAATTTAAATTTTCCTTCCTAGTGTTCTCTTTTTTTTCGAACTTCTTGTATTAAATAAAAATTCTTTTCTACATCGGCATTTGTGATGGACATAACACACATTCAGTCAATAATTTTAATTTTAATGGGGGATATACTTCTTCAAATGCGCATGACAGTACTTCTAACCATTTTCTACTCAAGTTAAACTTCTTATCTTTCTGTTTCTTTTATTACAAAGAAAAATGCCACCAATCGATAACTACATTTTCACACAATTCAGTAGTTACAAACTCTATTGTGAGAAAAGTTCTCCCTAATTAATTTTGTCTTTCAAAACAGTACACTTAAAACAATTGTGTTCAGTGAAGTTAACCGACAGTTCCACAATGTATTCATACCAAATTTTAAAAACAAATTTAACACTTGGAAATATATCCTGTATTAAATTTTTCAGTATACACAAATATTTCCTGCTGTAGGGAAGATATAGTATGAGATGTGGTGTGCGGTTGTGAAAGAATGTTTTCGTACGTGTAGACTATTTTTGAAAATTTAAATATCACTGAAGCTGATCATATAACTGCAAATGAGCCTTATTTTAGTGTGTGCTGGTATCAAAGTAAAACACTTTACAATATTAAACAGCCTATGGGTTTATACTCAACATCAAACTATTCGCAAAATGGCTTACAACTTCTATTCAAACAGTAAAGAAACTGAAATATAAATATGTCTTACTGCAGTCAAAAATATTCATAATATGTAAATATCCTATTCCTCCACTTATTTCAGTACATTTTAAAAACTGTAGCTGAATGCAATGTTTTTTATTTATAAACAAGGCATAAAAGCTCACACAGTCGTAAAAATGTCTTTATCATTTTTAAATACACTACTATAAAACGCATATGGATTGTAAGATCAGTCGTAAAATCCTAAAAGCTTTTAGAGGAGCTAAAAAGATGTAATTTTTGATTGATAAAATGTTTAATATAATACACAAATATACATGTTTTTAAGCAAATACATTTGAAAATCAAACTTCCTTCCTGAAATAAACGTAATTGAAAGAAAATGTTTAATTGCAAATGAGTGGAAATACATGTTTATCTAAGGGGTATCCCCAAAGTGAGGTAATCCTCAAACTCAGAAGCACAACAATCCATGAAGGCCAGGAACTACTGTGCCCATCATAATACACGTGACCATTGGACGCTGAGGTGCATGAACAGATGTCCCGATTTGGTGGTCTGTCTGAAGAGAGACCTTCAGTGTTTAAGACACGAAGCAAGCTTGGTACTCATTTAACGACCCAATGTAGCGGGGATGAAAAGCAGAGTCGACCTTGCGCAACCCGTTAATAGAACCCCAGACCTGTGATGTGGAAGCACTATACACTACCACTCAATCCTATTCGGTGAAAATTAAATTTAATGTTAGAATCTTATATAAATCCCTAATGAATGAGGGAGTCCAAACTTATTTTTTAATTTAAACTGTTTAG